>OY726527.1:69156322-69756322 GCA_963383655.1 Bathymodiolus septemdierum | reverse complement strand
AAAGGCATTTGACACTGTTTGGCGAGATGGACTCTGGCACAAATTACTACTTAATAATATGAATGGAAATATGTTTAATGCAATTGTAAATATGTATAAAGATACGAAATCACGAATTGCATATAGCAACTCTATGTCAGAATTTTTCCTCTTTGCTTTATTTTTAAACGACTTAAAAACTTTTTTTTTGAAACATGTGACGTGGAAGGATTGACGACCGTCTCTTCTGAACTAAAAGATAAATTAAATTTGTATTTGAAATTTTTCATAATCGTATATGAAGATGATACTGTTATAATGGCAGAATCTGCTACTGACCTTCAAAAACAGTTGGGATTCCTTTAGTGAATACTGTAATATCTGAAGAACTCCTAATAATCTTAAATTTAACTTTAACGGAAAACAACTATTAATGGTTGATGAATTTAATTATTTGGGTGTGTTATTAACAACAAAATGCTATTTTTTATAAATCCAAGCTGCTTGCTCTTCATAAAGGTACAAAGCAATGTATGAGGTTTTGAAACTTGGTAGAATCCATAGTTTTTCGATAAATTGTCAACTAGACCTATTTGACAAAATTGTAAAACCCACATTATTATATGGCTGTGAAATATGGGGACTTGGTAACATAGAGATAATTGAAAGGGTTCATATAAAATTTTGTAAACTTCTTCTACAGCTAAACAATTTGACGCCCTCATATATGATTTACGGAGAGTTAGGAAGATATCCTATTGTGCCAGATGTAAAAATTAGAATTCTGTCGTTTTGGTCAAAATAGTTGTTAGGTCAAGAATCTAAATTGTCATTAATACTATATAGATTATGTTTTAAAATGCATACAGTGAATGATGATAATCTGCCATGATTACAAAATGTTCATAACATTATAAATGAATGTGAATTGAACTATATTTGGAACACACAGACTTTTATAAATAGTGACTGGTTTATTTCATTAGTAAAACAAACGCTTAAAGACCAGTATAATCAACTATGGCACCCACAAACTGAAAATTCCACAAATGTTTTAGCTTACAGGTTACAGGTTATTTAAAGACAATTTGATGCCTGAGCCATATCTTGAAATTTTGGACCCAACAATGCCATTATTTTATGTAAATTTAAAACCACTAATCATAGATTACCGATTGAAATAGGAAGGTGGCAAAATATTGAAAGAAACAATAGGAAATGTCTCCTCTGTGACACAAATACCATTGGAGATGAATTTCATTTTATTTTACAATGTCGATACTTTGAGAAAAACCTCATCCCAAGTTACTTAGAAATAGGCCAAATACTCTTAAATTTTAAAATATTATGACCGTAACGAAAATATCAGATCTTTTGAAATTAGGTAAAATGATAAATGTCATAGATGAAGGTGTGTGTGCTTCGGGCTAATCCATGTGTCAATTTCTGTTTCTCTCTAATTGTAATTGTACATGTATATATAGTATATGATTTATGGAGATCTGGGACGATTTCCTATCGAAATTGATATACAAATAAAGATTGTGTCATTTTGAGCCAGACTTTTTTGGGGAGAGAAACAAACGTTCGTTCTTATGATATAAACTTGCTTACACACTTTCTTTGAAGAAAATGTTCATCTCGTCTGAATTAAATATTTAAAAGAACTTTTCGATGAAACAGGCAGCTCTAGTATTTGGATAAATCAAGATATTCCAAATTCTAATTTGCTAATTTCGAGTATCAAATTACACCTGCATGATCAATTAAAGAGGGCTGGTATTCCCTAATTGAAAACACCCAAAAATCATTGAATAATAGAATATTTAAAGAAAATTAGGAATTTGAAAATTTAATATAATTATTTTAGATCATCTAATATATAACGATGCAATTTTCCACCTTTTGTGATTACGTTAGGTTTTTTTCTAAAAGATAGCATTTTTAATAATTAGTACATGAAAGCTAAAACTGCTATCTTCTGAGTTGTCAAAGCTACTATGAAAAATGTCACTAATCGAATGATTTGTTTTTATTTAGAAATAACTAAGACACCAATCGTTCATGAAATAAAAATGTTTATTGTTGTAGACATTTACCCATCTTATTTATTCGGGGAATTATAAAATAATATAATTCCCAGTTTATTTATATTATCTCTTTGATAAAAAAAGAGTTTGCATCATAATTATGAGCATCTGTTGTATCCTTAGTTAAACCGATTTTACTAAGACTATCATGATTAAATTTATCAAATGTATGGACAGATTTGTATCTTATAATAAACTTATTGTGACATTTACAGTACAAATCGACACAAGCGACAGAGAAAGGGAAATAACTATTTGGAAATATATATTTTTCATAAAGCTTTTCAGTTTGTCTTTTAATATAAGAAAGCTGATAGATTTCTTAACATTGACGAGTGATTTATTTTCTATTTTATTATAAGAAAGCTGATAGAATTCTTAACATTGACGAATGATTTATTTTCTATTTTAATATGAGAAAGCTGATAGATTTCTTAACTTTGACGAATGATTTTTTTTTTTTTTTTTTTTTATATGAGAACGCTGATAGATTTCTTAACATTGACGAATGATTTATATTCTATTTTAATATGAGAAAGCTGATATATTTTTTAACTTTGACGAATGATTTATTTTTTATTTTGATATTAGAAAGCTGATAGATAAGGTGGACTAGTGAAATGATAAATGCCTCAAGAGGACAGTTTTATTCTAGCTTCAAATCATATTTTTCTGTTGATCTACAAAATATACACATTAAGCTAAAGATCGGGTAACACGAACTCCACTAAAAAAACGGGTGTGAACTCGCTTAACCATGCCACTTTATTTAAGTTCATGTACCGATCCAGTAATGTGATAGGTCAAGCATAAATGTTTTAGAGGTATTAATTGTTGTCTCTGTTTCTGCGATGTCTCTCTTGAATATGAGAACTGTTCCAACAGTGTGGTGTATTTTGTTTTAATTTTATGTATTTAACATTTGAAAGTTATACTGATAACTGTAATAGTTGCCTGCGTGTTTCGAAAGATTGGAAGTAAAGAGCTTTCAGACAGATCTTTACCTGTTCCGGTAGCAGAAGACTGTAATAAAAGCACAACATTTACAGGTACACATGTATATTTGATAACTTGACTTATTCTGCATAGTAGTTAGAAATTGACGTATGCTTAGAAAATTTCGAACTAAAGAACATTCGAATGGGTTATTGCCAGTTGCAATGACAGGGGTGAAAAAATTGGGCCTAATTAGTTTCATTCATGTATATAAAATGTGATTAATACAATTCAGATATGTCATTGCCAGTTCCAATAGCAGAGAATGGTTAAGCAACAGCTATTGGTGATTATTGTTTACCGCCAACTTCGCGATACTTCAGCTATATCACGGCGAAAACAAGCTATATTTCAATTAGATGGGAGCGAGGACCGCTATGTACTATAGCAACAAGCTTTGTTAAATTTTCACAGTGCTAGTTCACTGAAACAGTAATCCGCGGATATGCATGTCAAGCCACTCAGAAAACGTATTCTGATTCCTACACCTCAATGCTGCGGACAGTGTGCTATTTTGCTTTTCGTGTTATTTTATAATTTTCATTTGTCTCAATTAATGTTATCTCTGTATAAAGAAATATATTGTAAAGCCGTTTTTATTTTATATAAAAAATTGGCAAAGTGATGTCATATTCTAATAACAACAAAGAATATCACAGTTTTCCTGGAACCGAAAAAGAAACGGTTGAGCAAGTTGTTTCTAGGCAACGAGCACAAACAGACAAGAAACTATGGTCAAAACTACAATCATGGCTAGGGATGTTCCTTTACGTTATACTTGTGGCTGTAATATGTTCATAAAATGACGTCTCAACAGCGTATCTTCAAAACGACCATATCTTAAAGATGTGGAAAACAGTTTATGTAGTAAGTATAGGTGACATTTGTCTATTTTTCCGATCCTGTTTAGGCCCTTTGGTTTACTTGCTCCCAAAATTATTTGAACTATTTAGGTTTCTACAAGGTACTTATATTGTCGAAAAATATCACATTAATTTGTACCAGGTAGAAAAGCGAGTCTTTTGCTAGGTTTTCTCTCCTGTTTCGCAGTGAGTGCAAATTAATTTTATATTTTCAACGATGGACATATATTGCATTCATCCTGCAATTTTACCAAGTCCCAAAACAACTGCCAAATTGTTTAAAAAGAGGAGAAATAAGAGTGGTTCTGATCGCATGTTGGTGGTGTCCTCTTATAGGTTCCAGATTCTTAGTCGCTGAACATGGATTAGGTACCAGAAAAACGATATCTTAGTAAGTAACCGTTTGTAGCAAAAATGTACCCAGTCAATGCAATTGGGCTGCTCAAATTAAACCAGTGCAGGATAAAAAAAAAAAAAAACAGCCGTGCGGTGAACAAACGCTCGAATATCTTTATACCGATATTTGATAATAAACAATAATGCATCTTTTCTTGTTTATCACAGTTTGTTTGTTTGTTTGCATTTAATTTTAGCTTAAATGTTTTAGTGGGGTTCGTGTTTCTTGATATTTACTTTTATATGTATGTTTTGTAGAACGTTGTTTGTAAACAATCATACACTGATCAACATAATAAAACGTAGACATCAAATGTATTACCTAACTTCCATACACAAATGATACGGCGGGTTTCTATTGGTCCTATTTAAGGATAACTGTCACTTAATCTTTATTTTCTCTGTATTGTATGCAAAGATATGTTGCCTAAGGGTACAGATTACGGTTATAGCGTTTAATGCCACTTTCAATGATATTTCAGTTATATCGATGCGGTCTGTTGGTATTTGTGGAAGAGACTAGAGTACCCAGAGAAAACCATCAACCTGTCGCCAGTCATTGACAAACTATATTACATATCGAGTATGCCTCGTCGTTCGCCAACACATTATTATTAAAGTGAACAGACGCTTACCTTCTGCTTAGATATTGTCATACATTTGTTCGTTGTTGTTGTACATTGTTTTTTGCTTCTTTGAGCATTTTCACACAAAAATATATTTTATATAAATAGATGTTAAATAAATCCGAAAGAGCAATCATCATTAGGGAATCTACAGACACAGGCAACATTGGACTTAAGACAAAAACGAAGACAAATGAAACAAAAAGCACAACACTGAAAACTTAGAGAAGCAACACAAACCCCACCAAACATTGGGTGAACTCATTCACGACTTATAACCGGGTTTATAACTAGATTAACATGACGGGTGCCACTAGTGGAACAGCAACTGCTTATCCTTCCGGATCACCTGATGTCACCCCCGGTTTTTAGTGGGGTTTGTGTTAATCGGTTTATATGTATGCTTTATCGATCGTTGTTTGTCCTTTTGTACTTTTTTCTTTTTGCCATTATGGTCTTCTTCGATTACGGTTTCTGATTTCTTCAAACTCTTTTCAGTCTATACATTTCTAATTCGCGACTGCTAGAACGATGAATGGATGTAGTATTATATTTGTATGTGTGTGTGTGTTGATGTAGCGACCGATCAATGATGTTACAAAGGAAACAGATGATGTATATTCCAATTCATTATATGAATATCTGTGAGTTACATAATGTTTCGTATTAAATAAAAATGATAATTTCACAGTGAAATTGACTGACTTTTGTATTGATGTGAAAAAACAAAATGTTAGATACACATTGATGTATCGTGTTTAATTGATACCTTTTAAACATTTATTATAATAACATTAGTCGTGCTGCTGTTTCGGCGTTTGTGGTTAGTTTGTTTAATTTGGAAAAGGGACATAACTGTAAAACCATACGAAACGGTTAAAGTAGACGTAACTCTAAAACAAAAATAAAAAAAAAAACAGCTCCCATGGAGAAGTGGCGCGAAATATAGCGAGAGTGGAACTAAAAGCGACAATTTCACTGTGAACTATTTTTATTACAATCCTTGGCAAATGACATACTGAATATTTGAAACTGCATTGATTAATTTGTGTAATAAATATTACTTACTTAAACTCAAATATGCTTGATGTATTTGTGTTTATTCAAATCGATCAATACAGATTATGAATAAATATCCAAAATGAGAAAACAATTTAATTTGACATGAGTTAGGAGTAGTATGATAGCTCGCCATGAGCTAGGAATAGAGTAATGGTTCAACATGAGTTGGCAAGAGAGTTGTGGTTATTCATGGGTTATGAGTAGAGTTATTGCTCAGTGTGAGCTAGAGATATAACTATGGCTCACCATGAGCTATGAGTAGAGTAAGGGCTCAATTTGAGTTAGGAATATCATTTTGGTTCATCATGAATAATGAATACACTTATGGTTCATCATAGGGTAGGAGGAGAGCTCTGGATTATCATGAGTAATGAATACAGTTATGGTTCCTCAAACTGAACTACAACTGGGTGCACATTTAACCTGTCTGCTAAAATCAGGCGTGGTCAAGTTCTCTTGTATTAACTTTTAAACTGAACTCGTATCTAGGCTGAATTCATACGGTGCATGAAAAACTTGAAGATACCTAAGTGGAAATCAGAAGCCGTAAATCGACAAAGGAGAGACAAGACAATGCCATACAGAAAAATGATAAACACTGATCTACAAAGCACACCACAAAAATCCTAAGATTGAGCGTCACAGACCAGTCGTGGAAACCAGATTTTATAACACATTGTATTTTCGCAAGTCACTGACAAACTATATCACATAATGTTGTACACATCGCCTAATTGAGATATGAACTAACAACATCAGTGGTGATATGCACTGATTGAATAGGTAATTGTAAAGCCAACTATTATACGATCACGACCACGACAGCCCCATGAAAACAACTTTTAAGATCTAAAATATAGATGTGTAATACCTAAAAAAAGAAATTGCAAAACTTCTCTTAAACAAACAATTATTGTGTCTGCGCAAATGCTAAGTTTGAATGTTAATAGTCGCCGAAAGTTTACCGTACTGTAAGTCTGCTCTTAAAAGTTATATGTCTTCGAAGTTAACCAAATTGTTTGTTTGTTCTTTTTTTTAGCTAATTATAAAGTCAATCAAATTATAAGAAGAGCTTGAAGATACCAAAGGGGTAATCAGAATCCGTATATTGAAGAAGAACAGACAACACAATTGCCAAGATAAAAGGTACAAAGGAACAAACAACGATCTGTAAACCATACACATAAAACCATAGATCGATTAACACGAACCCCACTTAAAACATAGGATAACTTGCGGGCTCCTGAAGGGTAAGCAGTTCCTGCTCTACTAGTGCCACCCGTCGTGTTAATCTAGTTACAATGGAATTAGCTCATGCCAATGTGCAAGAGAATACAAAGATGACAATATTTTGGCCGAGTTATGTCTGGTCTGCAAAAACGAACAGTAATCTACTGGCCAAACAACTGTTCCCATGGTAACTGCAAAAGTTGACAGATTGACTTTTTAAGGGACATCTTGGATAGGTGAAGTTTGCAACCTGATTAAAGCCAAAATATGCCCTAAGCACAGGTCAACCTTAGTGCCCCCGCACCTTTACTGTCATAATGTTACAACTAACACAACCCTTGATTCAGCATAAATGTTTGTCTAATATATGCGCGAACTTTATTTAAAACATTGTGTGTCTTTGTGTACATGATAATACAGCAAATATATAATTCTTTTTCAAGCCGAACTATTGATTTGTAGTGTGTATTTATTAAGGTTTGAATATTAATGTGGTTTCTGTGTCTATTGTCTGCTCAAGTGATTTTCTGTAAAGTAAGATACAAACAACATTTATTAGTGCTTTATTTAATTTTTCCTCATTTTTGGTGTGTTTTTGAGCCTAATATTTGGCTGATGAAATATATTGTCTTGTGGTCGGATATTTGTGGTGCACCCTTATCCCTAGATGCCCTAAGCACGTGCTAATTTTGCCTGAGGGGCAATCCAGCACTGTATACAAGTCTGATGGCATCCACACATTTCTCGGGTGTATATCTTTTTAAAATAAAATTTCGAATAAGAAGGTTCTGCTGGATATTACATGGTATAGGTGTATGGCTCGTGGTTCCTTATTATAATCAAATATGTATTAAGAGGTCACCGTTGGAACAAAGATACAATTGCCGTTAAAGACAGGTGACCCTTTAAAAGAGGTTCAATTCATATGTAATTGTATATGACAGGACAAGAAAAATGTTACCTTATAATACAGGGGACTGGTTAATAGAGGTGAGCGTATGGGAAGGTATTACTGTACATTGAATTATTGCATTGTTAATTGCACGAAAACAATATTTCTGTATTGTACCTGCCGTGTTAGTTTAGTTGAGTTTAATATAATCTTATTGCAAATAAAAAAGCAATGGGCTCGGACAAAAAATTATCACAACTTATCGACTGTTCCCTCTCTACAAATAATACACATAATAATGTGAACAAAAATAGCAGATATCGAAATATCAATAATATTTAACACAATATAGTGAAACAAGGGAAATAAGTTGATGTTGATGTAGACCATATGACAGACCACTAATTAAAATCATTTCGTTTGTCTATTATATGCACGAGCTTTTTTGAAGATAATATAATTTTCATTTTTATTAGTTTCATCGTTTCCGAAGAGTCATGCTTCTATAGTTTACCTGCCTTGTTTATCACATTATGAGTATATACAAACTCTGAGATCATATGGATAAACTGCATTCATATTTTCTAGTAAATATATATAATTCCTAAGTGATATATTGTTTTCTCGACATGTATTAAACGGCGTCTTAATGTTCTACCTGTTTCTATTTTCTGTGTTTTACCTACCGTGATTATCACATGTGAGCTATATACAAACTTTGTGTTATAATATCCTGATTCACATAAACATTATGATGGGTACGTGTAACCAAAGTCGTTTTGACATTACAGGCCTCAAATTACATCATGCATCATTTGTATTCTCTGCTCAAGTGATTTTCTGTAAATGACTTCTCCTACTATTATTTAAACCTGATGGTTTATTTCCATGATTGATAATTAAAAAAACATCAAACATTCATGTATTTATCAGGAATTCAATGAAGATGAGACGGTGCCTATTTAATCAGCATTTAACACCAAAAACAACATACACACTTTTCAAATTCTTTCTAACGCATTGGTGTTGTAATTGCTAGCGTGCTCGTCTTGAGTGCGATCGATCGTGGGTTCGAGCCCCGATCAGGTAATCCCAAAGATTATGTGTTCTGCTCATGTGATTTTATGCAGTGAATACATCATCTCTTGCTTAAACCTTTGTCTACAATTGACAGGTAGCTTACATGTAGTTTACATGTAGTATGCATGAGGTTTACAGGTAGATAAATGATATACATGAAGCATTCAAGTATATATCAAGAATTCAAGGATGATTCATCTAAGATGAAGTATATTTAAGCAGTATTTAACACCACGAAAAACATGCACAATTATCAAACTTTTATTCTGTAGAAAGTATACTCTATTGTATGCAGTGATTATGTGTTTAATCATATTATCACAAGTTCAAAGTAAAAACAATAAACAATGGAATAAAGATACAAACAGCACAGGAGAACAATTTGAATGTGATCAATGCTTTTCAGTTGACTTGGATATTCTCACACATAATCGATTAATTTGGAAACCATACCAACAATGAAGCGAAGTAAATATATTAATTTTGATATTTACTTTTCCTTCAAATGTGTTAGTAAGGAAAGTGATTGGGGAAACATGGCTGACTCCTTCATATAACAATACAGGACACGTTAAACATGCTTTTCTTATTGGTACCACCAATGGTGAGATTCTTACAAGTCAAGTGAAACAGGAAAATGTTAACTTCGATGACATTATTCAATTTAGCCTCTAAAAATCATACCGGAATTTAACGTTGGAGACATTGATGGGTTTTAAGTGAGCAACTGAATTGTGTAGTAACGCACATTTTATTATAAAAACTGATGATGACGTTTATGTTAATATAAAGGGATTACTTAGAACACTGTTGATACATGGTAGTTCATTAAAGACGTCTGTTGCTGGAATATGTGAAATGGGTTCATTACGAGACACGAACCCTTCCTCAAAATGGTATGTAACTCCTAGAGAATACCCCTACCGTCGTTTTCATGGGATATGTCATGGTTTTGGGAACATCACTAGTATACATACCTTAAACGATATATTAAAGGTATATGTCAATATACCATACATCTATTTAGAAGATGTATATATATAGGATTCTGTGCGAAAAGACTAGGCTATAAACTGGTAAATATCGGAGGTTTCTTTCGTGAGGAAGATATATAATACTCACCATGTAATTTAAAGCATCCTAAATCTGCACTGGGTCACCATGTTAGTTTGCTGCAAATGGAGGTCGTTTGGAATACACCATGTGATAATGGTTTGCCAAGGATGCAGTTCATATTTAGAATAATAATGAATACTATTCCCAAATGTACTGTTGGTCAAGTACTGGGAGTCTTTGTGTAGATGATTAAAACAACACAACGGATATTTAACATACTAATGCTTACTATTGAGATATTTCCTGTAAGTCAAGCATTGTGTGTCTATGTGTACATGATAATACAGCAAATATCTAATTATATTTCAAGCCGTACTATAGATTTGTAGTGTGTATTTATTAAGGTTTGAATATTAATGCGGTTTCTGTGTTTATTGTCTTACTGGTTTATCGTGAGCTAGGAATAATGCTATGACTCATCATGAGATAACAAGAGAGCAATAACTATTCGTGAGTTAAGAGTAGGGTTCAATATGAGTTATGAGTGGATTATGGGCCATCGTGACTTAGGAATATATATTGGGTTATATTTAGTTCTCAATAGAGCTATGGTTTATCATAATGTAGAGAATTAATTATGGTTCACCATGAGTTAGAAATAAAACTACGGCTCCTCTTGAATTTAGAATAGAGATATGATTCATCTTGAGTTAGGAACAAAGATATATATCCTCATGAGTCATAAGTAGAGCTCTGGCTCATCATGATTAAGGAGTAGAGTTATTGTCATCATGAGTTATGAACAATAGTATAAATCCTCATGAGTCTGGAGTAGAGTTATTTGTCATCATGAGCTATAAATAGAGTTATGGCTCATCATAAGCTAAAAATAAAGCTAAGGCTCACCACGAGTTAGGAATATATGTATGATTCCTCATGAGGTAGGGGTAACGTTAGAGAACACAATGGCCAAAACAAAAATGATAAAAGGAAAAACAACGATCTACAAAGCATTACATATAAAACTAAAGATCGAATAACACAAGCCCCATTAAAAACCGAGGGTGAACTTAGGTGCTCCGGAAGGGTAGGCAGTTCGTGCTCCACTAGTGGCACCCAACGCGTTACACTAGTTATAAACCCGGTGATTAGACATGAATGAGGAAAGGACGAGGCGTTGCTTACGACAAGTGGCACCTATCCGTAGTCATTTGTGACAAATATACCCCATAGCAATTAACTAGGTCATGGCGGCGACCGTTAAGCTTTTGAAGTTGATTGGTGCATAGTTGTGCTTTTTGGGGTAATATTTCGAATAAGACAATGATGCTGGAAATTAAATGGCATAGATGTATTGTTCATGGATTTCTTATTATATTGAATTAATGTATTGGTAATTACCCTATGTCCTTATCAAGTGTGATCTTACATACTTTGCGTTTTTATATCCTAATTCATATACATGTATATACATAAGAATGTTTCCGCTTAAAGGAATAGAGACCTTCAGAATTGATTTTTTTTATATTAAAAGTTGCCAATAATCGATGTTTTATACTAATTGCAGTTTAACTTTTTCATTATATCATACGTAAATAGCCTAGAACGAAGGAAATACGTCGCTGTTTGATTGTCTTGCATCCAGTACATAGTTCAATGTAGATACGTGTAATATTCACACGACCTGACTGTGAACTTATTCAGGAAAGCGTTTGCACATGCGCAAAATTGTTTGTTGATAAAACAAAATGTCTGATATACATGTGCGAAAATCGAATCGAGGACGAAAAAAAACTTTGACGGATTCTACAAGAAAATTAAACAAACAGGATAATTCAGCAAAATAAAACAAAACCAGAATATGCATAGGTGCTGAATATGACAGATGGACTGCACTTAAGGATGTCTTACGGATAAAAACACACGCAGAAGTTGCAAAAATTCTACCGAATAGGTAGGTTCATCTCGCGTGTGATTTCTTCTGTTGTGGTCTTAAATTATTGACATAACCACTTGTTCCATTAATTTTAAACTCTTTCTACAGACGAGAGTACAGCCTTTATAATATCAACGCGTTTTATCAGTGAAATGGTTGTATCTATGTGTCCATGATGATTGATGATGATAGACACTCGATTTAAGGGGGCCCGCAGAAGCGTAATTTTAAAAACACGTCATTTACATGCGTTTCGATTGCTTTATTCAACCTTAAGGCTAACATTCCTTGTTGCAGAATATTTCTTATACGTTTTTAAATATATAAAAGCTTCTTTGAAGTGATAACGTCCTGTAGGATTTATGAATTGAACTGTTTATTCTGAAACGTCATCTTCATCTGAGAAACAGGCTACTGGATCAGGGCTATAAAAAGATTCGCCTTATTCGATCTCTTAAAAAGTTTATATTCCGATACCAATATCTTGTCGAAATATATTCCGTCTCTGCAGAAAAAATTATAAGCGATGCATTTTCATATAGTGAAAATGTATAAAGATAAAGAAGTCAAAAATGTCAAGAATTTTTTTTGTCAATGTGTGACGTAAAAATATTTTTGACATTTACGTCACCGAATATGGTACTGCTTTGACTACTATTTTACCTATTTTGTTCCTGTATTTAAATACTGTTACAGTGACAGCCGGAACCTTTGAACCGTAATGAGAGCGGGAGGTTTGGCGCCTTAAAATCTGATTCAACCCACCATTTCTTTAGAAATGCCTGTACCAAGTCAGGGTCATTACGGTTTTCACAGTTTTCCGGTTGTTGACTGATTTTGTCTGTTTATATAATTATGAGTTTTGACTTTCCCTTTGTAAGATTGTTCGGAGTTCGGTAATTTTGTTATTACCTTTATTCAAGTTGAGTTGTCCTTTTTTTTTCAGAACAAATCAAAATATTAAAATATTTTTGATTTATAAGATAAAGTATCCCAGCCCCATCCCTCATGATGTTTATTTAAGAGTTTACACTTTTCACAAATAGATTACCTCAAACATAAATTTAGTTTGCTTTGTTTTAAACAGGTATGATTTTGCTTTGAATCCATTGGCATTAAAAAGAAAGAAAAAACAATGAGCCAGCAACTACAAAAAAGCTTGAATCCCAAAATAAACAGTTTCTACAACATCAACAACATTAACACCAGTACCTTCAAACCTACCAGTACATTGTACGTTTGATGTTTCTGGAATATCATCCTCCGACAAAGAAGGGGGGGGGGGGTGGAAATGTAAGTACATGTAGTATTATGATGAATGTTAATTTTATTTTTCAGAACACAGTTCCATGAAAAATTCATACAGGTATATAATTTCATATCAATAGAAAATCCCACATATAATCAGATGGTTGTTCTCTAAATAAAAATATATCTACAATAAAGTACTAGTAGTTCCTGTGACAGACTTAGAAAGCAACCAATTTTAAACTATGTGCACACTTTTCATCATCTAAAACATTACAATAAACTTAAAAATCACAGGAGCCATATTATTGTAAATATAATTAATAATGTTTTGCCATTTCTGTTAGGACCTGAAATCCTTCAAACTGGGTGATTTGAAAAACTGTTTAAATTTTCAGAGAAAAAATAAAGTACCAGGAATAATTATACACAACGAACAAGAATTATAGTTGATCATAGCAGTGTTCTTGAAAAGTGTCAGTTTGGCAGATAAAAAATAAAAATGTTAGACATAAATAGCTTTCTGTCAGTCCAAATGGTCGATTAAAAGCTTTTGAGTATTATATAGATCAGAATTAGACTGATAAACTTCCAGGGTAATGTCAGTCCAAATCATGGCAAATATTTGATAAGAAAATATTCTTGTTTAGGAACTCTGTTATTGGTAGATTATTGTGAAACTTTATTTTGTAGAGAAAATCATATGTCTGGTATTATATCTTTATTCTCATAAAGCCAATGTATAACAATGGTACAGAGATATAGCAAAACAAAATCAAAATAACAACAACTATTTACAATATATAGACAAATTAGGAGAGAGGTTACAAAGGATTAAGAGCCTGGAGGACAAACACCGGTATTGATAGCACTTATAAAATGACAGAGTTTCTTCAGTATTGGTTTTCTTTTACTTAACATAAGTTCAGAAAATTTGATAATATTATGTCTATATATGAAATAATTTAATAGTGACAGCTTACGTTTTTGGTTAAAATAAATACATTCAAAAATATAATGGTATTCATCTCCAATTTGGGATCTATTACATAATATACGTTTCCGATTTTCTCTTGGAATGTTCTGCCATCGTCCTGTTTCGATGGGGAATTTATTATTTGTTGTTCTAAATCTGCAAAGCAAAATTGCATATTTTATTTCTAAAATATTTAAATATTCTTCATATTTACACTCTGTTTTAAATTTTTTATAATTTATGGATTTAGGTGAATTTTGTACTAAAGAATTCCAATTTTGAAGAAACTGATTCTCTAATCGCTGTTTAGTTACACATTTCAAATAATCTACATTGTCAACAAGTTCTGTTTCCCATATATTTGAGAAGCCACACTCATTAAATATTTGTTTTACAAACAATATCCAACTAAGCTGCATACTAGTATTATGATTTTCATTCAATTGACGACATAGTTTATACCATATATTAGAATACTTTGTGTGTTTACCAACTATATGTCTTGCCCAGCAACATAAGGCTCTTATTTTAATATCAATATATATAGGGTATCGCCCTAGTTCATCATACACCATATAGCTAGGCGTTGATGTTTCTAAATTTAAAAGAATCTTACAAAATTTTAGATGTATTTTTTCCAGAGTATCATTGTTACTAAAGCCCCACACTTTACAGCCATATAACAGGATGGGTTTAATCATTTTGTCAAATATATCAAGTATACATTTTATTGATAGTTTATACATTCTTCCCATTTTCAAAACTTCATACATAGCTTTTAGTGCTTTATCAGCTGGATGTTCTAGTGAAAATAATCCCAAGATAGTTGAAATTTTTAACTATCTCAACATTCACATTATCATAACTGAAGCTCATTTTTTTAAGAGAACGAGACAGAGGTCAACACTTGTATGGAAAAATCAAGTACCTTTATCAATCCATTTAAGTAAGTAAAGTTTTTACTTGCTATTGTTGATATGACAGTGCTCTTAGTAAAAATAAAAAAAAATATTTCAATATCGTATTCATTCCATAAGGTGCCCATGAGGTATTATCTTTTTTCTTTTCTTTTAACAGGGGTGGGTGGGTAATTTTGATATATTAAATCCTTATTATTTTCACACTTTCGGATACGGATTCAAGTAACACAAATCTTGTATATTTTGGTAACTATAAAACCATTATTGATAGTAAATTATCACTCAGTGCACATCATATACATGTCATACATGATTTTTTACAGTCTTGCAGTTGAATTTTCAGAAGGATATTTTGGGGATGATGACGACCATTCCTCTGATGAAGATTATGAACCTGCTATTTTAACCGTGGAATTGATACCGTTTACTGGCTGTGCTATCGCGTCACCAGTAAGCTCAATTTGTGACCATCCATTATCCAATTGATGCCGGAAAATGTTCATTACAATACAGTTATCTCCTATATATACATCTAGGAAAAAAAAGGTTGATTTTAAAAGTGGATTTTTAAGATTTTTTCTGAAGATTTATGGAAGTCAAACTGACCATAGTTTGGCACATAAATATTGTAACTGTAAATGAAAGAAAATATATAATGGTAGTTATGCAGTTGTCAGTTTCTATTGATTGCCCATTCTTGATAGCCACTTTCTCTAGCGTTTACATAAACCTACTACATGATTAAGGATGTACATATATACGTCAAGAATTGTTTTCTTTCAACACACATTTTATTGAAATCACGAGTTGTTGCAGTAATATCAGGGGGAAAGGGTAGCTTAACTTACAGGCGCTTTAGCTACATAGCTTATTTTTCCGAGTGGAGAAAATAAGGCACACCATACTTATTTTTCACAAGTAAAGACGATCATACATATGTAACAGGAGAAATATATCAAAGGGTAATTGCAATCCGCAAATCGAAGGACAGATAATACACTGGCCCGAAGAAGGACAGTAAAGGGACAAAAGGACAAACAACGATCCTCAAGCATCTATGAGGATAAATTCCCCCTTCTCCATTGAAATTAGTAGTCACTCTGTTGAAATGAAATAACATTAGGCTGGTATGTCAAACAACACTGGCAAGATTATTATGTTTGGCTGAAAACGTGGGGTTCCATATACAATTTGGGAAAAAGTCAGTCTTCTATAACTAAACGTTAGAGAATACCAAAGGGCAATCTAAAAATGACAATCTAGAGAAGCTGACAACTTAGGGTACACAAGACGAAATAAAACAAAGCAAAAACACAACGCAATGTATGTTGGACACCACTATGCACAAACAAGCACAATTAATGTAAATAAGACATGCACCCTCCAACAAACAACTGGTAAAACAGGAACCAAGCATAGTCTGTGTGAGATTGATGTACATATTACAAATGGTGTGATTTTCTTCACACATCACGAACAATATTACATCGACATACATATGCAAATCTAACCTTTGCAGTACTCCTGGCTTACACAATATCAATGCATATTATAACAATATAAGCTTTGTGAATTTCCAATGTGTCTTTGTTTAAATTTCGTCCTTATTGATGACTATGCCTATCCTTACATGTAGTTAATGATCCAGAACGGTTATGCATACCGATTTTGTGATAGATCAATCTGCCAGAAATATCATACGGAGTGGGCTTAGTAATATAACATTAAATGCAGAAATAGAATATAAAAGAAACTTTGATTTATTTTATTTTGTAAATGTTTATAAAAAGCGTGAAATGTACCATTTTGTTAACATTATTAAGACATTAACATCAAGATCGGGATAAATTACATCAATATAACTATTGAATTGACCTTAATCCACATTTATGATCCCTTAAATGAGGAATATCTACAACAATGTGTGGTGAGGCATAATGTGAGCTCTGTTCGCTCAAGGACAAGGCATCTGACAATAAATGATAGACAAGATATGCTTGTCGTTTAGAGCATTTTAATAAAATGCCAATTCAACATAATATTTATAAACATATAGACTAGTATCAAATATATACAACATAATCTACGTCAAAAAGTCTAAAGCAAATGATTAGCCTAAATCAATAAAAACATCACAAAAAAATATCAAAAGAATTGAGCGAAGGTGGGGCATTAAAAACATCAAATATATACAACATAATCTACGTCGAAAAGTATAAAATAAATGATTAGCCTAAATCAATAAAAACATAACATAAAAATATCAAAGCAATTGAGCGAAGGTGGGGCATACAAAGCACCACAAAGTTTCAGCTGTTTATATGAAGTGAACCTCTGCATATTCTAAAAAAACAGGAGAATCTCCGCCCACCCGAAAATTATGCCTCATGGAATATAAACCTGAAATGTACCAAGGTGGCTTGTAATACAAGAAAAATAGGACAACAATATCAAATAATAAGGTGAAACTTGTAAGCCTTAAATATATACTACCAGTAAGGTACAAAAATATAAACTATGCATGCATTTCAAGATCAAGTTAATATCAACAGTCATGACAGTCACATTGCCCCTTTATCAGTATTTCTCGGACGGGTGGTGACATAGCTTCAGGTATGGATAACGAATGTGTAATGAATCTTTATGACAATGAACTGGACGGCATGCAATTCTGGATAACATATGGACATAGCGGCCAAATAATGTTACTCTATAACAGTTGTCATGACGGTTAATGAGTCAGTATCACAACAAATTGTCGGATTAATGAGACTGTATAACAACGTCATGGACGGTTAAATGTTCTGAATAATAGTGAAATAAACATTCAAAACACATGAATAACTTCTGAGTATTAATAATATTCTCAAATGTTCCGCAAATGTAATGTTGCAAAGAGTGGTAACTTCAGTGTGAATTGCAGTATTTGGCATAATCTTCAGCATGCAGTCTATACAGTCTACTTCCGCTACATTAAGTGTGTTACACCAGTCTTATAATAATGGATTTTCACTGCTGCGCGCTTCACCATCACCAGTGTTAAAATCAGATTCATTCACAATGTAACATTTACACTCCTTGTGTTTTTTACAATTAGAAGTCTCTACCCTATCATATAGGGCGTTAAAATGTTAATATGTTAACCAAACAGACTGAATTTCTACACACGATCTACCTTCCGTGTCAATTTTGTAATTAGCAAATCATACATACTTGAAGATATCACGAGCATGCTATATACAATGCACTAAAATCTCATCTTGTAGAATGTGTCACCATTCAAACTACAACAGGAACAAGTCCAACATAGCAAATATCACTGAAAAGTACTATGGAAGCATAACAAAAAATTAAATATTAAAACACAATAATAAAATTGAACTCAAGCCACATTGATCAACATATATCTATGTAGCAAAATTCATGAACAATCACAACAGCTTCAGACAGTCAATGGTAAATTTAATTGGCAAGTAATATAACTGATTATATATAAGATTACAGCCGCCTCAGACAGTTTGTAATGTATCCTGACTGCAATCAACACATCCACAAGCACATATCATGTATTAAGCAGTAAACCCTTCATCAATAAAACTATCACAGCCGCCTCAGACAGTATGTGTATTTGCCACATGTAAATAAGTAAATTTGACACATGAAATAACGAAAACCCCTATGCTCTTTAATATTTCAAAAAGTTATACATACGCATACAAGCCGCCTCAGACAGTCTTGTATACAAGTATATGTATGTACATAACATAGCTGAAATGACCTACAATGAGTCAAATGCTAATACTAGGTAAAGGTGGAACACGAATGTATCTTAGAAAAGAGTCAGAATGCCAGCAACCCATAGCTTTAATTCCATTATCAGGTATTCCCATCATATGTGCTGTTGTTGCCGCCCCAATGCGAAAACTATGCGATTCGTAATGAGTTATATCGTAATGTGCAAGCAATAAAGCTACATTTAAAACCGAACAAAATTCACTCCTTTTAATAGGACTTAGATCCCTGTAGCAAAAAAGTGGACCTTTGGATCTTCCACGTAAACGGAAAAATTCTTTTCGTTTTCGTACTGGGCAATAGTTGGCTTTAGCTTGACTCTTAATTTCCAGTAGGATCGGTTGTTTAGAAGTGCTATGCTTAAAATGTGACATCTTCAGATTAACTATAATTTGACCAGATTTATATATATGTAATGTGACATCCTGAAACAGCAGCAAATTTTGATAAGTTTTTGAAGGTGAAGTTATTTCCCCAATTCTCAAGAATGCAAAACATGCTAATAGAAACATAGCCTCAAACATGATTCTTTGGTAGTACGCTGTTGTCACATGTGCCAAAGCTTGTAATAAATGACCAAGTACTGTAACTGTTATTGGACGGTGAATATCTGGACCTGCTGTTAGGCGCGTATCACTATTTACTAATTTCTTAATAATGAAATTGTTGGTAATGTCAGGTCTGCCTTTGAATTTCAGATAATATGACAAAGCTTCAAGATATGTAGAAATGGTGTTAGGAGATTTTCCTTCTTCGAATAAATAAACTATAAATAAAACATTTTTTTCCACGGTAAAGTCAACAAGTTCAGCTTGAGGAAAATACTTATCTAAAAATATTAGCATTTATTGTATGGCTGTGCTATATGTACTCTAGGTGTTGGGTGCAATTGCGGCATCTAGCAGCAGTTCCGCTGTATTAATTAAATGACAAGGAACTTTGGATCCACTGTCGTAGGATGATCGTGCATAAATGGGGCTCTTTTTCTGAACTCCTGAAACCGAAAACGTGAAAGCAAGTCAGCCAAAACGTTGTTATGACACTGGATGTGTACCTCCTTAGATATGATATTGTATTTCATACATGCCACCACAAATATCCGTACTAATCTCATAATGTGTGGATCCTTTGATGTATGTTTGTTTATGATATATACTACAGCCATGTTTTCTGAATGAAACACCACACATTTGTTAGCTAACTGTGACCCCCAAACTTCAATGAATAAAACAATTGGACACAGTTCTTAATAGGCTATGGGGTAATATGTTACCAACTCATTCCATGAACCATAAAACGACTCACTAAAAATCGCCCCGAAGCCCAGAGACCCACCTGCATCCGTGTATAAATGCAACTTGTTTGCCGAAATCTCAATTTACTTCAACAACATTGTTTTTCCGTTGAAATGGTCAATAAAAAGGAAACCAAGCTGCTATGTCTAACCGACTGTCGTTGTTCAGCCTAATATGAAAATGTGGTTGCTGTATACCTTTAGTACGGTCTATTAGCCTACGCAGAAACTTTCTCCCTGGCTGAACGACGCAACAGGCAAAGCTTAACAAATCAATCAATGATTGCAGTTCACGTAGAGTAACTTTTCTTCTCACTCTAATTTCAGACAATTCTTAATTTTTAAAACGTTATCGATAGCAATGGTATCAAACTCAATACCTAGAAATGTCATAGCTGTTTGGGCATAAACGGTGTTTTCCTCATTAATAGGAACACCAACGGTATTGCATATTTTGAGGAAAGTTGTCAAGTTTTGATTACATACGCTTTTATTCTGGCCACTTAAAATCAAAACATCATCCAAAGCATGTACTCTATGTGTGATACCGCCTTTGGTGTGAGCAATACATTGAAGTGCACATGCAAATTCTTCAAATATCGAGCAAGAACTTGCGCATCTCATGGGTATACATTGATCGAAGTAAAAGCAGTCATTAAACTTGATACCTAGAATTGCATGATCATGTGGATGAATATGTATTATCCGAAAAGCATTACTAATGTCTGTTTTAGCCATAGTTACATTGGGACCCACATTCAAAATAATGTCAATGGCATCGTCAATTGATGAATAATGAACTGTTTTTTTATTTCATCAGGGATGTGATCATTAATAGATTTATCCGTCGGATAAGAGAGATTGTGAATGAGACGATATTGGCCTACTTCTTTTTTAGGTACAACCCCGATGGGGGAAATATGCATATTGACAAAAGGCTATTCAACCTTGAGAAATTTCTTTTGCAAGTTTTTTCTCCACAATTTTCCGGAAACTCACTTGCAGATTTTAAATTTGGCGATGCACTGAAATGCCTGTCACCTTGAAAACCAATTCGAAAACCATTATTGAAGCCGCATACTAAATAGTTTGGTTTTGCAGAATCATAATTTTGCAGAAGTAGAGCCAAAGTTTTGTGGCAGACGAGAGTGACAGGTTGTACATAGTTATTTTTGGTTTGTTTGATTTGAGTTGTTATTTCCCTTATGCTTGCTTGCGAGGCACTTGAGCACTGAATGTTCCTCTCCACATTGTGAACATTTGTGAGAGAATCTGCAGGTGGGCACTTTGCAAAATCCATCCCTGTTAAAGGACCAACATAATCTTCTGGGATATCGACCTCCAGATTCATTATTTCGAAATGTTCCTCTAGTGTTTCGACTATACCTAGCCCCTCTGTGGGAAAGACGAACGGAACCTCGAAAGGGACGGTTGCATCCACAATTGAGAAATGTATTATCTCTGGTGACAAAGGTGCCTGAAAAGTTACTATCCCTTGCCCTGGTTGCCATGATATAAAATGCAATATTGAAATCTTACCATGGTACGCCCCTGGCCTGCCTGTCCATTCTCACCCTCTGATCATATGCAAACAATGCATTACTGTTTTGAGATGTTGCCATCTCTCTCACCATCTCTGCATGTTTTGCCAAATGAGGAATGGCCTCTGGGAATTTCTCTGCATAAATAGCCATAGACCTAATGGAAGCCGTGGTACATTGTTCAATGTTATACAAGGAGGACATTGGCTTATTATGAATGATTGACAGTGTAGAGTTGGCCACAGCTTGAAATTGCAAGCCCTTTTGATTTGTACTGATATTGTGTTGATGCAGAAGCAATGCCAGATCAATGTGTTGATCTTTCCAAATTTGTTGTTTTTATTTATCGTCGATCAAAGCAGAAATGGGAGTAGATATTTCCCCAGTGTTTGTTGGTTTTTCCTAATTGTTATATGATCCATCTGTAATGAATTATACATCCATTTCTGCTGCATTGTCAGTACCATGTACTAAATCTACATTAAAATATGTGTTCACCTACATGCTATGTAGTAGGACCACCCTTTATTAACTTGTCAATCACTGAGTTTGCTATCTTGTCAATCGATGCTTGTTCAGCTTCAGCACTCAGTCCTGTTGATGATGACTGGCCCCTTTGAGTTGTTGTCTTAGTTGCCTTATTGTTTCCCTTTCGGGATTGGCCAGGTTTTACTTTAGGCATTTCATCAGGTCGTCTCAGACAATCCTGATAAAAAGAGTGTCAACGCATAGCATAATTAGATGTACCTGAAAAATATATCTTACAAATGAAGCATAGCACCGAGCTATGAAGTGTACATGTATTACCCTAGTATACCCTTGTATATGACATCCATGTACAAAATGTGCCCTTATGTGCATGTTAATATGTGTTTGTTAAGAAAATATACTTAATTTAACTATACACACATTTATATTTATTATGTAAGAAACCATATTGTGTTGCACCATACATGATGTAAGCTCAAATAAATGTATTAAAACTTTTAAAACTGGACTGTGCTACACCATAGTGTCACAAATAATTAACAACTGTTGAACATTAATGTGCCGCACCATACAGGTACAAATAATTATATTGAAACTTTTAAAACTGTAATATGCCACACCATACAGGCACAAATAATTGTATTGAAACTTTAAAATCTGTAATGTGCTATTCCATACAGGAACAAATTATTGTATCAAAATTTATAAACTTTAATGTGCTACACCATACAGGCACACACTATTGTATCAAACTTTATAAACTGTAATGTGCTACACCATACAGGCACACATTATTGTATCAAACTTTATAATCTGTAATGTGCTACACCATACAGGCACACATTATTGTATCAAACTTGATAAACTGTAATGTGCTACACCATACAGACACAAATTATTGCATCAAACTTTATAAACTGTAATGTGCTACACCATACAGACACAAATTATTGTATCAAACTTGATAAACTGTAATGTGCTACACCATACAGACACAAATTATTGCATCAAACTTTATAAACTGTAATGTGCTACACCATACAGGTACAAATTATTGTATCAAGCTTTATAAACTGTAATGTGCTACACCATACAGGCACAACTTATTGTATCAAACTTTATAAACTGTAATGTGCTACACCATACAGGCACAAATTATTGTATCAAACTTTATAAACTGTAATGTGCTACACCATACAGGCACAAATTATTGTATCAAACTTTATAAACTGTAATGTGCTACACCATACAGACACAAATTATTGTATCAAACTTTATAAACTGTAATGTGCTACACCATACAGGTACAAATTATTGTATCAAACTTTATAAACTGTAATGTGCTACACCATACAGGCACAAATTATTGTATCAAACTTTATAAACTGTAATGTGCTACACCATACAGGCACAACTTATTGTATCAAACTTTATAAACTGTAATGTGCTACACCATACAGACACAACTTATTGTATCAAACTTTATAAACTGTAATGTGCTACACCATACAGGCACAAATTATTGTATCAAACTTTATAAACTGTAATGTGCTACACCATACAGGCACAACTTATTGTATCAAACTTTATAAACTGTAATGTGCTACACCATACAGGCACAAATTATTGTATCAAACTTTATAAACTGTAATGTGCTACACCATACAGGCACAAATTATTGTATCAAACTTTATAAACTGTAATGTGCTACACCATACAGGCACAAATTATTGTATCAAACTTTAGAAACCGTAATATGCTGCACCATACAGGTACAAATAATTATATTGAAACTTTTAAAACTGTAATATGCCACACCATACAGGCACAAATAATTGAATTGAAACTTTAAAATCTGTAATGTGCTATTCCATACAGGAACAAATTATTGTATCAAAATTTATAAACTTTAATGTGCTACACCATACAGGCACACACTATTGTATCAAACTTTATAAACTGTAATGTGCTACACCATACAGGTACAAATTATTGTATCAAGCTTTATAAACTGTAATGTGCTACACCATACAGACACAAATTATTGTATCAAACTTTATAAACTGTAATGTGCTACACCATACAGACACAAATTATTGTATCAAACTTTATAAACTGTAATGTGCTACACCATACAGGCACAAATTATTGTATCAAACTTTATAAACTGTAATGTGCTACACCATACAGGCACAAATTATTGTATCAAGCTTTATAAACTGTAATGTGCTACACCATACAGACACAACTTATTGTATCAAACTTTATAAGCTGTAATGTGCTACACCATACAGGCACAAATTATTGTATCAAGCTTTATAAACTGTAATGTGCTACACCATACAGGCACAAATTATTGTATCAAACTTTATAAACTGTAATGTGCTACACCATACAGGCACAAATTATTGTATCAAACTTTATAAACTGTAATGTGCTACAACATACAGGCACAAATTATTGTATCAAACTTTATAAACTGTAATGTGCTACACCATACAGGCACAAATTATTGTATCAAACTTTATAAACTGTAATGTGCTACACCATACAGACACAACTTATTGTATCAAACTTTATAAACTGTAATGTGCTACACCATACAGGCACAAATTATTGTATCAAACTTTATAAACTGTAATGTGCTACACCATACAGACACAACTTATTGTATCAAGCTTTATAAACTGTAATGTGCTACACCATACAGGCACAACTTATTGTATCAAACTTTATAAGCAGTAATGTGCTACACCATACAGGTACAAATTATTGTATCAAGCTTTATAAACTGTAATGTGCTACACCATACAGGCACAACTTATTGTATCAAACTTTATAAACTGTAATGTGCTACACCATACAGGCACAAATTATTGTATCAAACTTTATAAACTGTAATGTGCTACACCATACAGGCACAAATTATTGTATCAAACTTTATAAACTGTAATGTGCTACACCATACAGGCACAAATTATTGTATCAAACTTTATAAACTGTAATGTGCTACACCATACAGGCACACATTATTGTATCAAACATTATAATCTGTAATGTGCTACACCATACAGGCACACATTATTGTATCAAACTTTATAATCTGTAATGTGCTACACCATACAGGCACAAATTATTGTATCAAACTTTATAAACTATAATGTACTACACCATACAGACACAACTTATTGTATCAAACTTTATAAACTGTAATGTGCTACACCATATAGACACAACTTATTGTATCAAACTTTATAAACTGTAATGTGCTACACCATATAGGTACAAATTATTGTATCAAACTTTATAAACTGTAATGTGCTACACCATACAGACACAAATTATTGTATCAAACTTGATAAACTGTAATGTGCTACACCATACAGACACAAATTATTGCATCAAACTTTATAAACTGTAATGTGCTACAACATACAGGCACAAATTATTGCATCAAACTTTATAAACTGTAATGTGCTACAACATACAGGCACAAATTATTGTATCAAGCTTTATAAACTGTAATGTGCTACACCATACAGGCACAACTTATTGTATCAAACTTTATAAACTGTAATGTGCTACACCATACAGGCACAAATTATTGTATCAAACTTTATAAACTGTAATGTGCTACACCATACAGGCACAAATTATTGTATCAAACTTTATAAACTGTAATGTGCTACACCATACAGACACAAATTATTGTATCAAACTTTATAAACTGTAATGTGCTACACCATACAGGTACAAATTATTGTATCAAACTTTATAAACTGTAATGTGCTACACCATACAGGCACAAATTATTGTATCAAACTTTATAAACTGTAATGTGCTACACCATACAGGCACAACTTATTGTATCAAACTTTATAAACTGTAATGTGCTACACCATACAGACACAACTTATTGTATCAAACTTTATAAACTGTAATGTGCTACACCATACAGGCACAAATTATTGTATCAAACTTTATAAACTGTAATGTGCTACACCATACAGGCACAACTTATTGTATCAAACTTTATAAACTGTAATGTGCTACACCATACAGGCACAAATTATTGTATCAAACTTTATAAACTGTAATGTGCTACACCATACAGGCACAAATTATTGTATCAAACTTTATAAACTGTAATGTGCTACACCATACAGGCACAAATTATTGTATCAAACTTTAGAAACCGTAATATGCTGCACCATACAGGTACAAATAATTATATTGAAACTTTTAAAACTGTAATATGCCACACCATACAGGCACAAATAATTGTATTGAAACTTTAAAATCTGTAATGTGCTATTCCATACAGGAACAAATTATTGTATCAAAATTTATAAACTTTAATGTGCTACACCATACAGGCACACACTATTGTATCAAACTTTATAAACTGTAATGTGCTACACCATACAGACACAAATTATTGTATCAAACTTTATAAACTGTAATGTGCTACACCATACAGGTACAAATTATTGTATCAAGCTTTATAAACTGTAATGTGCTACACCATACAGACACAAATTATTGTATCAAACTTTATAAACTGTAATGTGCTACACCATACAGACACAAATTATTGTATCAAACTTTATAAACTGTAATGTGCTACACCATACAGGCACAAATTATTGTATCAAACTTTATAAACTGTAATGTGCTACACCATACAGGCACAAATTATTGTATCAAGCTTTATAAACTGTAATGTGCTACACCATACAGACACAACTTATTGTATCAAACTTTATAAGCTGTAATGTGCTACACCATACAGGCACAAATTATTGTATCAAGCTTTATAAACTGTAATGTGCTACACCATACAGACACAACTTATTGTATCAAACTTTATAAGCTGTAATGTGCTACACCATACAGGTACAAATTATTGTATCAAACTTTATAAACTGTAATGTGCTACACCATACAGGCACAAATTATTGTATCAAACTTTATAAACTGTAATGTGCTACACCATACAGGCACAAATTATTGTATCAAACTTTATAAACTGTAATGTGCTACACCATACAGGCACAAATTATTGTATCAAACTTTATAAACTGTAATGTGCTACACCATACAGACACAACTTATTGTATCAAACTTTATAAACTGTAATGTGCTACACCATACAGGCACAAATTATTGTATCAAACTTTATAAACTGTAATGTGCTACACCATACAGACACAACTTATTGTATAAAGCTTTATAAACTGTAATGTGCTACACCATACAGGCACAACTTATTGTATCAAACTTTATAAGCAGTAATGTGCTACACCATACAGGTACAAATTATTGTATCAAGCTTTATAAACTGTAATGTGCTACACCATACAGGCACAACTTATTGTATCAAACTTTATAAACTGTAATGTGCTACACCATACAGGCACAAATTATTGTATCAAACTTTATAAACTGTAATGTGCTACACCATACAGGCACAAATTATTGTATCAAACTTTATAAACTGTAATGTGCTACACCATACAGGCACAAATTATTGTATCAAACTTTATAAACTGTAATGTGCTACACCATACAGGCACACATTATTGTATCAAACATTATAATCTGTAATGTGCTACACCATACAGGCACACATTATTGTATCAAACTTTATAATCTGTAATGTGCTACACCATACAGGCACAAATTATTGTATCAAACTTTATAAACTATAATGTACTACACCATACAGACACAACTTATTGTATCAAACTTTATAAACTGTAATGTGCTACACCATATAGACACAACTTATTGTATCAAACTTTATAAACTGTAATGTGCTACACCATACAGACACAACTTATTGTATCAAACTTTATAAACTGTAATGTGCTACACCATACAGGCACAAATTATTGTATCAAGCTTTATAAACTGTAATGTGCTAAACCATACAGGCACAACTTATTGTATCAAACTTTATAAGCAGTAATGTGCTACACCATACAGACACAACTTATTGTATCAAACTTTATAAACTGTAATGTGCTACACCATACAGGCACAAATTATTGTATCAAGCTTTATAAACTGTAATGTGCTACACCATACAGGCACAACTTATTGTATCAAACTTTATAAGCAGTAATATGCTACACCATACAGACACAACTTATTGTATCAAACTTTATAAACTGTAATGTGCTACACCATACAGGCACACATTATTGTATCAAACTTTATAAACTGTAATGTGCTACACCATACAGGCACAAATTATTGTATCAAACTTTATAAACTGTAATGTGCTACACCATACAGGCACAAATTATTGTATCAAACTTTATAAACTGCAATGTGCTACACCATACAGACACAACTTATTGTATCAAACTTTATAAACTGTAATGTGCTACACCATACAGGCACATCTTATTGTATCAAACTTTATAAACTGTAATGTGCTACACCATACAGGCACACATTAGAGTATCAAACTTGATAAACTGTAATGTGCTACACCATACAGGCACAACTTATTGTATCAAACTTTATAAACTGTAATGTGCTACACCATACAGGCAAAAATTATTGTATCAAACTTTATAAACTGTAATGTGCTACACCATACAGGCAACAATTATTGTATCAAACTTTATAAACTGTAATGTGCTACACCATACAGGCACATAGTATTGTATCAAACTTTATAATCTGTAATGTGCTACACCATACAGACACAAATTATTGTATCAAACTTTATAAACTGTAATATGCCACACCATACAGTCACAAATTATTGTATCAAACTTTATAAACTGTAATGTGCTACACCATACAGGCACAACTTATTGTATCAAACTTTATAAACTATAATGTACTACACCATACAGACACAACTTATTGTATCAAACTTTATAAACTGTAATGTGGTACACCATATAGACACAACTTATTGTATCAAACTTTATAAACTGTAATGTGCTACACCATACAGACACAACTTATTGTATCAAACTTTATAAGCAGTAATGTGCTACCCCATACAGGCACAACTTAGTGTATCAAACTTTATAAACTGTAATGTGCAACACCATACAGACACAACTTATTGTATCAAACTTTATAAACTGTAATGTGCTACACCATACAGGTACAAATTATTGTATCAAACTTTATAAACTGTAATGTGCTACACCATACAGGCACAACTTATTGAATCAAACTTTATAAACTGTAATGTGCTACACCATACAGGCAACAATTATTGTATCAAACTTTATAAACTGTAATGTGCTACACCATACAGGCACAAAGTATTGTATCAAACTTTATAATCTGTAATATGCCACACCATACAGACACACATTATTGTATCAAATGTTATAAGCAGTAATGTGCTACACCATACAGACACAACTTATTGTATCAAACTTTATAATCTGTAATATGCCACACCATACAGACACAAATTATTGTATCAAACTTTATAAACTGTAATATGCTACACCATACAGGCACAACTTATTGCATCAAACTTTATAAACTGTAATGTGCTACACCATACAGGCACAAATTATTGCATCAAACTTTATAAACTGTAATGTACTACACCATACAGGCACAAATTATTGTATCAAGCTTTATAAACTTTAATGTGCTACACCATACAGACACAACTTATTGTAGCAAACTTTATAAACTGTAATGTGCTACACCATACAGACACAACTTATTGTATCAAACTTTATAAACTTTAATGTGCTACATCATACAGGCACAACTTATAGTATCAAACTTTAAAAACTGTAATGTACTACACCATACAGGCACAAATTATTGTATCAAACTTTATAAACTCTAATGTGCTACACCATACAGGCACAACTTATTGTATCAAACTTTATAAACTGTAATGTACTACACCATACAGGCACAAATTATTGTATCAAACTTTATAAACTGTAATGTGCTACACCATACAGACACAACTTATTGTATCAAACTTTATAAACTGTAATGTGCTACACCATACAGGCACAACTTATTGTATCAAACTTGATAAACTGTAATGTGCTACACCATACAGGCACAACTTATTGTATCAAACTTTATAAACTGTAATGTACTACACCATACAGGCACAAATTATTGTATCAAACTTTATAAATTTTAATGTGCTACACCATACAGGCACAACTTATTGTATCAAACTTTATAAACTGTAATGTACTACATCATACAGGCACAAATTATTGTATCAAACTTTATAAACTGTAATGTGCTACACCATACAGACACAACTTATTGTATCAAACTTTATAAACTGTAATGTGCTACACCATACAGGCACAATTTATTGTATCAAACTTGATAAACTGTAATGTGCTACACCATACAGGCACAACTTATTGTATCAAACTTTATAAACTGTAATGTACTACACCATACAGGCACAAATTATTGTATCAAACTTTATAAACTGTAATGTACTACACCATACAGGCACAAATTATTGTATCAAACTTTATAAACTCTAATGTGCTACACCATACAGGCACAACTTATTGTATCAAACTTTATAAACTGTAATGTACTACACCATACAGGCACAAATTATTGTATCAAACTTTATAAACTGTAATGCGCTACACCATACAGACACAACTTATTGTATCAAGCTTTATAAACTTTAATGTGCTCCACCATACAGACACAACTTATTGTATCAAACTTTATAAACTGTAATGTGCTATACCATACAGACACAACTTATTGTATCAAACTTTATAAGCAGTAATGTGCTCCACCATACAGACACAACTTATTGTATCAAACTTTATAAACTGTAATGTGCTATACCATACAGACACAACTTATTGTATCAAACTTTATAAACTGTAATGTACTACACCATACAGGCACAAATTATTGTATCAAACTTTATAAACTGTAATGTGCTACACCATACAGACACAACTTATTGTATCAAGCTTTATAAACTTTAATATGCTCCACCATACAGACACAACTTATTGTATCAAACTTTATAAACTGTAATGTGCTACACCATACAGATACAACTTATTGTATCAAACTTTGTAAGCAGTAATGTGTTACACCATACAGACAAAACTTATTGTATCAAACTTTATAAACTGTAATGTGCTACACCATACAGACACAACTTATTGTATCAAAGTTTGTAAGCAGTAATGTACTACACCATACAGACACAAATTATTGTATCAAACTTTATAAACTATAATGTGCTACACCATACAGACACAAATTATTGTATCAAACTTTATAAACTGTAATGTGCTACACCATACAGGCACAAATTATTGTATCAAACTTTGCAAGCAGTAATGTGCTACACCATACAGACACAACTTATTGTATCAAGCTTTATAAACTTTAATGTGCTCCACCATACAGACACAACTTATTGTATCAAACTTTATAAACTGTAATGTGCTATACCATACAGACACAACTTATTGTATCAAACTTTATAAGCAGTAATGTGCTCCACCATACAGACACAACTTATTGTATCAAACTTTATAAACTGTAATGTGCTATACCATACAGACACAACTTATTGTATCAAACTTTATAAACTGTAATGTACTACACCATACAGGCACAAATTATTGTATCAAACTTTATAAACTGTAATGTGCTACACCATACAGACACAACTTATTGTATCAAGCTTTATAAACTTTAATATGCTCCACCATACAGACACAACTTATTGTATCAAACTTTATAAACTGTAATGTGCTACACCATACAGATACAACTTATTGTATCAAACTTTGTAAGCAGTAATGTGCTACACCATACAGACAAAACTTATTGTATCAAACTTTATAAACTGTAATGTGCTACACCATACAGACACAACTTATTGTATCAAAGTTTGTAAGCAGTAATGTACTACACCATACAGACACAAATTATTGTATCAAACTTTATAAACTATAATGTGCTACACCATACAGACACAAATTATTGTATCAAACTTTATAAACTGTAATGTGCTACACCATACAGGCACAAATTATTGTATCAAACTTTGCAAGCAGTAATGTGCTACACCATACAGACACAAATTATTGTATCAAACTTTATAAACTATAATGTGCTACACCATACAGGCACAAATTATTGTATCAAACTGTATAAACTGTAATGTGCTACACCATACAGACACAACTTATTGTATCAAACTTTATAAACTGTAATGTGCTACACCATACAGACACAACTTATTGTATCAAACTTTATAATCTGTAATGTGCTACACCATACAGGCACAAATTATTGTATCAAACTTTATAAACTGTAATGTGCTACACCATACAGACACAACTTATTGTATCAAACTTTATAAACTGTAATGTGCTACACCATACAGGCACAAATTATTGTATCAAACTTTATAAACTTTAATGTGCTACATCATACAGGCACAACTTATAGTATCAAACTTTAAAAACTGTAATGTACTACACCATACAGGCACAAATTATTGTATCAAACTTTATAAACTCTAATGTGCTACACCATACAGGCACAACTTATTGTATCAAACTTTATAAACTGTAATGTACTACACCATACAGGCACAAATTATTGTATCAAACTTTATAAACTGTAATGTGCTACACCATACAGACACAACTTATTGTATCAAACTTTATAAACTGTAATGTGCTACACCATACAGGCACAACTTATTGTATCAAACTTGATAAACTGTAATGTGCTACACCATACAGGCACAACTTATTGTATCAAACTTTATAAACTGTAATGTACTACACCATACAGGCACAAATTATTGTATCAAACTTTATAAACTTTAATGTGCTATACCATACAGGCACAACTTATTGTATCAAACTTTATAAACTGTAATGTACTACATCATACAGGCACAAATTATTGCATCAAACTTTATAAACTGTAATGTGCTACACCATACAGACACAACTTATTGTATCAAACTTTATAAACTGTAATGTGCTACACCATACAGGCACAACTTATTGTATCAAACTTGATAAACTGTAATGTGCTACACCATACAGGCACAACTTATTGTATCAAACTTTATAAACTGTAATGTACTACACCATACAGGCACAAATTATTGTATCAAACTTTATAAACTGTAATGTACTACACCATACAGGCACAAATTATTGTATCAAACTTTATAAACTCTAATGTGCTACACCATACAGGCACAACTTATTGTATCAAACTTTATAAACTGTAATGTACTACACCATACAGGCACAAATTATTGTATCAAACTTTATAAACTGTAATGTGCTACACCATACAGACACAACTTATTGTATCAAGCTTTATAAACTTTAATGTGCTCCACCATACAGACACAACTTATTGTATCAAACTTTATAAACTGTAATGTGCTATACCATACAGACACAACTTATTGTATCAAACTTTATAAGCAGTAATGTGCTCCACCATACAGACACAACTTATTGTATCAAACTTTATAAACTGTAATGTGCTATACCATACAGACACAACTTATTGTATCAAACTTTATAAACTGTAATGTACTACACCATACAGGCACAAATTATTGTATCAAACTTTATAAACTGTAATGTGCTACACCATACAGACACAACTTATTGTATCAAGCTTTATAAACTTTAATATGCTCCACTATACAGACACAACCTATTGTATCAAACTTTATAAACTGTAATGTGCTACACCATACAGATACAACTTATTGTATCAAACTTTGTAAGCAGTAATGTGCTACACCATACAGACACAACTTATTGTATCAAACTTTATAAACTGTAATGTGCTACACCATACAGACACAACTTATTGTATCAAAGTTTGTAAGCAGTAATGTACTACACCATACAGGCACAAATTATTGTATCAAACTTTATAAACTATAATGTGCTACACCATACAGACACAAATTATTGTATCAAACTTTATAAACTGTAATGTGCTACACCATACAGGCACAAATTATTGTATCAAACTTTGCAAGCAGTAATGTGCTACACCATACTGACACAAATTATTGTATCAAACTTTATAAACTATAATGTGCTACACCATACAGGCACAAATTATTGTATCAAACTTTATAAACTGTAATGTGCTACACCATACAGACACAACTTATTGTATCAAACTTTATAAACTGTAATGTGCTACACCATACAGACACAACTTATTGTATCAAACTTTATAATCTGTAATGTGCTACACCATACAGGCACAAATTATTGTATCAAACTTTATAAACTGTAATGTGCTACACCATACAGGCACAAATTATTGTATCAAACTTTATAAACTATAATGTGCTACACCATACAGGCACAAATTATTGTATCAAACTTTATAAACTGTAATGTGCTACACCATACAGACAAAACTTACTGTATCAAACTTTATAAACTGTAATGTGCAACACCATACAGACACAATTTATTGTATCAAGCTTTATAAACTGTAATGTGCTACACTATACAGACACAACTTATTGTATCAAACTTTATAAACTCTAATGTGCTACACCATACAGACACAAATTATTGTATCAAACTTTATAAGCAGTAATGTGCTACACCATACAGGTACAAATTATTGTATCAAGCTTTATAAACTGTAATGTGCTACACCATACAGACACAACTTATTGTATCAAACTTTATAAACTGTAATGTGCTACACCATACAGGCACAAATTATTGTATCAAGCTTTATAAACTGTAATGTGCTACACCATACAGACACAACTTATTGTATCAAACTTTATAAGCTGTAATGTGCTACACCATACAGGTACAAATTATTGTATCAAGCTTTATAAACTGTAATGTGCTACACCATACAGGCACAAATTATTGTATCAAACTTTATAAACTGTAATTTGCTACACCATACAGGCACAAATTATTGTATCAAACTTTATAAACTGTAATGTGCTACACCATACAGACACAACTTATTGTATCAAACTTTATTAACTGTAATGTGCTACACCATACAGGCACAACTTATTGTATCAAACTTTATAAACTGTAATGTGCTACACCATACAGGCACAACTTATTGTATCAAACTTTATAAGCAGTAATGTGCTACACCATACAGACACAACTTATTGTATCAAACTTTATAAACTGTAATGTGCTACACCATACAGGCACAAATTATTGTATCAAGCTTTATAAACTGTAATGTGCTACACCATACAGGCACACATTATTGTATCAAACTTTATAAACTGTAATGTGCTACACCATACAGGCACAAATTATTGTATCAAACTTTATAAACTGTAATGTGCTACACCATACAGGCACACATTAGTGTATCAAACTTGATAAACTGTAAGGTGCTACACCATACAGGCACAACTTATTATATCAAACTTTATAAACTGTAATGTGCTACACCATACAGGCAACAATTATGTATCAAACTTTATAAACTGTAATGTGCTACACCATACAGGCACACATTATTGTATCAAACATTATAATCTGTAATGTGCTACACCATACAGGCACACATTAGTGTATCAAACTTGATAAACTGTAATGTGCTACACCATACAGGCACAACTTATTATATCAAACTTTATAAACTGTAATGTGCTACACCATACAGACACAAATTATTGTATCAAACTTTATAAACTGTAATGTGCTACACCATACAGACACAACTTATTGTATCAAACTTTATAAACTGTAATGTGCTACACCATACAGACACAAATTATTGTATCAAACTTTATAAATTGTAATGTACTACACCATACAGACAAAAATTATTGTATCAAACTTTATAAACTGTAATGTGCTACACCATACAGACACAACTTATTGTATCAAACTTTATAAACTGTAATGTGCTACACCATACAGGCACAACTTATTGTATCAAACTATATAAGCAGTAATGTGCTACACCATACAGACACAACTTATTGTATCAAACTTTATAAACTGTAATGTGCTACACCATACAGGCACAAATTATTGTATCAAGCTTTATAAATTGTAATGGGCTACACCATACAGACACAACTTATTGTATCAAACTGTATAAGCTGTAATGTGCTACACCATACAGGTACAACTTATTGTATCAAACTTTATAAACTGTAATGTGCTACACCATACAAGCACACATTAGAGTATCAAACTTTATAAACTGTAATGTGCTACACCATACAGGAACACATTAGAGTATCAAACTTGATAAACTATAATGTGCTACACCATACAGGCACAAATTATTGTATCAAACTTTATAAACTGTAATGTGCTACACCATACAGGCAAAAATTATTGTATCAAACTTAATAAACTGTAATGTGCTACACCATACAGGCAACAATTATTGTATCAAACTTTATAAACTGTAATGTGCTACACCATACAGGCACATAGTATTGTATCAAACTTTATAATCTGTAATGTGCTACACCATACAGACACAACTTATTGTATCAAACTTTATAAACTGTAATGTACTACACCATACAGGCACAAATTATTGTATCAAACTTTATAAACTGTAATGTGCTACACCATACAGACACAACTTATTGTATCAAGCTTTATAAACTTTAATGTGCTCCACCATACAGACACAACTTATTGTATCAAACTTTATAAACTGTAATGTGCTATACCATACAGACACAACTTATTGTATCAAACTTTATAAGCAGTAATGTGCTCCACCATACAGACACAACTTATTGTATCAAACTTTATAAACTGTAATGTGCTACACCATACAGACACAACTTATTGTATCAAACTTTATAAGCTGTAATGTGCTACACCATACAGGCACAAATTATTGTATCAAGCTTTATAAACTGTAATGTGCTACACCATACAGACACAACTTATTGTATCAAACTTTATAAGCTGTAATGTGCTACACCATACAGGTACAAATTATTGTATCAAGCTTTATAAACTGTAATGTGCTACACCATACAGGCACAAATTATTGTATCAAGCTTTATAAACTGTAATGTGCTACACCATACAGGTACAAATTATTGTATCAAACTTTATAAACTGTAATGTGCTACACCATACAGGCACAAATTATTGTATCAAACTTTATAAACTGTAATGTGCTACAACATACAGGCACAAATTATTGTATCAAACTTTATAAACTGTAATGTGCTACACCATACAGGCACAAATTATTGTATCAAACTTTATAAACTGTAATGTGCTACACCATACAGACAAAACTTACTGTATCAAACTTTATAAACTGTAATGTGCAACACCATACAGACACAATGTATTGTATCAAGCTTTATAAACTGTAATGTGCTACACTATACAGACACAACTTATTGTATCAAACTTTATAAACTCTAATGTGCTACACCATACAGACACAAATTATTGTATCAAACTTTATAAGCAGTAATGTGCTACACCATACAGGTACAAATTATTGTATCAAGCTTTATAAACTGTAATGTGCTACACCATACAGACACAACTTATTGTATCAAACTTTATAAACTGTAATGTGCTACACCATACAGGCACAAATTATTGTATCAAGCTTTATAAACTGTAATGTGCTACACCATACAGACACAACTTATTGTATCAAACTTTATAAGCTGTAATGTGCTACACCATACAGACACAACTTATTGTATCAAACTTTATAAACTGTAATGTGCTACACCATACAGACACAAATTATTGTATCAAACTTTATAAACTGTAATGTGCTACACCATACAGGCACAAATTATTGTATCAAGCTTTATAAACTGTAATGTGCTACACCATACAGACACAACTTATTGTATCAAACTTTATAAGCTGTAATGTGCTACACCATACAGACACAACTTATTGTATCAAACTTTATAAACTGTAATGTGCTACACCATACAGACACAACTTATTGTATCAAACTTTATAAACTGTAATGTGCTACACCATACAGACACAACTTATTGTATCAAACTTTATAAGCTGTAATGTGCTACACCATACAGACACAACTTATTGTATCAAACTTTATAAACTGTAATGTGCTACACCATACAGGCACAAATTATTGTATCAAGCTTTATAAACTGTAATGTGCTACACCATACAGACACAACTTATTGTATCAAACTTTATAAGCTGTAATGTGCTACACCATACAGACACAACTTATTGTATCAAACTTTATAAGCAGTAATGTGCTACACCATACAGGTACAAATTATTGTATCAAGCTTTATAAACTGTAATGTGCTACACCATACAGGCACAAATTATTGTATCAAACTTTATAAACTGTAATTTGCTACACCATACAGGCACAAATTATTGTATCAAACTTTATAAACTGTAATGTGCTACACCATACAGACACAACTTATTGTATCAAACTTTATTAACTGTAATGTGCTACACCATACAGGCACAACTTATTGTATCAAACTTTATAAACTGTAATGTGCTACACCATACAGGCACAACTTATTGTATCAAACTTTATAAGCAGTAATGTGCTACACCATACAGACACAACTTATTGTATCAAACTTTATAAACTGTAATGTGCTACACCATACAGGCACACATTATTGTATCAAGCTTTATAAACTGTAATGTGCTACACCATACAGGCACACATTATTGTATCAAACTTTATAAACTGTAATGTGCTACACCATACAGGCACAAATTATTGTATCAAACTTTATAAACTGTAATGTGCTACACCATACAGGCACACATTAGTGTATCAAACTTGATAAACTGTAAGGTGCTACACCATACAGGCACAACTTATTATATCAAACTTTATAAACTGTAATGTGCTACACCATACAGGCAACAATTATGTATCAAACTTTATAAACTGTAATGTGCTACACCATACAGGCACACATTATTGTATCAAACATTATAATCTGTAATGTGCTACACCATACAGGCACACATTAGTGTATCAAACTTGATAAACTGTAATGTGCTACACCATACAGGCACAACTTATTATATCAAACTTTATAAACTGTAATGTGCTACACCATACAGACACAAATTATTGTATCAAACTTTATAAACTGTAATGTGCTACACCATACAGACACAACTTATTGTATCAAACTTTATAAACTGTAATGTGCTACACCATACAGACACAAATTATTGTATCAAACTTTATAAATTGTAATGTACTACACCATACAGACAAAAATTATTGTATCAAACTTTATAAACTGTAATGTGCTACACCATACAGACACAACTTATTGTATCAAACTTTATAAACTGTAATGTGCTACACCATACAGGCACAACTTATTGTATCAAACTATATAAGCAGTAATGTGCTACACCATACAGACACAACTTATTGTATCAAACTTTATAAACTGTAATGTGCTACACCATACAGGCACAAATTATTGTATCAAGCTTTATAAATTGTAATGGGCTACACCATACAGACACAACTTATTGTATCAAACTGTATAAGCTGTAATGTGCTACACCATACAGGTACAACTTATTGTATCAAACTTTATAAACTGTAATGTGCTACACCATACAAGCACACATTAGAGTATCAAACTTTATAAACTGTAATGTGCTACACCATACAGGAACACATTAGAGTATCAAACTTGATAAACTATAATGTGCTACACCATACAGGCACAAATTATTGTATCAAACTTTATAAACTGTAATGTGCTACACCATACAGGCAAAAATTATTGTATCAAACTTAATAAACTGTAATGTGCTACACCATACAGGCAACAATTATTGTATCAAACTTTATAAACTGTAATGTGCTACACCATACAGGCACATAGTATTGTATCAAACTTTATAATCTGTAATGTGCTACACCATACAGACACAACTTATTGTATCAAACTTTATAAACTGTAATGTACTACACCATACAGGCACAAATTATTGTATCAAACTTTATAAACTGTAATGTGCTACACCATACAGACACAACTTATTGTATCAAGCTTTATAAACTTTAATGTGCTCCACCATACAGACACAACTTATTGTATCAAACTTTATAAACTGTAATGTGCTATACCATACAGACACAACTTATTGTATCAAACTTTATAAGCAGTAATGTGCTCCACCATACAGACACAACTTATTGTATCAAACTTTATAAACTGTAATGTGCTACACCATACAGACACAACTTATTGTATCAAACTTTATAAGCTGTAATGTGCTACACCATACAGGCACAAATTATTGTATCAAGCTTTATAAACTGTAATGTGCTACACCATACAGACACAACTTATTGTATCAAACTTTATAAGCTGTAATGTGCTACACCATACAGGTACAAATTATTGTATCAAACTTTATAAACTGTAATGTGCTACACCATACAGGCACAAATTATTGTATGAAACTTTATAAACTGTAATGTGCTACAACATACAGGCACAAATTATTGTATCAAACTTTATAAACTGTAATGTGCTACACCATACAGGCACAAATTATTGTATCAAACTTTATAAACTGTAATGTGCTACACCATACAGACACAACTTATTGTATCAAACTTTATAAACTGTAATGTGCTACACCATACAGGCACAAATTATTGTATCAAACTTTATAAACTGTAATGTGCTACACCATACAGACACAACTTATTGTATCAAACTTTATAAACTGTAATGTGGTACACCATATAGACACAACTTATTGTATCAAACTTTATAAACTGTAATGTGCTACACCATACAGACACAACTTATTGTATCAAACTTTATAAGCAGTAATGTGCTACCCCATACAGGCACAACTTAGTGTATCAAACTTTATAAACTGTAATGTGCAACACCATACAGACACAACTTATTGTATCAAACTTTATAAACTGTAATGTGCTACACCATACAGGTACAAATTATTGTATCAAACTTTATAAACTGTAATGTGCTACACCATACAGGCACAACTTATTGAATCAAACTTTATAAACTGTAATGTGCTACACCATACAGGCAACAATTATTGTATCAAACTTTATAAACTGTAATGTGCTACACCATACAGGCACAAAGTATTGTATCAAACTTTATAATCTGTAATATGCCACACCATACAGACACACATTATTGTATCAAATGTTATAAGCAGTAATGTGCTACACCATACAGACACAACTTATTGTATCAAACTTTATAATCTGTAATATGCCACACCATACAGACACAAATTATTGTATCAAACTTTATAAACTGTAATATGCTACACCATACAGGCACAACTTATTGCATCAAACTTTATAAACTGTAATGTGCTACACCATACAGGCACAAATTATTGCATCAAACTTTATAAACTGTAATGTACTACACCATACAGGCACAAATTATTGTATCAAGCTTTATAAACTTTAATGTGCTACACCATACAGGCACAACTTATTGTATCAAACTTTATAAACTAATGTGCTACACCATACAGGCACAACTTATTGTATCAAACTTTATAAACTGTAATGTGCTACACCATACAGGCACAAATTATTGTATCAAGCTTTATAAACTTTAATGTGCTACACCATACAGGCACAACTTATTGTATCAAACTTTATAAACTGTAATGTACTACACCATACAGGCACAAATTATTGTATCAAACTTTATAAACTGTAATGTGCTACACCATACAGACACAACTTATTGTATCAAACTTTATAAACTGTAATGTGCTACACCATACAGGCACAAATTATTGTATCAAACTTTATAAACTGTAATGTGCTACACCATACAGACACAACTTATTGTATCAAACTTTATATACTGTAATGTGCTACACCATACAGACACAACTTATTGTAGCAAACTTTATAAACTGTAATGTGCTACACCATACAGACACAACTTATTGTATCAAACTTTATAAACTTTAATGTGCTACATCATACAGGCACAACTTATAGTATCAAACTTTAAAAACTGTAATGTACTACACCATACAGGCACAAATTATTGTATCAAACTTTATAAACTCTAATGTGCTACACCATACAGGCACAACTTATTGTATCAAACTTTATAAACTGTAATGTACTACACCATACAGGCACAAATTATTGTATCAAACTTTATAAACTGTAATGTGCTACACCATACAGACACAACTTATTGTATCAAACTTTATAAACTGTAATGTGCTACACCATACAGGCACAACTTATTGTATCAAACTTGATAAACTGTAATGTGCTACACCATACAGGCACAACTTATTGTATCAAACTTTATAAACTGTAATGTACTACACCATACAGGCACAAATTATTGTATCAAACTTTATAAATTTTAATGTGCTACACCATACAGGCACAACTTATTGTATCAAACTTTATAAACTGTAATGTACTACATCATACAGGCACAAATTATTGTATCAAACTTTATAAACTGTAATGTGCTACACCATACAGACACAACTTATTGTATCAAACTTTATAAACTGTAATGTGCTACACCATACAGGCACAACTTATTGTATCAAACTTGATAAACTGTAATGTGCTACACCATACAGGCACAACTTATTGTATCAAACTTTATAAACTGTAATGTACTACACCATACAGGCACAAATTATTGTATCAAACTTTATAAACTGTAATGTACTACACCATACAGGCACAAATTATTGTATCAAACTTTATAAACTCTAATGTGCTACACCATACAGGCACAACTTATTGTATCAAACTTTATAAACTGTAATGTACTACACCATACAGGCACAAATTATTGTATCAAACTTTATAAACTGTAATGCGCTACACCATACAGACACAACTTATTGTATCAAGCTTTATAAACTTTAATGTGCTCCACCATACAGACACAACTTATTGTATCAAACTTTATAAACTGTAATGTGCTATACCATACAGACACAACTTATTGTATCAAACTTTATAAGCAGTAATGTGCTCCACCATACAGACACAACTTATTGTATCAAACTTTATAAACTGTAATGTGCTATACCATACAGACACAACTTATTGTATCAAACTTTATAAACTGTAATGTACTACACCATACAGGCACAAATTATTGTATCAAACTTTATAAACTGTAATGTGCTACACCATACAGACACAACTTATTGTATCAAGCTTTATAAACTTTAATATGCTCCACCGTACAGACACAACTTATTGTATCAAACTTTATAAACTGTAATGTGCTACACCATACAGATACAACTTATTGTATCAAACTTTGTAAGCAGTAATGTGCTACACCATACAGACAAAACTTATTGTATCAAACTTTATAAACTGTAATGTGCTACACCATACAGACACAACTTATTGTATCAAAGTTTGTAAGCAGTAATGTACTACACCATACAGACACAAATTATTGTATCAAACTTTATAAACTATAATGTGCTACACCATACAGACACAAATTATTGTATCAAACTTTATAAACTGTAATGTGCTACACCATACAGGCACAAATTATTGTATCAAACTTTGCAAGCAGTAATGTGCTACACCATACAGACACAACTTATTGTATCAAGCTTTATAAACTTTAATGTGCTCCACCATACAGACACAACTTATTGTATCAAACTTTATAAACTGTAATGTGCTATACCATACAGACACAACTTATTGTATCAAACTTTATAAGCAGTAATGTGCTCCACCATACAGACACAACTTATTGTATCAAACTTTATAAACTGTAATGTGCTATACCATACAGACACAACTTATTGTATCAAACTTTATAAACTGTAATGTACTACACCATACAGGCACAAATTATTGTATCAAACTTTATAAACTGTAATGTGCTACACCATACAGACACAACTTATTGTATCAAGCTTTATAAACTTTAATATGCTCCACCATACAGACACAACTTATTGTATCAAACTTTATAAACTGTAATGTGCTACACCATACAGATACAACTTATTGTATCAAACTTTGTAAGCAGTAATGTGCTACACCATACAGACAAAACTTATTGTATCAAACTTTATAAACTGTAATGTGCTACACCATACAGACACAACTTATTGTATCAAAGTTTGTAAGCAGTAATGTACTACACCATACAGACACAAATTATTGTATCAAACTTTATAAACTATAATGTGCTACACCATACAGACACAAATTATTGTATCAAACTTTATAAACTGTAATGTGCTACACCATACAGGCACAAATTATTGTATCAAACTTTGCAAGCAGTAATGTGCTACACCATACAGACACAAATTATTGTATCAAACTTTATAAACTATAATGTGCTACACCATACAGGCACAAATTATTGTATCAAACTGTATAAACTGTAATGTGCTACACCATACAGACACAACTTATTGTATCAAACTTTATAAACTGTAATGTGCTACACCATACAGACACAACTTATTGTATCAAACTTTATAATCTGTAATGTGCTACACCATACAGGCACAAATTATTGTATCAAACTTTATAAACTGTAATGTGCTACACCATACAGACACAACTTATTGTATCAAACTTTATAAACTGTAATGTGCTACACCATACAGGCACAAATTATTGTATCAAACTTTATAAACTTTAATGTGCTACATCATACAGGCACAACTTATAGTATCAAACTTTAAAAACTGTAATGTACTACACCATACAGGCACAAATTATTGTATCAAACTTTATAAACTCTAATGTGCTACACCATACAGGCACAACTTATTGTATCAAACTTTATAAACTGTAATGTACTACACCATACAGGCACAAATTATTGTATCAAACTTTATAAACTGTAATGTGCTACACCATACAGACACAACTTATTGTATCAAACTTTATAAACTGTAATGTGCTACACCATACAGGCACAACTTATTGTATCAAACTTGATAAACTGTAATGTGCTACACCATACAGGCACAACTTATTGTATCAAACTTTATAAACTGTAATGTACTACACCATACAGGCACAAATTATTGTATCAAACTTTATAAACTTTAATGTGCTACACCATACAGGCACAACTTATTGTATCAAACTTTATAAACTGTAATGTACTACATCATACAGGCACAAATTATTGCATCAAACTTTATAAACTGTAATGTGCTACACCATACAGACACAACTTATTGTATCAAACTTTATAAACTGTAATGTGCTACACCATACAGGCACAACTTATTGTATCAAACTTGATAAACTGTAATGTGCTACACCATACAGGCACAACTTATTGTATCAAACTTTATAAACTGTAATGTACTACACCATACAGGCACAAATTATTGTATCAAACTTTATAAACTGTAATGTACTACACCATACAGGCACAAATTATTGTATCAAACTTTATAAACTCTAATGTGCTACACCATACAGGCACAACTTATTGTATCAAACTTTATAAACTGTAATGTACTACACCATACAGGCACAAATTATTGTATCAAACTTTATAAACTGTAATGTGCTACACCATACAGACACAACTTATTGTATCAAGCTTTATAAACTTTAATGTGCTCCACCATACAGACACAACTTATTGTATCAAACTTTATAAACTGTAATGTGCTATACCATACAGACACAACTTATTGTATCAAACTTTATAAGCAGTAATGTGCTCCACCATACAGACACAACTTATTGTATCAAACTTTATAAACTGTAATGTGCTATACCATACAGACACAACTTATTGTATCAAACTTTATAAACTGTAATGTACTACACCATACAGGCACAAATTATTGTATCAAACTTTATAAACTGTAATGTGCTACACCATACAGACACAACTTATTGTATCAAGCTTTATAAACTTTAATATGCTCCACCATACAGACACAACCTATTGTATCAAACTTTATAAACTGTAATGTGCTACACCATACAGATACAACTTATTGTATCAAACTTTGTAAGCAGTAATGTGCTACACCATACAGACACAACTTATTGTATCAAACTTTATAAACTGTAATGTGCTACACCATACAGACACAACTTATTGTATCAAAGTTTGTAAGCAGTAATGTACTACACCATACAGGCACAAATTATTGTATCAAACTTTATAAACTATAATGTGCTACACCATACAGACACAAATTATTGTATCAAACTTTATAAACTGTAATGTGCTACACCATACAGGCACAAATTATTGTATCAAACTTTGCAAGCAGTAATGTGCTACACCATACTGACACAAATTATTGTATCAAACTTTATAAACTATAATGTGCTACACCATACAGGCACAAATTATTGTATCAAACTTTATAAACTGTAATGTGCTACACCATACAGACACAACTTATTGTATCAAACTTTATAAACTGTAATGTGCTACACCATACAGACACAACTTATTGTATCAAACTTTATAATCTGTAATGTGCTACACCATACAGGCACAAATTATTGTATCAAACTTTATAAACTGTAATGTGCTACACCATACAGGCACAAATTATTGTATCAAACTTTATAAACTATAATGTGCTACACCATACAGGCACAAATTATTGTATCAAACTTTATAAACTGTAATGTGCTACACCATACAGACAAAACTTACTGTATCAAACTTTATAAACTGTAATGTGCAACACCATACAGACACAATTTATTGTATCAAGCTTTATAAACTGTAATGTGCTACACTATACAGACACAACTTATTGTATCAAACTTTATAAACTCTAATGTGCTACACCATACAGACACAAATTATTGTATCAAACTTTATAAGCAGTAATGTGCTACACCATACAGGTACAAATTATTGTATCAAGCTTTATAAACTGTAATGTGCTACACCATACAGACACAACTTATTGTATCAAACTTTATAAACTGTAATGTGCTACACCATACAGGCACAAATTATTGTATCAAGCTTTATAAACTGTAATGTGCTACACCATACAGACACAACTTATTGTATCAAACTTTATAAGCTGTAATGTGCTACACCATACAGGTACAAATTATTGTATCAAGCTTTATAAACTTTAATGTGCTACACCATACAGGCACAAATTATTGTATCAAACTTTATAAACTGTAATGTGCTACACCATACAGGCACAAATTATTGTATCAAACTTTATAAACTGTAATTTGCTACACCATACAGGCACAAATTATTGTATCAAACTTTATAAACTGTAATGTGCTACACCATACAGACACAACTTATTGTATCAAACTTTATTAACTGTAATGTGCTACACCATACAGGCACAACTTATTGTATCAAACTTTATAAACTGTAATGTGCTACACCATACAGGCACAACTTATTGTATCAAACTTTATAAGCAGTAATGTGCTACACCATACAGACACAACTTATTGTATCAAACTTTATAAACTGTAATGTGCTACACCATACAGGCACAAATTATTGTATCAAGCTTTATAAACTGTAATGTGCTACACCATACAGGCACACATTATTGTATCAAACTTTATAAACTGTAATGTGCTACACCATACAGGCACAAATTATTGTATCAAACTTTATAAACTGTAATGTGCTACACCATACAGGCACACATTAGTGTATCAAACTTGATAAACTGTAAGGTGCTACACCATACAGGCACAACTTATTATATCAAACTTTATAAACTGTAATGTGCTACACCATACAGGCAACAATTATGTATCAAACTTTATAAACTGTAATGTGCTACACCATACAGGCACACATTATTGTATCAAACATTATAATCTGTAATGTGCTACACCATACAGGCACACATTAGTGTATCAAACTTGATAAACTGTAATGTGCTACACCATACAGGCACAACTTATTATATCAAACTTTATAAACTGTAATGTGCTACACCATACAGACACAAATTATTGTATCAAACTTTATAAACTGTAATGTGCTACACCATACAGACACAACTTATTGTATCAAACTTTATAAACTGTAATGTGCTACACCATACAGACACAAATTATTGTATCAAACTTTATAAATTGTAATGTACTACACCATACAGACAAAAATTATTGTATCAAACTTTATAAACTGTAATGTGCTACACCATACAGACACAACTTATTGTATCAAACTTTATAAACTGTAATGTGCTACACCATACAGGCACAACTTATTGTATCAAACTATATAAGCAGTAATGTGCTACACCATACAGACACAACTTATTGTATCAAACTTTATAAACTGTAATGTGCTACACCATACAGGCACAAATTATTGTATCAAGCTTTATAAATTGTAATGGGCTACACCATACAGACACAACTTATTGTATCAAACTGTATAAGCTGTAATGTGCTACACCATACAGGTACAACTTATTGTATCAAACTTTATAAACTGTAATGTGCTACACCATACAAGCACACATTAGAGTATCAAACTTTATAAACTGTAATGTGCTACACCATACAGGAACACATTAGAGTATCAAACTTGATAAACTATAATGTGCTACACCATACAGGCACAAATTATTGTATCAAACTTTATAAACTGTAATGTGCTACACCATACAGGCAAAAATTATTGTATCAAACTTAATAAACTGTAATGTGCTACACCATACAGGCAACAATTATTGTATCAAACTTTATAAACTGTAATGTGCTACACCATACAGGCACATAGTATTGTATCAAACTTTATAATCTGTAATGTGCTACACCATACAGACACAACTTATTGTATCAAACTTTATAAACTGTAATGTACTACACCATACAGGCACAAATTATTGTATCAAACTTTATAAACTGTAATGTGCTACACCATACAGACACAACTTATTGTATCAAGCTTTATAAACTTTAATGTGCTCCACCATACAGACACAACTTATTGTATCAAACTTTATAAACTGTAATGTGCTATACCATACAGACACAACTTATTGTATCAAACTTTATAAGCAGTAATGTGCTCCACCATACAGACACAACTTATTGTATCAAACTTTATAAACTGTAATGTGCTACACCATACAGACACAACTTATTGTATCAAACTTTATAAGCTGTAATGTGCTACACCATACAGGCACAAATTATTGTATCAAGCTTTATAAACTGTAATGTGCTACACCATACAGACACAACTTATTGTATCAAACTTTATAAGCTGTAATGTGCTACACCATACAGGTACAAATTATTGTATCAAACTTTATAAACTGTAATGTGCTACACCATACAGGCACAAATTATTGTATCAAACTTTATAAACTGTAATGTGCTACAACATACAGGCACAAATTATTGTATCAAACTTTATAAACTGTAATGTGCTACACCATACAGGCACAAATTATTGTATCAAACTTTATAAACTGTAATGTGCTACACCATACAGACAAAACTTACTGTATCAAACTTTATAAACTGTAATGTGCAACACCATACAGACACAATGTATTGTATCAAGCTTTATAAACTGTAATGTGCTACACTATACAGACACAACTTATTGTATCAAACTTTATAAACTCTAATGTGCTACACCATACAGACACAAATTATTGTATCAAACTTTATAAGCAGTAATGTGCTACACCATACAGGTACAAATTATTGTATCAAGCTTTATAAACTGTAATGTGCTACACCATACAGACACAACTTATTGTATCAAACTTTATAAACTGTAATGTGCTACACCATACAGGCACAAATTATTGTATCAAGCTTTATAAACTGTAATGTGCTACACCATACAGACACAACTTATTGTATCAAACTTTATAAGCTGTAATGTGCTACACCATACAGGTACAAATTATTGTATCAAGCTTTATAAACTGTAATGTGCTACACCATACAGGCACAAATTATTGTATCAAACTTTATAAACTGTAATTTGCTACACCATACAGGCACAAATTATTGTATCAAACTTTATAAACTGTAATGTGCTACACCATACAGACACAACTTATTGTATCAAACTTTATTAACTGTAATGTGCTACACCATACAGGCACAACTTATTGTATCAAACTTTATAAACTGTAATGTGCTACACCATACAGGCACAACTTATTGTATCAAACTTTATAAGCAGTAATGTGCTACACCATACAGACACAACTTATTGTATCAAACTTTATAAACTGTAATGTGCTACACCATACAGGCACAAATTATTGTATCAAGCTTTATAAACTGTAATGTGCTACACCATACAGGCACACATTATTGTATCAAACTTTATAAACTGTAATGTGCTACACCATACAGGCACAAATTATTGTATCAAACTTTATAAACTGTAATGTGCTACACCATACAGGCACACATTAGTGTATCAAACTTGATAAACTGTAAGGTGCTACACCATACAGGCACAACTTATTATATCAAACTTTATAAACTGTAATGTGCTACACCATACAGGCAACAATTATGTATCAAACTTTATAAACTGTAATGTGCTACACCATACAGGCACACATTATTGTATCAAACATTATAATCTGTAATGTGCTACACCATACAGGCACACATTAGTGTATCAAACTTGATAAACTGTAATGTGCTACACCATACAGGCACAACTTATTATATCAAACTTTATAAACTGTAATGTGCTACACCATACAGACACAAATTATTGTATCAAACTTTATAAACTGTAATGTGCTACACCATACAGACACAACTTATTGTATCAAACTTTATAAACTGTAATGTGCTACACCATACAGACACAAATTATTGTATCAAACTTTATAAATTGTAATGTACTACACCATACAGACAAAAATTATTGTATCAAACTTTATAAACTGTAATGTGCTACACCATACAGACACAACTTATTGTATCAAACTTTATAAACTGTAATGTGCTACACCATACAGGCACAACTTATTGTATCAAACTATATAAGCAGTAATGTGCTACACCATACAGACACAACTTATTGTATCAAACTTTATAAACTGTAATGTGCTACACCATACAGGCACAAATTATTGTATCAAGCTTTATAAATTGTAATGGGCTACACCATACAGACACAACTTATTGTATCAAACTGTATAAGCTGTAATGTGCTACACCATACAGGTACAACTTATTGTATCAAACTTTATAAACTGTAATGTGCTACACCATACAAGCACACATTAGAGTATCAAACTTTATAAACTGTAATGTGCTACACCATACAGGAACACATTAGAGTATCAAACTTGATAAACTATAATGTGCTACACCATACAGGCACAAATTATTGTATCAAACTTTATAAACTGTAATGTGCTACACCATACAGGCAAAAATTATTGTATCAAACTTAATAAACTGTAATGTGCTACACCATACAGGCAACAATTATTGTATCAAACTTTATAAACTGTAATGTGCTACACCATACAGGCACATAGTATTGTATCAAACTTTATAATCTGTAATGTGCTACACCATACAGACACAACTTATTGTATCAAACTTTATAAACTGTAATGTACTACACCATACAGGCACAAATTATTGTATCAAACTTTATAAACTGTAATGTGCTACACCATACAGACACAACTTATTGTATCAAGCTTTATAAACTTTAATGTGCTCCACCATACAGACACAACTTATTGTATCAAACTTTATAAACTGTAATGTGCTATACCATACAGACACAACTTATTGTATCAAACTTTATAAGCAGTAATGTGCTCCACCATACAGACACAACTTATTGTATCAAACTTTATAAACTGTAATGTGCTACACCATACAGACACAACTTATTGTATCAAACTTTATAAGCTGTAATGTGCTACACCATACAGGCACAAATTATTGTATCAAGCTTTATAAACTGTAATGTGCTACACCATACAGACACAATTTATTGTATCAAACTTTATAAGCTGTAATGTGCTACACCATACAGGTACAAATTATTGTATCAAACTTTATAAACTGTAATGTGCTACACCATACAGGCACAAATTATTGTATCAAACTTTATAAACTGTAATGTGCTACAACATACAGGCACAAATTATTGTATCAAACTTTATAAACTGTAATGTGCTACACCATACAGGCACAAATTATTGTATCAAACTTTATAAACTGTAATGTGCTACACCATACAGACACAACTTATTGTATCAAACTTTATAAACTGTAATGTGCTACACCATACAGGCACAAATTATTGTATCAAACTTTATAAACTGTAATGTGCTACACCATACAGACACAACTTATTGTATCAAACTTTATAAACTGTAATGTGGTACACCATATAGACACAACTTATTGTATCAAACTTTATAAACTGTAATGTGCTACACCATACAGACACAACTTATTGTATCAAACTTTATAAGCAGTAATGTGCTACCCCATACAGGCACAACTTAGTGTATCAAACTTTATAAACTGTAATGTGCAACACCATACAGACACAACTTATTGTATCAAACTTTATAAACTGTAATGTGCTACACCATACAGGTACAAATTATTGTATCAAACTTTATAAACTGTAATGTGCTACACCATACAGGCACAACTTATTGAATCAAACTTTATAAACTGTAATGTGCTACACCATACAGGCAACAATTATTGTATCAAACTTTATAAACTGTAATGTGCTACACCATACAGGCACAAAGTATTGTATCAAACTTTATAATCTGTAATATGCCACACCATACAGACACACATTATTGTATCAAATGTTATAAGCAGTAATGTGCTACACCATACAGACACAACTTATTGTATCAAACTTTATAATCTGTAATATGCCACACCATACAGACACAAATTATTGTATCAAACTTTATAAACTGTAATATGCTACACCATACAGGCACAACTTATTGCATCAAACTTTATAAACTGTAATGTGCTACACCATACAGGCACAAATTATTGCATCAAACTTTATAAACTGTAATGTACTACACCATACAGGCACAAATTATTGTATCAAGCTTTATAAACTTTAATGTGCTACACCATACAGGCACAACTTATTGTATCAAACTTTATAAACTAATGTGCTACACCATACAGGCACAACTTATTGTATCAAACTTTATAAACTGTAATGTGCTACACCATACAGGCACAAATTATTGTATCAAGCTTTATAAACTTTAATGTGCTACACCATACAGGCACAACTTATTGTATCAAACTTTATAAACTGTAATGTACTACACCATACAGGCACAAATTATTGTATCAAACTTTATAAACTGTAATGTGCTACACCATACAGACACAACTTATTGTATCAAACTTTATAAACTGTAATGTGCTACACCATACAGGCACAAATTATTGTATCAAACTTTATAAACTGTAATGTGCTACACCATACAGACACAACTTATTGTATCAAACTTTATAAACTGTAATGTGCTACACCATACAGACACAACTTATTGTAGCAAACTTTATAAACTGTAATGTGCTACACCATACAGACACAACTTATTGTATCAAACTTTATAAACTTTAATGTGATACATCATACAGGCACAACTTATAGTATCAAACTTTAAAAACTGTAATGTACTACACCATACAGGCACAAATTATTGTATCAAACTTTATAAACTCTAATGTGCTACACCATACAGGCACAACTTATTGTATCAAACTTTATAAACTGTAATGTACTACACCATACAGGCACAAATTATTGTATCAAACTTTATAAACTGTAATGTGCTACACCATACAGACACAACTTATTGTATCAAACTTTATAAACTGTAATGTGCTACACCATACAGGCACAACTTATTGTATCAAACTTGATAAACTGTAATGTGCTACACCATACAGGCACAACTTATTGTATCAAACTTTATAAACTGTAATGTACTACACCATACAGGCACAAATTATTGTATCAAACTTTATAAATTTTAATGTGCTACACCATACAGGCACAACTTATTGTATCAAACTTTATAAACTGTAATGTACTACATCATACAGGCACAAATTATTGTATCAAACTTTATAAACTGTAATGTGCTACACCATACAGACACAACTTATTGTATCAAACTTTATAAACTGTAATGTGCTACACCATACAGGCACAACTTATTGTATCAAACTTGATAAACTGTAATGTGCTACACCATACAGGCACAACTTATTGTATCAAACTTTATAAACTGTAATGTACTACACCATACAGGCACAAATTATTGTATCAAACTTTATAAACTGTAATGTACTACACCATACAGGCACAAATTATTGTATCAAACTTTATAAACTCTAATGTGCTACACCATACAGGCACAACTTATTGTATCAAACTTTATAAACTGTAATGTACTACACCATACAGGCACAAATTATTGTATCAAACTTTATAAACTGTAATGCGCTACACCATACAGACACAACTTATTGTATCAAGCTTTATAAACTTTAATGTGCTCCACCATACAGACACAACTTATTGTATCAAACTTTATAAACTGTAATGTGCTATACCATACAGACACAACTTATTGTATCAAACTTTATAAGCAGTAATGTGCTCCACCATACAGACACAACTTATTGTATCAAACTTTATAAACTGTAATGTGCTATACCATACAGACACAACTTATTGTATCAAACTTTATAAACTGTAATGTACTACACCATACAGGCACAAATTATTGTATCAAACTTTATAAACTGTAATGTGCTACACCATACAGACACAACTTATTGTATCAAGCTTTATAAACTTTAATATGCTCCACCATACAGACACAACTTATTGTATCAAACTTTATAAACTGTAATGTGCTACACCATACAGATACAACTTATTGTATCAAACTTTGTAAGCAGTAATGTGCTACACCATACAGACAAAACTTATTGTATCAAACTTTATAAACTGTAATGTGCTACACCATACAGACACAACTTATTGTATCAAAGTTTGTAAGCAGTAATGTACTACACCATACAGACACAAATTATTGTATCAAACTTTATAAACTATAATGTGCTACACCATACAGACACAAATTATTGTATCAAACTTTATAAACTGTAATGTGCTACACCATACAGGCACAAATTATTGTATCAAACTTTGCAAGCAGTAATGTGCTACACCATACAGACACAACTTATTGTATCAAGCTTTATAAACTTTAATGTGCTCCACCATACAGACACAACTTATTGTATCAAACTTTATAAACTGTAATGTGCTATACCATACAGACACAACTTATTGTATCAAACTTTATAAGCAGTAATGTGCTCCACCATACAGACACAACTTATTGTATCAAACTTTATAAACTGTAATGTGCTATACCATACAGACACAACTTATTGTATCAAACTTTATAAACTGTAATGTACTACACCATACAGGCACAAATTATTGTATCAAACTTTATAAACTGTAATGTGCTACACCATACAGACACAACTTATTGTATCAAGCTTTATAAACTTTAATATGCTCCACCATACAGACACAACTTATTGTATCAAACTTTATAAACTGTAATGTGCTACACCATACAGATACAACTTATTGTATCAAACTTTGTAAGCAGTAATGTGCTACACCATACAGACAAAACTTATTGTATCAAACTTTATAAACTGTAATGTGCTACACCATACAGACACAACTTATTGTATCAAAGTTTGTAAGCAGTAATGTACTACACCATACAGACACAAATTATTGTATCAAACTTTATAAACTATAATGTGCTACACCATACAGACACAAATTATTGTATCAAACTTTATAAACTGTAATGTGCTACACCATACAGGCACAAATTATTGTATCAAACTTTGCAAGCAGTAATGTGCTACACCATACAGACACAAATTATTGTATCAAACTTTATAAACTATAATGTGCTACACCATACAGGCACAAATTATTGTATCAAACTGTATAAACTGTAATGTGCTACACCATACAGACACAACTTATTGTATCAAACTTTATAAACTGTAATGTGCTACACCATACAGACACAACTTATTGTATCAAACTTTATAATCTGTAATGTGCTACACCATACAGGCACAAATGATTGTATCAAACTTTATAAACTGTAATGTGCTACACCATACAGACACAACTTATTGTAGCAAACTTTATAAACTGTAATGTGCTACACCATACAGGCACAAATTATTGTATCAAACTTTATAAACTTTAATGTGCTACATCATACAGGCACAACTTATAGTATCAAACTTTAAAAACTGTAATGTACTACACCATACAGGCACAAATTATTGTATCAAACTTTATAAACTCTAATGTGCTACACCATACAGGCACAACTTATTGTATCAAACTTTATAAACTGTAATGTACTACACCATACAGGCACAAATTATTGTATCAAACTTTATAAACTGTAATGTGCTACACCATACAGACACAACTTATTGTATCAAACTTTATAAACTGTAATGTGCTACACCATACAGGCACAACTTATTGTATCAAACTTGATAAACTGTAATGTGCTACACCATACAGGCACAACTTATTGTATCAAACTTTATAAACTGTAATGTACTACACCATACAGGCACAAATTATTGTATCAAACTTTATAAACTTTAATGTGCTACACCATACAGGCACAACTTATTGTATCAAACTTTATAAACTGTAATGTACTACATCATACAGGCACAAATTATTGCATCAAACTTTATAAACTGTAATGTGCTACACCATACAGACACAACTTATTGTATCAAACTTTATAAACTGTAATGTGCTACACCATACAGGCACAACTTATTGTATCAAACTTGATAAACTGTAATGTGCTACACCATACAGGCACAACTTATTGTATCAAACTTTATAAACTGTAATGTACTACACCATACAGGCACAAATTATTGTATCAAACTTTATAAACTGTAATGTACTACACCATACAGGCACAAATTATTGTATCAAACTTTATAAACTCTAATGTGCTACACCATACAGGCACAACTTATTGTATCAAACTTTATAAACTGTAATGTACTACACCATACAGGCACAAATTATTGTATCAAACTTTATAAACTGTAATGTGCTACACCATACAGACACAACTTATTGTATCAAGCTTTATAAACTTTAATGTGCTCCACCATACAGACACAACTTATTGTATCAAACTTTATAAACTGTAATGTGCTATACCATACAGACACAACTTATTGTATCAAACTTTATAAGCAGTAATGTGCTCCACCATACAGACACAACTTATTGTATCAAACTTTATAAACTGTAATGTGCTATACCATACAGACACAACTTATTGTATCAAACTTTATAAACTGTAATGTACTACACCATACAGGCACAAATTATTGTATCAAACTTTATAAACTGTAATGTGCTACACCATACAGACACAACTTATTGTATCAAGCTTTATAAACTTTAATATGCTCCACCATACAGACACAACCTATTGTATCAAACTTTATAAACTGTAATGTGCTACACCATACAGATACAACTTATTGTATCAAACTTTGTAAGCAGTAATGTGCTACACCATACAGACACAACTTATTGTATCAAACTTTATAAACTGTAATGTGCTACACCATACAGACACAACTTATTGTATCAAAGTTTGTAAGCAGTAATGTACTACACCATACAGGCACAAATTATTGTATCAAACTTTATAAACTATAATGTGCTACACCATACAGACACAAATTATTGTATCAAACTTTATAAACTGTAATGTGCTACACCATACAGGCACAAATTATTGTATCAAACTTTGCAAGCAGTAATGTGCTACACCATACTGACACAAATTATTGTATCAAACTTTATAAACTATAATGTGCTACACCATACAGGCACAAATTATTGTATCAAACTTTATAAACTGTAATGTGCTACACCATACAGGCACAAATTATTGTATCAAGCTTTATAAACTGTAATGTGCTACACCATACAGACACAACTTATTGTATCAAACTTTATAAGCTGTAATGTGCTACACCATACAGGTACAAATTATTGTATCAAGCTTTATAAACTGTAATGTGCTACACCATACAGACACAACTTATTGTATCAAACTTTATAAACTGTAATGTGCTACAACATACAGACACACATTATTGTATCAAACTTTATAAACTGTAATGTGCTACACCATACAGGCACAAATTATTGTATCAAACTTTATAAACTGTAATTTGCTACACCATACAGGCACAAATTATTGTATCAAACTTTATAAACTGTAATGTGCTACACCATACAGACACAACTTATTGTATCAAACTTTATTAACTGTAATGTGCTACACCATACAGGCACAACTTATTGTATCAAACTTTATAAACTGTAATGTGCTACACCATACAGGCACAACTTATTGTATCAAACTTTATAAGCAGTAATGTGCTACACCATACAGACACAACTTATTGTATCAAACTTTATAAACTGTAATGTGCTACACCATACAGGCACAAATTATTGTATCAAGCTTTATAAACTGTAATGTGCTACACCATACAGGCACACATTATTGTATCAAACTTTATAAACTGTAATGTGCTACACCATACAGGCACAAATTATTGTATCAAACTTTATAAACTGTAATGTGCTACACCATACAGGCACACATTAGTGTATCAAACTTGATAAACTGTAAGGTGCTACACCATACAGGCACAACTTATTATATCAAACTTTATAAACTGTAATGTGCTACACCATACAGGCAACAATTATGTATCAAACTTTATAAACTGTAATGTGCTACACCATACAGGCACACATTATTGTATCAAACATTATAATCTGTAATGTGCTACACCATACAGGCACACATTAGTGTATCAAACTTGATAAACTGTAATGTGCTACACCATACAGGCACAACTTATTATATCAAACTTTATAAACTGTAATGTGCTACACCATACAGACACAAATTATTGTATCAAACTTTATAAACTGTAATGTGCTACACCATACAGACACAACTTATTGTATCAAACTTTATAAACTGTAATGTGCTACACCATACAGACACAAATTATTGTATCAAACTTTATAAATTGTAATGTACTACACCATACAGACAAAAATTATTGTATCAAACTTTATAAACTGTAATGTGCTACACCATACAGACACAACTTATTGTATCAAACTTTATAAACTGTAATGTGCTACACCATACAGGCACAACTTATTGTATCAAACTATATAAGCAGTAATGTGCTACACCATACAGACACAACTTATTGTATCAAACTTTATAAACTGTAATGTGCTACACCATACAGGCACAAATTATTGTATCAAGCTTTATAAATTGTAATGGGCTACACCATACAGACACAACTTATTGTATCAAACTGTATAAGCTGTAATGTGCTACACCATACAGGTACAACTTATTGTATCAAACTTTATAAACTGTAATGTGCTACACCATACAAGCACACATTAGAGTATCAAACTTTATAAACTGTAATGTGCTACACCATACAGGAACACATTAGAGTATCAAACTTGATAAACTATAATGTGCTACACCATACAGGCACAAATTATTGTATCAAACTTTATAAACTGTAATGTGCTACACCATACAGGCAAAAATTATTGTATCAAACTTAATAAACTGTAATATGCTACACCATACAGGCAACAATTATTGTATCAAACTTTATAAACTGTAATGTGCTACACCATACAGGCACATAGTATTGTATCAAACTTTATAATCTGTAATGTGCTACACCATACAGACACAACTTATTGTATCAAACTTTATAAACTGTAATGTACTACACCATACAGGCACAAATTATTGTATCAAACTTTATAAACTGTAATGTGCTACACCATACAGACACAACTTATTGTATCAAGCTTTATAAACTTTAATGTGCTCCACCATACAGACACAACTTATTGTATCAAACTTTATAAACTGTAATGTGCTATACCATACAGACACAACTTATTGTATCAAACTTTATAAGCAGTAATGTGCTCCACCATACAGACACAACTTATTGTATCAAACTTTATAAACTGTAATGTGCTACACCATACAGACACAACTTATTGTATCAAACTTTATAAGCTGTAATGTGCTACACCATACAGGCACAAATTATTGTATCAAGCTTTATAAACTGTAATGTGCTACACCATACAGACACAACTTATTGTATCAAACTTTATAAGCTGTAATGTGCTACACCATACAGGTACAAATTATTGTATCAAACTTTATAAACTATAATGTGCTACACCATACAGGCACAAATTATTGTATCAAACTTTATAAACTGTAATGTGCTACAACATACAGGCACAAATTATTGTATCAAACTTTATAAACTGTAATGTGCTACACCATACAGGCACAAATTATTGTATCAAACTTTATAAACTGTAATGTGCTACACCATACAGACAAAACTTACTGTATCAAACTTTATAAACTGTAATGTGCAACACCATACAGACACAATGTATTGTATCAAGCTTTATAAACTGTAATGTGCTACACTATACAGACACAACTTATTGTATCAAACTTTATAAACTCTAATGTGCTACACCATACAGGTACAAATTATTGTATCAAGCTTTATAAACTGTAATGTGCTACACCATACAGACACAACTTATTGTATCAAACTTTATAAACTGTAATGTGCTACACCATACAGGCACAAATTATTGTATCAAGCTTTATAAACTGTAATGTGCTACACCATACAGGCACAAATTATTGTATCAAACTTTATAAACTGTAATTTGCTACACCATACAGGCACAAATTATTGTATCAAACTTTATAAACTGTAATGTGCTACACCATACAGACACAACTTATTGTATCAAACTTTATTAACTGTAATGTGCTACACCATACAGGCACAACTTATTGTATCAAACTTTATAAACTGTAATGTGCTACACCATACAGGCACAACTTATTGTATCAAACTTTATAAGCAGTAATGTGCTACACCATACAGACACAACTTATTGTATCAAACTTTATAAACTGTAATGTGCTACACCATACAGGCACAAATTATTGTATCAAGCTTTATAAACTGTAATGTGCTACACCATACAGGCACACATTATTGTATCAAACTTTATAAACTGTAATGTGCTACACCATACAGGCACAAATTATTGTATCAAACTTTATAAACTGTAATGTGCTACACCATACAGGCACACATTAGTGTATCAAACTTGATAAACTGTAAGGTGCTACACCATACAGGCACAACTTATTATATCAAACTTTATAAACAGTAATGTGCTACACCATACAGGCAACAATTATGTATCAAACTTTATAAACTGTAATGTGCTACACCATACAGGCACACATTATTGTATCAAACATTATAATCTGTAATGTGCTACACCATACAGGCACACATTAGTGTATCAAACTTGATAAACTGTAATGTGCTACACCATACAGGCACAACTTATTATATCAAACTTTATAAACTGTAATGTGCTACACCATACAGACACAAATTATTGTATCAAACTTTATAAACTGTAATGTGCTACACCATACAGACACAACTTATTGTATCAAACTTTATAAACTGTAATGTGCTACACCATACAGACACAAATTATTGTATCAAACTTTATAAATTGTAATGTACTACACCATACAGACAAAAATTATTGTATCAAACTTTATAAACTGTAATGTGCTACACCATACAGACACAACTTATTGTATCAAACTTTATAAACTGTAATGTGCTACACCATACAGGCACAACTTATTGTATCAAACTATATAAGCAGTAATGTGCTACACCATACAGACACAACTTATTGTATCAAACTTTATAAACTGTAATGTGCTACACCATACAGGCACAAATTATTGTATCAAGCTTTATAAATTGTAATGGGCTACACCATACAGACACAACTTATTGTATCAAACTGTATAAGCTGTAATGTGCTACACCATACAGGTACAACTTATTGTATCAAACTTTATAAACTGTAATGTGCTACACCATACAAGCACACATTAGAGTATCAAACTTTATAAACTGTAATGTGCTACACCATACAGGAACACATTAGAGTATCAAACTTGATAAACTATAATGTGCTACACCATACAGGCACAAATTATTGTATCAAACTTTATAAACTGTAATGTGCTACACCATACAGGCAAAAATTATTGTATCAAACTTAATAAACTGTAATGTGCTACACCATACAGGCAACAATTATTGTATCAAACTTTATAAACTGTAATGTGCTACACCATACAGGCACATAGTATTGTATCAAACTTTATAATCTGTAATGTGCTACACCATACAGACACAACTTATTGTATCAAACTTTATAAACTGTAATGTACTACACCATACAGGCACAAATTATTGTATCAAACTTTATAAACTGTAATGTGCTACACCATACAGACACAACTTATTGTATCAAGCTTTATAAACTTTAATGTGCTCCACCATACAGACACAACTTATTGTATCAAACTTTATAAACTGTAATGTGCTATACCATACAGACACAACTTATTGTATCAAACTTTATAAGCAGTAATGTGCTCCACCATACAGACACAACTTATTGTATCAAACTTTATAAACTGTAATGTGCTACACCATACAGACACAACTTATTGTATCAAACTTTATAAGCTGTAATGTGCTACACCATACAGGCACAAATTATTGTATCAAGCTTTATAAACTGTAATGTGCTACACCATACAGACACAACTTATTGTATCAAACTTTATAAGCTGTAATGTGCTACACCATACAGGTACAAATTATTGTATCAAACTTTATAAACTGTAATGTGCTACACCATACAGGCACAAATTATTGTATCAAACTTTATAAACTGTAATGTGCTACAACATACAGGCACAAATTATTGTATCAAACTTTATAAACTGTAATGTGCTACACCATACAGGCACAAATTATTGTATCAAACTTTATAAACTGTAATGTGCTACACCATACAGACACAACTTATTGTATCAAACTTTATAAACTGTAATGTGCTACACCATACAGGCACAAATTATTGTATCAAACTTTATAAACTGTAATGTGCTACACCATACAGACACAACTTATTGTATCAAACTTTATAAACTGTAATGTGGTACACCATATAGACACAACTTATTGTATCAAACTTTATAAACTGTAATGTGCTACACCATACAGACACAACTTATTGTATCAAACTTTATAAGCAGTAATGTGCTACCCCATACAGGCACAACTTAGTGTATCAAACTTTATAAACTGTAATGTGCAACACCATACAGACACAACTTATTGTATCAAACTTTATAAACTGTAATGTGCTACACCATACAGGTACAAATTATTGTATCAAACTTTATAAACTGTAATGTGCTACACCATACAGGCACAACTTATTGAATCAAACTTTATAAACTGTAATGTGCTACACCATACAGGCAACAATTATTGTATCAAACTTTATAATCTGTAATATGCCACACCATACAGACACACATTATTGTATCAAATGTTATAAGCAGTAATGTGCTACACCATACAGACACAACTTATTGTATCAAACTTTATAATCTGTAATATGCCACACCATACAGACACAAATTATTGTATCAAACTTTATAAACTGTAATATGCTACACCATACAGGCACAACTTATTGCATCAAACTTTATAAACTGTAATGTGCTACACCATACAGGCACAAATTATTGCATCAAACTTTATAAACTGTAATGTACTACACCATACAGGCACAAATTATTGTATCAAGCTTTATAAACTTTAATGTGCTACACCATACAGGCACAACTTATTGTATCAAACTTTATAAACTAATGTGCTACACCATACAGGCACAACTTATTGTATCAAACTTTATAAACTGTAATGTGCTACACCATACAGGCACAAATTATTGTATCAAGCTTTATAAACTTTAATGTGCTACACCATACAGGCACAACTTATTGTATCAAACTTTATAAACTGTAATGTACTACACCATACAGGCACAAATTATTGTATCAAACTTTATAAACTGTAATGTGCTACACCATACAGACACAACTTATTGTATCAAACTTTATAAACTGTAATGTGCTACACCATACAGGCACAAATTATTGTATCAAACTTTATAAACTGTAATGTGCTACACCATACAGACACAACTTATTGTATCAAACTTTATAAACTGTAATGTGCTACACCATACAGACACAACTTATTGTAGCAAACTTTATAAACTGTAATGTGCTACACCATACAGACACAACTTATTGTATCAAACTTTATAAACTTTAATGTGCTACATCATACAGGCACAACTTATAGTATCAAACTTTAAAAACTGTAATGTACTACACCATACAGGCACAAATTATTGTATCAAACTTTATAAACTCTAATGTGCTACACCATACAGGCACAACTTATTGTATCAAACTTTATAAACTGTAATGTACTACACCATACAGGCACAAATTATTGTATCAAACTTTATAAACTGTAATGTGCTACACCATACAGACACAACTTATTGTATCAAACTTTATAAACTGTAATGTGCTACACCATACAGGCACAACTTATTGTATCAAACTTGATAAACTGTAATGTGCTACACCATACAGGCACAACTTATTGTATCAAACTTTATAAACTGTAATGTACTACACCATACAGGCACAAATTATTGTATCAAACTTTATAAATTTTAATGTGCTACACCATACAGGCACAACTTATTGTATCAAACTTTATAAACTGTAATGTACTACATCATACAGGCACAAATTATTGTATCAAACTTTATAAACTGTAATGTGCTACACCATACAGACACAACTTATTGTATCAAACTTTATAAACTGTAATGTGCTACACCATACAGGCACAACTTATTGTATCAAACTTGATAAACTGTAATGTGCTACACCATACAGGCACAACTTATTGTATCAAACTTTATAAACTGTAATGTACTACACCATACAGGCACAAATTATTGTATCAAACTTTATAAACTGTAATGTACTACACCATACAGGCACAAATTATTGTATCAAACTTTATAAACTCTAATGTGCTACACCATACAGGCACAACTTATTGTATCAAACTTTATAAACTGTAATGTACTACACCATACAGGCACAAATTATTGTATCAAACTTTATAAACTGTAATGCGCTACACCATACAGACACAACTTATTGTATCAAGCTTTATAAACTTTAATGTGCTCCACCATACAGACACAACTTATTGTATCAAACTTTATAAACTGTAATGTGCTATACCATACAGACACAACTTATTGTATCAAACTTTATAAGCAGTAATGTGCTCCACCATACAGACACAACTTATTGTATCAAACTTTATAAACTGTAATGTGCTATACCATACAGACACAACTTATTGTATCAAACTTTATAAACTGTAATGTACTACACCATACAGGCACAAATTATTGTATCAAACTTTATAAACTGTAATGTGCTACACCATACAGACACAACTTATTGTATCAAGCTTTATAAACTTTAATATGCTCCACCATACAGACACAACTTATTGTATCAAACTTTATAAACTGTAATGTGCTACACCATACAGATACAACTTATTGTATCAAACTTTGTAAGCAGTAATGTGCTACACCATACAGACAAAACTTATTGTATCAAACTTTATAAACTGTAATGTGCTACACCATACAGACACAACTTATTGTATCAAAGTTTGTAAGCAGTAATGTACTACACCATACAGACACAAATTATTGTATCAAACTTTATAAACTATAATGTGCTACACCATACAGACACAAATTATTGTATCAAACTTTATAAACTGTAATGTGCTACACCATACAGGCACAAATTATTGTATCAAACTTTGCAAGCAGTAATGTGCTACACCATACAGACACAACTTATTGTATCAAGCTTTATAAACTTTAATGTGCTCCACCATACAGACACAACTTATTGTATCAAACTTTATAAACTGTAATGTGCTATACCATACAGACACAACTTATTGTATCAAACTTTATAAGCAGTAATGTGCTCCACCATACAGACACAACTTATTGTATCAAACTTTATAAACTGTAATGTGCTATACCATACAGACACAACTTATTGTATCAAACTTTATAAACTGTAATGTACTACACCATACAGGCACAAATTATTGTATCAAACTTTATAAACTGTAATGTGCTACACCATACAGACACAACTTATTGTATCAAGCTTTATAAACTTTAATATGCTCCACCATACAGACACAACTTATTGTATCAAACTTTATAAACTGTAATGTGCTACACCATACAGATACAACTTATTGTATCAAACTTTGTAAGCAGTAATGTGCTACACCATACAGACAAAACTTATTGTATCAAACTTTATAAACTGTAATGTGCTACACCATACAGACACAACTTATTGTATCAAAGTTTGTAAGCAGTAATGTACTACACCATACAGACACAAATTATTGTATCAAACTTTATAAACTATAATGTGCTACACCATACAGACACAAATTATTGTATCAAACTTTATAAACTGTAATGTGCTACACCATACAGGCACAAATTATTGTATCAAACTTTGCAAGCAGTAATGTGCTACACCATACAGACACAAATTATTGTATCAAACTTTATAAACTATAATGTGCTACACCATACAGGCACAAATTATTGTATCAAACTGTATAAACTGTAATGTGCTACACCATACAGACACAACTTATTGTATCAAACTTTATAAACTGTAATGTGCTACACCATACAGACACAACTTATTGTATCAAACTTTATAATCTGTAATGTGCTACACCATACAGGCACAAATTATTGTATCAAACTTTATAAACTGTAATGTGCTACACCATACAGACACAACTTATTGTATCAAACTTTATAAACTGTAATGTGCTACACCATACAGGCACAAATTATTGTATCAAACTTTATAAACTTTAATGTGCTACATCATACAGGCACAACTTATAGTATCAAACTTTAAAAACTGTAATGTACTACACCATACAGGCACAAATTATTGTATCAAACTTTATAAACTCTAATGTGCTACACCATACAGGCACAACTTATTGTATCAAACTTTATAAACTGTAATGTACTACACCATACAGGCACAAATTATTGTATCAAACTTTATAAACTGTAATGTGCTACACCATACAGACACAACTTATTGTATCAAACTTTATAAACTGTAATGTGCTACACCATACAGGCACAACTTATTGTATCAAACTTGATAAACTGTAATGTGCTACACCATACAGGCACAACTTATTGTATCAAACTTTATAAACTGTAATGTACTACACCATACAGGCACAAATTATTGTATCAAACTTTATAAACTTTAATGTGCTACACCATACAGGCACAACTTATTGTATCAAACTTTATAAACTGTAATGTACTACATCATACAGGCACAAATTATTGCATCAAACTTTATAAACTGTAATGTGCTACACCATACAGACACAACTTATTGTATCAAACTTTATAAACTGTAATGTGCTACACCATACAGGCACAACTTATTGTATCAAACTTGATAAACTGTAATGTGCTACACCATACAGGCACAACTTATTGTATCAAACTTTATAAACTGTAATGTACTACACCATACAGGCACAAATTATTGTATCAAACTTTATAAACTGTAATGTACTACACCATACAGGCACAAATTATTGTATCAAACTTTATAAACTATAATGTGCTACACCATACAGGCACAACTTATTGTATCAAACTTTATAAACTGTAATGTACTACACCATACAGGCACAAATTATTGTATCAAACTTTATAAACTGTAATGTGCTACACCATACAGACACAACTTATTGTATCAAGCTTTATAAACTTTAATGTGCTCCACCATACAGACACAACTTATTGTATCAAACTTTATAAACTGTAATGTGCTATACCATACAGACACACCTTATTGTATCAAACTTTATAAGCAGTAATGTGCTCCACCATACAGACACAACTTATTGTATCAAACTTTATAAACTGTAATGTGCTATACCATACAGACACAACTTATTGTATCAAACTTTATAAACTGTAATGTACTACACCATACAGGCACAAATTATTGTATCAAACTTTATAAACTGTAATGTGCTACACCATACAGACACAACTTATTGTATCAAGCTTTATAAACTTTAATATGCTCCACCATACAGACACAACCTATTGTATCAAACTTTATAAACTGTAATGTGCTACACCATACAGATACAACTTATTGTATCAAACTTTGTAAGCAGTAATGTGCTACACCATACAGACACAACTTATTGTATCAAACTTTATAAACTGTAATGTGCTACACCATACAGACACAACTTATTGTATCAAAGTTTGTAAGCAGTAATGTACTACACCATACAGGCACAAATTATTGTATCAAACTTTATAAACTATAATGTGCTACACCATACAGACACAAATTATTGTATCAAACTTTATAAACTGTAATGTGCTACACCATACAGGCACAAATTATTGTATCAAACTTTGCAAGCAGTAATGTGCTACACCATACTGACACAAATTATTGTATCAAACTTTATAAACTATAATGTGCTACACCATACAGGCACAAATTATTGTATCAAACTTTATAAACTGTAATGTGCTACACCATACAGACACAACTTATTGTATCAAACTTTATAAACTGTAATGTGCTACACCATACAGACACAACTTATTGTATCAAACTTTATAATCTGTAATGTGCTACACCATACAGGCACAAATTATTGTATCAAACTTTATAAACTGTAATGTGCTACACCATACAGGCACAAATTATTGTATCAAACTTTATAAACTATAATGTGCTACACCATACAGGCACAAATTATTGTATCAAACTTTATAAACTGTAATGTGCTACACCATACAGACCAAACTTACTGTATCAAACTTTATAAACTGTAATGTGCTACACTATACAGACACAACTTATTGTATCAAACTTTATAAACTCTAATGTGCTACACCATACAGACACAAATTATTGTATCAAACTTTATAAGCAGTAATGTGCTACACCATACAGGTACAAATTATTGTATCAAGCTTTATAAACTGTAATGTGCTACAACATACAGGCACAAATTATTGTATCAAGCTTTATAAACTGTAATGTGCTACACCATACAGGCACAAATTATTGTATCAAGCTTTATAAACTGTAATGTGCTACACCATACAGACACAACTTATTGTATCAAACTTTATAAACTGTAATGTGCTACACCATACAGGCACAAATTATTGTATCAAGCTTTATAAACTGTAATGTGCTACACCATACAGACACAACTTATTGTATCAAACTTTATAAGCTGTAATGTGCTACACCATACAGGTACAAATTATTGTATCAAGCTTTATAAACTGTAATGTGCTACACCATACAGGCACAAATTATTGTATCAAACTTTATAAACTGTAATTTGCTACACCATACAGGCACAAATTATTGTATCAAACTTTATAAACTGTAATGTGCTACACCATACAGACACAACTTATTGTATCAAACTTTATTAACTGTAATGTGCTACACCATACAGGCACAACTTATTGTATCAAACTTTATAAACTGTAATGTGCTACACCATACAGGCACAACTTATTGTATCAAACTTTATAAGCAGTAATGTGCTACACCATACAGACACAACTTATTGTATCAAACTTTATAAACTGTAATGTGCTACACCATACAGGCACAAATTATTGTATCAAGCTTTATAAACTGTAATGTGCTACACCATACAGGCACACATTATTGTATCAAACTTTATAAACTGTAATGTGCTACACCATACAGGCACAAATTATTGTATCAAACTTTATAAACTGTAATGTGCTACACCATACAGGCACACATTAGTGTATCAAACTTGATAAACTGTAAGGTGCTACACCATACAGGCACAACTTATTATATCAAACTTTATAAACTGTAATGTGCTACACCATACAGGCAACAATTATGTATCAAACTTTATAAACTGTAATGTGCTACACCATACAGGCACACATTATTGTATCAAACATTATAATCTGTAATGTGCTACACCATACAGGCACACATTAGTGTATCAAACTTGATAAACTGTAATGTGCTACACCATACAGGCACAACTTATTATATCAAACTTTATAAACTGTAATGTGCTACACCATACAGACACAAATTATTGTATCAAACTTTATAAACTGTAATGTGCTACACCATACAGACACAACTTATTGTATCAAACTTTATAAACTGTAATGTGCTACACCATACAGACACAAATTATTGTATCAAACTTTATAAATTGTAATGTACTACACCATACAGACAAAAATTATTGTATCAAACTTTATAAACTGTAATGTGCTACACCATACAGACACAACTTATTGTATCAAACTTTATAAACTGTAATGTGCTACACCATACAGGCACAACTTATTGTATCAAACTATATAAGCAGTAATGTGCTACACCATACAGACACAACTTATTGTATCAAACTTTATAAACTGTAATGTGCTACACCATACAGGCACAAATTATTGTATCAAGCTTTATAAATTGTAATGGGCTACACCATACAGACACAACTTATTGTATCAAACTGTATAAGCTGTAATGTGCTACACCATACAGGTACAACTTATTGTATCAAACTTTATAAACTGTAATGTGCTACACCATACAAGCACACATTAGAGTATCAAACTTTATAAACTGTAATGTGCTACACCATACAGGAACACATTAGAGTATCAAACTTGATAAACTATAATGTGCTACACCATACAGGCACAAATTATTGTATCAAACTTTATAAACTGTAATGTGCTACACCATACAGGCAAAAATTATTGTATCAAACTTAATAAACTGTAATATGCTACACCATACAGGCAACAATTATTGTATCAAACTTTATAAACTGTAATGTGCTACACCATACAGGCACATAGTATTGTATCAAACTTTATAATCTGTAATGTGCTACACCATACAGACACAACTTATTGTATCAAACTTTATAAACTGTAATGTACTACACCATACAGGCACAAATTATTGTATCAAACTTTATAAACTGTAATGTGCTACACCATACAGACACAACTTATTGTATCAAGCTTTATAAACTTTAATGTGCTCCACCATACAGACACAACTTATTGTATCAAACTTTATAAACTGTAATGTGCTATACCATACAGACACAACTTATTGTATCAAACTTTATAAGCAGTAATGTGCTCCACCATACAGACACAACTTATTGTATCAAACTTTATAAACTGTAATGTGCTACAACATACAGGCACAAATTATTGTATCAAACTTTATAAACTGTAATGTGCTACACCATACAGGCACAAATTATTGTATCAAACTTTATAAACTGTAATGTGCTACACCATACAGACAAAACTTACTGTATCAAACTTTATAAACTGTAATGTGCAACACCATACAGACACAATGTATTGTATCAAACTTTATAAACTGTAATGTGCTACAACATACAGACACAACTTATTGTATCAAACTTTATAAGCTGTAATGTGCTACACCATACAGACACAACTTATTGTATCAAACTTTATAAACTGTAATGAGCTACACCATACAGGTACAAATTATTGTATCAAACTTTATAAACTGTAATGTGCTACACCATACAGGCACAAATTATTGTATCAAACTTTATAAACTGTAATGTGCTACAACATACAGGCACAAATTATTGTATCAAACTTTATAAACTGTAATGTGCTACACCATACAGGCACAAATTATTGTATCAAACTTTATAAACTGTAATGTGCTACACCATACAGACAAAACTTACTGTATCAAACTTTATAAACTGTAATGTGCAACACCATACAGACACAATGTATTGTATCAAGCTTTATAAACTGTAATGTGCTACACTATACAGACACAACTTATTGTATCAAACTTTATAAACTCTAATGTGCTACACCATACAGACACAAATTATTGTATCAAACTTTATAAGCAGTAATGTGCTACACCATACAGGTACAAATTATTGTATCAAGCTTTATAAACTGTAATGTGCTACACCATACAGACACAACTTATTGTATCAAACTTTATAAACTGTAATGTGCTACACCATACAGGCACAAATTATTGTATCAAGCTTTATAAACTGTAATGTGCTACACCATACAGGCACAAATTATTGTATCAAACTTTATAAACTGTAATTTGCTACACCATACAGGCACAAATTATTGTATCAAACTTTATAAACTGTAATGTGCTACACCATACAGACACAACTTATTGTATCAAACTTTATTAACTGTAATGTGCTACACCATACAGGCACAACTTATTGTATCAAACTTTATAAACTGTAATGTGCTACACCATACAGGCACAACTTATTGTATCAAACTTTATAAGCAGTAATGTGCTACACCATACAGACACAACTTATTGTATCAAACTTTATAAACTGTAATGTGCTACACCATACAGGCACAAATTATTGTATCAAGCTTTATAAACTGTAATGTGCTACACCATACAGGCACACATTATTGTATCAAACTTTATAAACTGTAATGTGCTACACCATACAGGCACAAATTATTGTATCAAACTTTATAAACTGTAATGTGCTACACCATACAGGCACACATTAGTGTATCAAACTTGATAAACTGTAAGGTGCTACACCATACAGGCACAACTTATTATATCAAACTTTATAAACTGTAATGTGCTACACCATACAGGCAACAATTATGTATCAAACTTTATAAACTGTAATGTGCTACACCATACAGGCACACATTATTGTATCAAACATTATAATCTGTAATGTGCTACACCATACAGGCACACATTAGTGTATCAAACTTGATAAACTGTAATGTGCTACACCATACAGGCACAACTTATTATATCAAACTTTATAAACTGTAATGTGCTACACCATACAGACACAAATTATTGTATCAAACTTTATAAACTGTAATGTGCTACACCATACAGACACAACTTATTGTATCAAACTTTATAAACTGTAATGTGCTACACCATACAGACACAAATTATTGTATCAAACTTTATAAATTGTAATGTACTACACCATACAGACAAAAATTATTGTATCAAACTTTATAAACTGTAATGTGCTACACCATACAGACACAACTTATTGTATCAAACTTTATAAACTGTAATGTGCTACACCATACAGGCACAACTTATTGTATCAAACTATATAAGCAGTAATGTGCTACACCATACAGACACAACTTATTGTATCAAACTTTATAAACTGTAATGTGCTACACCATACAGGCACAAATTATTGTATCAAGCTTTATAAATTGTAATGGGCTACACCATACAGACACAACTTATTGTATCAAACTGTATAAGCTGTAATGTGCTACACCATACAGGTACAACTTATTGTATCAAACTTTATAAACTGTAATGTGCTACACCATACAAGCACACATTAGAGTATCAAACTTTATAAACTGTAATGTGCTACACCATACAGGAACACATTAGAGTATCAAACTTGATAAACTATAATGTGCTACACCATACAGGCACAAATTATTGTATCAAACTTTATAAACTGTAATGTGCTACACCATACAGGCAAAAATTATTGTATCAAACTTAATAAACTGTAATGTGCTACACCATACAGGCAACAATTATTGTATCAAACTTTATAAACTGTAATGTGCTACACCATACAGGCACATAGTATTGTATCAAACTTTATAAACTGTAATGTACTACACCATACAGGCACAAATTATTGTATCAAACTTTATAAACTGTAATGTGCTACACCATACAGACACAACTTATTGTATCAAGCTTTATAAACTTTAATGTGCTCCACCATACAGACACAACTTATTGTATCAAACTTTATAAACTGTAATGTGCTATACCATACAGACACAACTTATTGTATCAAACTTTATAAGCAGTAATGTGCTCCACCATACAGACACAACTTATTGTATCAAACTTTATAAACTGTAATGTGCTACACCATACAGACACAACTTATTGTATCAAACTTTATAAGCTGTAATGTGCTACACCATACAGGCACAAATTATTGTATCAAGCTTTATAAACTGTAATGTGCTACACCATACAGACACAACTTATTGTATCAAACTTTATAAGCTGTAATGTGCTACACCATACAGGTACAAATTATTGTATCAAACTTTATAAACTGTAATGTGCTACACCATACAGGCACAAATTATTGTATCAAACTTTATAAACTGTAATGTGCTACAACATACAGGCACAAATTATTGTATCAAACTTTATAAACTGTAATGTGCTACACCATACAGGCACAAATTATTGTATCAAACTTTATAAACTGTAATGTGCTACACCATACAGACACAACTTATTGTATCAAACTTTATAAACTGTAATGTGCTACACCATACAGGCACAAATTATTGTATCAAACTTTATAAACTGTAATGTGCTACACCATACAGACACAACTTATTGTATCAAACTTTATAAACTGTAATGTGGTACACCATATAGACACAACTTATTGTATCAAACTTTATAAACTGTAATGTGCTACACCATACAGACACAACTTATTGTATCAAACTTTATAAGCAGTAATGTGCTACCCCATACAGGCACAACTTAGTGTATCAAACTTTATAAACTGTAATGTGCAACACCATACAGACACAACTTATTGTATCAAACTTTATAAACTGTAATGTGCTACACCATACAGGTACAAATTATTGTATCAAACTTTATAAACTGTAATGTGCTACACCATACAGGCACAACTTATTGAATCAAACTTTATAAACTGTAATGTGCTACACCATACAGGCAACAATTATTGTATCAAACTTTATAATCTGTAATATGCCACACCATACAGACACACATTATTGTATCAAATGTTATAAGCAGTAATGTGCTACACCATACAGACACAACTTATTGTATCAAACTTTATAATCTGTAATATGCCACACCATACAGACACAAATTATTGTATCAAACTTTATAAACTGTAATATGCTACACCATACAGGCACAACTTATTGCATCAAACTTTATAAACTGTAATGTGCTACACCATACAGGCACAAATTATTGCATCAAACTTTATAAACTGTAATGTACTACACCATACAGGCACAAATTATTGTATCAAGCTTTATAAACTTTAATGTGCTACACCATACAGGCACAACTTATTGTATCAAACTTTATAAACTAATGTGCTACACCATACAGGCACAACTTATTGTATCAAACTTTATAAACTGTAATGTGCTACACCATACAGGCACAAATTATTGTATCAAGCTTTATAAACTTTAATGTGCTACACCATACAGGCACAACTTATTGTATCAAACTTTATAAACTGTAATGTACTACACCATACAGGCACAAATTATTGTATCAAACTTTATAAACTGTAATGTGCTACACCATACAGACACAACTTATTGTATCAAACTTTATAAACTGTAATGTGCTACACCATACAGGCACAAATTATTGTATCAAACTTTATAAACTGTAATGTGCTACACCATACAGACACAACTTATTGTATCAAACTTTATAAACTGTAATGTGCTACACCATACAGACACAACTTATTGTAGCAAACTTTATAAACTGTAATGTGCTACACCATACAGACACAACTTATTGTATCAAACTTTATAAACTTTAATGTGCTACATCATACAGGCACAACTTATAGTATCAAACTTTAAAAACTGTAATGTACTACACCATACAGGCACAAATTATTGTATCAAACTTTATAAACTCTAATGTGCTACCCCATACAGGCACAACTTATTGTATCAAACTTTATAAACTGTAATGTACTACACCATACAGGCACAAATTATTGTATCAAACTTTATAAACTGTAATGTGCTACACCATACAGACACAACTTATTGTATCAAACTTTATAAACTGTAATGTGCTACACCATACAGGCACAACTTATTGTATCAAACTTGATAAACTGTAATGTGCTACACCATACAGGCACAACTTATTGTATCAAACTTTATAAACTGTAATGTACTACACCATACAGGCACAAATTATTGTATCAAACTTTATAAATTTTAATGTGCTACACCATACAGGCACAACTTATTGTATCAAACTTTATAAACTGTAATGTACTACATCATACAGGCACAAATTATTGTATCAAACTTTATAAACTGTAATGTGCTACACCATACAGACACAACTTATTGTATCAAACTTTATAAACTGTAATGTGCTACACCATACAGGCACAACTTATTGTATCAAACTTGATAAACTGTAATGTGCTACACCATACAGGCACAACTTATTGTATCAAACTTTATAAACTGTAATGTACTACACCATACAGGCACAAATTATTGTATCAAACTTTATAAACTGTAATGTACTACACCATACAGGCACAAATTATTGTATCAAACTTTATAAACTCTAATGTGCTACACCATACAGGCACAACTTATTGTATCAAACTTTATAAACTGTAATGTACTACACCATACAGGCACAAATTATTGTATCAAACTTTATAAACTGTAATGCGCTACACCATACAGACACAACTTATTGTATCAAGCTTTATAAACTTTAATGTGCTCCACCATACAGACACAACTTATTGTATCAAACTTTATAAACTGTAATGTGCTATACCATACAGACACAACTTATTGTATCAAACTTTATAAGCAGTAATGTGCTCCACCATACAGACACAACTTATTGTATCAAACTTTATAAACTGTAATGTGCTATACCATACAGACACAACTTATTGTATCAAACTTTATAAACTGTAATGTACTACACCATACAGGCACAAATTATTGTATCAAACTTTATAAACTGTAATGTGCTACACCATACAGACACAACTTATTGTATCAAGCTTTATAAACTTTAATATGCTCCACCATACAGACACAACTTATTGTATCAAACTTTATAAACTGTAATGTGCTACACCATACAGATACAACTTATTGTATCAAACTTTGTAAGCAGTAATGTGCTACACCATACAGACAAAACTTATTGTATCAAACTTTATAAACTGTAATGTGCTACACCATACAGACACAACTTATTGTATCAAAGTTTGTAAGCAGTAATGTACTACACCATACAGACACAAATTATTGTATCAAACTTTATAAACTATAATGTGCTACACCATACAGACACAAATTATTGTATCAAACTTTATAAACTGTAATGTGCTACACCATACAGGCACAAATTATTGTATCAAACTTTGCAAGCAGTAATGTGCTACACCATACAGACACAACTTATTGTATCAAGCTTTATAAACTTTAATGTGCTCCACCATACAGACACAACTTATTGTATCAAACTTTATAAACTGTAATGTGCTATACCATACAGACACAACTTATTGTATCAAACTTTATAAGCAGTAATGTGCTCCACCATACAGACACAACTTATTGTATCAAACTTTATAAACTGTAATGTGCTATACCATACAGACACAACTTATTGTATCAAACTTTATAAACTGTAATGTACTACACCATACAGGCACAAATTATTGTATCAAACTTTATAAACTGTAATGTGCTACACCATACAGACACAACTTATTGTATCAAGCTTTATAAACTTTAATATGCTCCACCATACAGACAAAACTTATTGTATCAAACTTTATAAACTGTAATGTGCTACACCATACAGATACAACTTATTGTATCAAACTTTGTAAGCAGTAATGTGCTACACCATACAGACAAAACTTATTGTATCAAACTTTATAAACTGTAATGTGCTACACCATACAGACACAACTTATTGTATCAAAGTTTGTAAGCAGTAATGTACTACACCATACAGACACAAATTATTGTATCAAACTTTATAAACTATAATGTGCTACACCATACAGACACAAATTATTGTATCAAACTTTATAAACTGTAATGTGCTACACCATACAGGCACAAATTATTGTATCAAACTTTGCAAGCAGTAATGTGCTACACCATACAGACACAAATTATTGTATCAAACTTTATAAACTATAATATGCTACACCATACAGGCACAAATTATTGTATCAAACTGTATAAACTGTAATGTGCTACACCATACAGACACAACTTATTGTATCAAACTTTATAAACTGTAATGTGCTACACCATACAGACACAACTTATTGTATCAAACTTTATAATCTGTAATGTGCTACACCATACAGGCACAAATTATTGTATCAAACTTTATAAACTGTAATGTGCTACACCATACAGACACAACTTATTGTATCAAACTTTATAAACTGTAATGTGCTACACCATACAGGCACAAATTATTGTATCAAACTTTATAAACTTTAATGTGCTACATCATACAGGCACAACTTATAGTATCAAACTTTAAAAACTGTAATGTACTACACCATACAGGCACAAATTATTGTATCAAACTTTATAAACTCTAATGTGCTACACCATACAGGCACAACTTATTGTATCAAACTTTATAAACTGTAATGTACTACACCATACAGGCACAAATTATTGTATCAAACTTTATAAACTGTAATGTGCTACACCATACAGACACAACTTATTGTATCAAACTTTATAAACTGTAATGTGCTACACCATACAGGCACAACTTATTGTATCAAACTTGATAAACTGTAATGTGCTACACCATACAGGCACAACTTATTGTATCAAACTTTATAAACTGTAATGTACTACACCATACAGGCACAAATTATTGTATCAAACTTTATAAACTTTAATGTGCTACACCATACAGGCACAACTTATTGTATCAAACTTTATAAACTGTAATGTACTACATCATACAGGCACAAATTATTGCATCAAACTTTATAAACTGTAATGTGCTACACCATACAGACACAACTTATTGTATCAAACTTTATAAACTGTAATGTGCTACACCATACAGGCACAACTTATTGTATCAAACTTGATAAACTGTAATGTGCTACACCATACAGGCACAACTTATTGTATCAAACTTTATAAACTGTAATGTACTACACCATACAGGCACAAATTATTGTATCAAACTTTATAAACTGTAATGTACTACACCATACAGGCACAAATTATTGTATCAAACTTTATAAACTATAATGTGCTACACCATACAGGCACAACTTATTGTATCAAACTTTATAAACTGTAATGTACTACACCATACAGGCACAAATTATTGTATCAAACTTTATAAACTGTAATGTGCTACACCATACAGACACAACTTATTGTATCAAGCTTTATAAACTTTAATGTGCTCCACCATACAGACACAACTTATTGTATCAAACTTTATAAACTGTAATGTGCTATACCATACAGACACAACTTATTGTATCAAACTTTATAAGCAGTAATGTGCTCCACCATACAGACACAACTTATTGTATCAAACTTTATAAACTGTAATGTGCTATACCATACAGACACAACTTATTGTATCAAACTTTATAAACTGTAATGTACTACACCATACAGGCACAAATTATTGTATCAAACTTTATAAACTGTAATGTGCTACACCATACAGACACAACTTATTGTATCAAGCTTTATAAACTTTAATATGCTCCACCATACAGACACAACCTATTGTATCAAACTTTATAAACTGTAATGTGCTACACCATACAGATACAACTTATTGTATCAAACTTTGTAAGCAGTAATGTGCTACACCATACAGACACAACTTATTGTATCAAACTTTATAAACTGTAATGTGCTACACCATACAGACACAACTTATTGTATCAAAGTTTGTAAGCAGTAATGTACTACACCATACAGGCACAAATTATTGTATCAAACTTTATAAACTATAATGTGCTACACCATACAGACACAAATTATTGTATCAAACTTTATAAACTGTAATGTGCTACACCATACAGGCACAAATTATTGTATCAAACTTTGCAAGCAGTAATGTGCTACACCATACTGACACAAATTATTGTATCAAACTTTATAAACTATAATGTGCTACACCATACAGGCACAAATTATTGTATCAAACTTTATAAACTGTAATGTGCTACACCATACAGACACAACTTATTGTATCAAACTTTATAAACTGTAATGTGCTACACCATACAGACACAACTTATTGTATCAAACTTTATAATCTGTAATGTGCTACACCATACAGGCACAAATTAGTGTATCAAACTTTATAAACTGTAATGTGCTACACCATACAGGCACAAATTATTGTATCAAACTTTATAAACTATAATGTGCTACACCATACAGGCACAAATTATTGTATCAAACTTTATAAACTGTAATGTGCTACACCATACAGACAAAACTTACTGTATCAAACTTTATAAACTGTAATGTGCAACACCATACAGACACAATTTATTGTATCAAGCTTTATAAACTGTAATGTGCTACACTATACAGACACAACTTATTGTATCAAACTTTATAAACTCTAATGTGCTACACCATACAGACACAAATTATTGTATCAAACTTTATAAGCAGTAATGTGCTACACCATACAGGTACAAATTATTGTATCAAGCTTTATAAACTGTAATGTGCTACACCATACAGACACAACTTATTGTATCAAACTTTATAAACTGTAATGTGCTACACCATACAGGCACAAATTATTGTATCAAGCTTTATAAACTGTAATGTGCTACACCATACAGACACAACTTATTGTATCAAACTTTATAAACTGTAATGTGCTACACCATACAGGCACAAATTATTGTATCAAGCTTTATAAACTGTAATGTGCTACACCATACAGACACAACTTATTGTATCAAACTTTATAAACTGTAATGTGCTACACCATACAGGCACAAATTATTGTATCAAGCTTTATAAACTGTAATGTGCTACACCATACAGACACAAATTATTGTATCAAACTTTATAATCTGTAATGTGCTACACCATACAGGTACAAATTATTGTATCAAGCTTTATAAACTGTAATGTGCTACACCATACAGGCACAAATTATTGTATCAAACTTTATAAACTGTAATTTGCTACACCATACAGGCACAAATTATTGTATCAAACTTTATAAACTGTAATGTGCTACACCATACAGACACAACTTATTGTATCAAACTTTATTAACTGTAATGTGCTACACCATACAGGCACAACTTATTGTATCAAACTTTATAAACTGTAATGTGCTACACCATACAGGCACAACTTATTGTATCAAACTTTATAAGCAGTAATGTGCTACACCATACAGACACAACTTATTGTATCAAACTTTATAAACTGTAATGTGCTACACCATACAGGCACAAATTATTGTATCAAGCTTTATAAACTGTAATGTGCTACACCATACAGGCACACATTATTGTATCAAACTTTATAAACTGTAATGTGCTACACCATACAGGCACAAATTATTGTATCAAACTTTATAAACTGTAATGTGCTACACCATACAGGCACACATTAGTGTATCAAACTTGATACACTGTAAGGTGCTACACCATACAGGCACAACTTATTATATCAAACTTTATAAACTGTAATGTGCTACACCATACAGGCAACAATTATGTATCAAACTTTATAAACTGTAATGTGCTACACCATACAGGCACACATTATTGTATCAAACATTATAATCTGTAATGTGCTACACCATACAGGCACACATTAGTGTATCAAACTTGATAAACTGTAATGTGCTACACCATACAGGCACAACTTATTATATCAAACTTTATAAACTGTAATGTGCTACACCATACAGACACAAATTATTGTATCAAACTTTATAAACTGTAATGTGCTACACCATACAGACACAACTTATTGTATCAAACTTTATAAACTGTAATGTGCTACACCATACAGACACAAATTATTGTATCAAACTTTATAAATTGTAATGTACTACACCATACAGACAAAAATTATTGTATCAAACTTTATAAACTGTAATGTGCTACACCATACAGACACAACTTATTGTATCAAACTTTATAAACTGTAATGTGCTACACCATACAGGCACAACTTATTGTATCAAACTATATAAGCAGTAATGTGCTACACCATACAGACACAACTTATTGTATCAAACTTTATAAACTGTAATGTGCTACACCATACAGGCACAAATTATTGTATCAAGCTTTATAAATTGTAATGGGCTACACCATACAGACACAACTTATTGTATCAAACTGTATAAGCTGTAATGTGCTACACCATACAGGTACAACTTATTGTATCAAACTTTATAAACTGTAATGTGCTACACCATACAAGCACACATTAGAGTATCAAACTTTATAAACTGTAATGTGCTACACCATACAGGAACACATTAGAGTATCAAACTTGATAAACTATAATGTGCTACACCATACAGGCACAAATTATTGTATCAAACTTTATAAACTGTAATGTGCTACACCATACAGGCAAAAATTATTGTATCAAACTTAATAAACTGTAATGTGCTACACCATACAGGCAACAATTATTGTATCAAACTTTATAAACTGTAATGTGCTACACCATACAGGCACATAGTATTGTATCAAACTTTATAATCTGTAATGTGCTACACCATACAGACACAACTTATTGTATCAAACTTTATAAACTGTAATGTACTACACCATACAGGCACAAATTATTGTATCAAACTTTATAAACTGTAATGTGCTACACCATACAGACACAACTTATTGTATCAAGCTTTATAAACTTTAATGTGCTCCACCATACAGACACAACTTATTGTATCAAACTTTATAAACTGTAATGTGCTATACCATACAGACACAACTTATTGTATCAAACTTTATAAGCAGTAATGTGCTCCACCATACAGACACAACTTATTGTATCAAACTTTATAAACTGTAATGTGCTACACCATACAGACACAACTTATTGTATCAAACTTTATAAACTGTAATGTGCTACACCATACAGACACAACTTATTGTATCAAACTTTATAAGCTGTAATGTGCTACACCATACAGGCACAAATTATTGTATCAAACTTTATAAACTGTAATGTGCTCCACCATACAGACACAACTTATTGTATCAAACTTTATAAACTGTAATGTGCTACACCATACAGACACAACTTATTGTATCAAACTTTATAAGCTGTAATGTGCTACACCATACAGGCACAAATTATTGTATCAAGCTTTATAAACTGTAATGTGCTACACCATACAGGTACAAATTATTGTATCAAACTTTATAAACTGTAATGTGCTACACCATACAGGCACAAATTATTGTATCAAACTTTATAAACTGTAATGTGCTACAACATACAGGCACAAATTATTGTATCAAACTTTATAAACTGTAATGTGCTACACCATACAGGCACAAATTATTGTATCAAACTTTATAAACTGTAATGTGCTACACCATACAGACAAAACTTACTGTATCAAACTTTATAAACTGTAATGTGCAACACCATACAGACACAATGTATTGTATCAAGCTTTATAAACTGTAATGTGCTACACTATACAGACACAACTTATTGTATCAAACTTTATAAACTCTAATGTGCTACACCATACAGACACAAATTATTGTATCAAACTTTATAAGCAGTAATGTGCTACACCATACAGGTACAAATTATTGTATCAAGCTTTATAAACTGTAATGTGCTACACCATACAGACACAACTTATTGTATCAAACTTTATAAACTGTAATGTGCTACACCATACAGGCACAAATTATTGTATCAAACTTTATAAACTGTAATTTGCTACACCATACAGGCACAAATTATTGTATCAAACTTTATAAACTGTAATGTGCTACACCATACAGACACAACTTATTGTATCAAACTTTATTAACTGTAATGTGCTACACCATACAGGCACAACTTATTGTATCAAACTTTATAAACTGTAATGTGCTACACCATACAGGCACAACTTATTGTATCAAACTTTATAAGCAGTAATGTGCTACACCATACAGACACAACTTATTGTATCAAACTTTATAAACTGTAATGTGCTACACCATACAGGCACAAATTATTGTATCAAGCTTTATAAACTGTAATGTGCTACACCATACAGGCACACATTATTGTATCAAACTTTATAAACTGTAATGTGCTACACCATACAGGCACAAATTATTGTATCAAACTTTATAAACTGTAATGTGCTACACCATACAGGCACACATTAGTGTATCAAACTTGATAAACTGTAAGGTGCTACACCATACAGGCACAACTTATTATATCAAACTTTATAAACTGTAATGTGCTACACCATACAGGCAACAATTATGTATCAAACTTTATAAACTGTAATGTGCTACACCATACAGGCACACATTATTGTATCAAACATTATAATCTGTAATGTGCTACACCATACAGGCACACATTAGTGTATCAAACTTGATAAACTGTAATGTGCTACACCATACAGGCACAACTTATTATATCAAACTTTATAAACTGTAATGTGCTACACCATACAGACACAAATTATTGTATCAAACTTTATAAACTGTAATGTGCTACACCATACAGACACAACTTATTGTATCAAACTTTATAAACTGTAATGTGCTACACCATACAGACACAAATTATTGTATCAAACTTTATAAATTGTAATGTACTACACCATACAGACAAAAATTATTGTATCAAACTTTATAAACTGTAATGTGCTACACCATACAGACACAACTTATTGTATCAAACTTTATAAACTGTAATGTGCTACACCATACAGGCACAACTTATTGTATCAAACTATATAAGCAGTAATGTGCTACACCATACAGACACAACTTATTGTATCAAACTTTATAAACTGTAATGTGCTACACCATACAGGCACAAATTATTGTATCAAGCTTTATAAATTGTAATGGGCTACACCATACAGACACAACTTATTGTATCAAACTGTATAAGCTGTAATGTGCTACACCATACAGGTACAACTTATTGTATCAAACTTTATAAACTGTAATGTGCTACACCATACAAGCACACATTAGAGTATCAAACTTTATAAACTGTAATGTGCTACACCATACAGGAACACATTAGAGTATCAAACTTGATAAACTATAATGTGCTACACCATACAGGCACAAATTATTGTATCAAACTTTATAAACTGTAATGTGCTACACCATACAGGCAAAAATTATTGTATCAAACTTAATAAACTGTAATGTGCTACACCATACAGGCAACAATTATTGTATCAAACTTTATAAACTGTAATGTGCTACACCATACAGGCACATAGTATTGTATCAAACTTTATAATCTGTAATGTGCTACACCATACAGACACAACTTATTGTATCAAACTTTATAAACTGTAATGTACTACACCATACAGGCACAAATTATTGTATCAAACTTTATAAACTGTAATGTGCTACACCATACAGACACAACTTATTGTATCAAGCTTTATAAACTTTAATGTGCTCCACCATACAGACACAACTTATTGTATCAAACTTTATAAACTGTAATGTGCTACACCATACAGACACAACTTATTGTATCAAACTTTATAAGCAGTAATGTGCTCCACCATACAGACACAACTTATTGTATCAAACTTTATAAACTGTAATGTGCTACACCATACAGACACAACTTATTGTATCAAACTTTATAAGCTGTAATGTGCTACACCATACAGGCACAAATTATTGTATCAAGCTTTATAAACTGTAATGTGCTACACCATACAGACACAACTTATTGTATCAAACTTTATAAGCTGTAATGTGCTACACCATACAGGTACAAATTATTGTATCAAACTTTATAAACTGTAATGTGCTACACCATACAGGCACAAATTATTGTATCAAACTTTATAAACTGTAATGTGCTACAACATACAGGCACAAATTATTGTATCAAACTTTATAAACTGTAATGTGCTACACCATACAGGCACAAATTATTGTATCAAACTTTATAAACTGTAATGTGCTACACCATACAGACACAACTTATTGTATCAAACTTTATAAACTGTAATGTGCTACACCATACAGGCACAAATTATTGTATCAAACTTTATAAACTGTAATGTGCTACACCATACAGACACAACTTATTGTATCAAACTTTATAAACTGTAATGTGGTACACCATATAGACACAACTTATTGTATCAAACTTTATAAACTGTAATGTGCTACACCATACAGACACAACTTATTGTATCAAACTTTATAAGCAGTAATGTGCTACCCCATACAGGCACAACTTAGTGTATCAAACTTTATAAACTGTAATGTGCAACACCATACAGACACAACTTATTGTATCAAACTTTATAAACTGTAATGTGCTACACCATACAGGTACAAATTATTGTATCAAACTTTATAAACTGTAATGTGCTACACCATACAGGCACAACTTATTGAATCAAACTTTATAAACTGTAATGTGCTACACCATACAGGCAACAATTATTGTATCAAACTTTATAAACTGTAATGTGCTACACCATACAGGCACAAAGTATTGTATCAAACTTTATAATCTGTAATATGCCACACCATACAGACACACATTATTGTATCAAATGTTATAAGCAGTAATGTGCTACACCATACAGACACAACTTATTGTATCAAACTTTATAATCTGTAATATGCCACACCATACAGACACAAATTATTGTATCAAACTTTATAAACTGTAATATGCTACACCATACAGGCACAACTTATTGCATCAAACTTTATAAACTGTAATGTGCTACACCATACAGGCACAAATTATTGCATCAAACTTTATAAACTGTAATGTACTACACCATACAGGCACAACTTATTGTATCAAACTTTATAAACTAATGTGCTACACCATACAGGCACAACTTATTGTATCAAACTTTATAAACTGTAATGTGCTACACCATACAGGCACAAATTATTGTATCAAACTTTGCAAGCAGTAATGTGCTACACCATACAGGCACAAATTATTGTATCAAGCTTTATAAACTTTAATGTGCTACACCATACAGGCACAACTTATTGTATCAAACTTTATAAACTGTAATGTACTACACCATACAGGCACAAATTATTGTATCAAACTTTATAAACTGTAATGTGCTACACCATACAGACACAACTTATTGTATCAAACTTTATAAACTGTAATGTGCTACACCATACAGGCACAAATTATTGTATCAAACTTTATAAACTGTAATGTGCTACACCATACAGACACAACTTATTGTATCAAACTTTATAAACTGTAATGTGCTACACCATACAGACACAACTTATTGTAGCAAACTTTATAAACTGTAATGTGCTACACCATACAGACACAACTTATTGTATCAAACTTTATAAACTTTAATGTGCTACATCATACAGGCACAACTTATAGTATCAAACTTTAAAAACTGTAATGTACTACACCATACAGGCACAAATTATTGTATCAAACTTTATAAACTCTAATGTGCTACACCATACAGGCACAACTTATTGTATCAAACTTTATAAACTGTAATGTACTACACCATACAGGCACAAATTATTGTATCAAACTTTATAAACTGTAATGTGCTACACCATACAGACACAACTTATTGTATCAAACTTTATAAACTGTAATGTGCTACACCATACAGGCACAACTTATTGTATCAAACTTGATAAACTGTAATGTGCTACACCATACAGGCACAACTTATTGTATCAAACTTTATAAACTGTAATGTACTACACCATACAGGCACAAATTATTGTATCAAACTTTATAAATTTTAATGTGCTACACCATACAGGCACAACTTATTGTATCAAACTTTATAAACTGTAATGTACTACATCATACAGGCACAAATTATTGTATCAAACTTTATAAACTGTAATGTGCTACACCATACAGACACAACTTATTGTATCAAACTTTATAAACTGTAATGTGCTACACCATACAGGCACAACTTATTGTATCAAACTTGATAAACTGTAATGTGCTACACCATACAGGCACAACTTATTGTATCAAACTTTATAAACTGTAATGTACTACACCATACAGGCACAAATTATTGTATCAAACTTTATAAACTGTAATGTACTACACCATACAGGCACAAATTATTGTATCAAACTTTATAAACTCTAATGTGCTACACCATACAGGCACAACTTATTGTATCAAACTTTATAAACTGTAATGTACTACACCATACAGGCACAAATTATTGTATCAAACTTTATAAACTGTAATGCGCTACACCATACAGACACAACTTATTGTATCAAGCTTTATAAACTTTAATGTGCTCCACCATACAGACACAACTTATTGTATCAAACTTTATAAACTGTAATGTGCTATACCATACAGACACAACTTATTGTATCAAACTTTATAAGCAGTAATGTGCTCCACCATACAGACACAACTTATTGTATCAAACTTTATAAACTGTAATGTGCTATACCATACAGACACAACTTATTGTATCAAACTTTATAAACTGTAATGTACTACACCATACAGGCACAAATTATTGTATCAAACTTTATAAACTGTAATGTGCTACATGATACAGACACAACTTATTGTATCAAGCTTTATAAACTTTAATATGCTCCACCATACAGACACAACTTATTGTATCAAACTTTATAAACTGTAATGTGCTACACCATACAGATACAACTTATTGTATCAAACTTTGTAAGCAGTAATGTGCTACACCATACAGACAAAACTTATTGTATCAAACTTTATAAACTGTAATGTGCTACACCATACAGACACAACTTATTGTATCAAAGTTTGTAAGCAGTAATGTACTACACCATACAGACACAAATTATTGTATCAAACTTTATAAACTATAATGTGCTACACCATACAGAAACAAATTATTGTATCAAACTTTATAAACTGTAATGTGCTACACCATACAGGCACAAATTATTGTATCAAACTTTGCAAGCAGTAATGTGCTACACCATACAGACACAACTTATTGTATCAAGCTTTATAAACTTTAATGTGCTCCACCATACAGACACAACTTATTGTATCAAACTTTATAAACTGTAATGTGCTATACCATACAGACACAACTTATTGTATCAAACTTTATTAGCAGTAATGTGCTCCACCATACAGACACAACTTATTGTATCAAACTTTATAAACTGTAATGTGCTATACCATACAGACACAACTTATTGTATCAAACTTTATAAACTGTAATGTACTACACCATACAGGCACAAATTATTGTATCAAACTTTATAAACTGTAATGTGCTACACCATACAGACACAACTTATTGTATCAAGCTTTATAAACTTTAATATGCTCCACCATACAGACACAACTTATTGTATCAAACTTTATAAACTGTAATGTGCTACACCATACAGATACAACTTATTGTATCAAACTTTGTAAGCAGTAATGTGCTACACCATACAGACAAAACTTATTGTATCAAACTTTATAAACTGTAATGTGCTACACCATACAGACACAACTTATTGTATCAAAGTTTGTAAGCAGTAATGTACTACACCATACAGACACAAATTATTGTATCAAACTTTATAAACTATAATGTGCTACACCATACAGACACAAATTATTGTATCAAACTTTATAAACTGTAATGTGCTACACCATACAGGCACAAATTATTGTATCAAACTTTGCAAGCAGTAATGTGCTACACCATACAGACACAAATTATTGTATCAAACTTTATAAACTATAATGTGCTACACCATACAGGCACAAATTATTGTATCAAACTGTATAAACTGTAATGTGCTACACCATACAGACACAACTTATTGTATCAAACTTTATAAACTGTAATGTGCTACACCATACAGACACAACTTATTGTATCAAACTTTATAATCTGTAATGTGCTACACCATACAGGCACAAATTATTGTATCAAACTTTATAAACTGTAATGTGCTACACCATACAGACACAACTTATTGTATCAAACTTTATAAACTGTAATGTGCTACACCATACAGGCACAAATTATTGTATCAAACTTTATAAACTTTAATGTGCTACATCATACAGGCACAACTTATAGTATCAAACTTTAAAAACTGTAATGTACTACACCATACAGGCACAAATTATTGTATCAAACTTTATAAACTCTAATGTGCTACACCATACAGGCACAACTTATTGTATCAAACTTTATAAACTGTAATGTACTACACCATACAGGCACAAATTATTGTATCAAACTTTATAAACTGTAATGTGCTACACCATACAGACACAACTTATTGTATCAAACTTTATAAACTGTAATGTGCTACACCATACAGGCACAACTTATTGTATCAAACTTGATAAACTGTAATGTGCTACACCATACAGGCACAACTTATTGTATCAAACTTTATAAACTGTAATGTACTACACCATACAGGCACAAATTATTGTATCAAACTTTATAAACTTTAATGTGCTACACCATACAGGCACAACTTATTGTATCAAACTTTATAAACTGTAATGTACTACATCATACAGGCACAAATTATTGCATCAAACTTTATAAACTGTAATGTGCTACACCATACAGACACAACTTATTGTATCAAACTTTATAAACTGTAATGTGCTACACCATACAGGCACAACTTATTGTATCAAACTTGATAAACTGTAATGTGCTACACCATACAGGCACAACTTATTGTATCAAACTTTATAAACTGTAATGTACTACACCATACAGGCACAAATTATTGTATCAAACTTTATAAACTGTAATGTACTACACCATACAGGCACAAATTATTGTATCAAACTTTATAAACTCTAATGTGCTACACCATACAGGCACAACTTATTGTATCAAACTTTATAAACTGTAATGTACTACACCATACAGGCACAAATTATTGTATCAAACTTTATAAACTGTAATGTGCTACACCATACAGACACAACTTATTGTATCAAGCTTTATAAACTTTAATGTGCTCCACCATACAGACACAACTTATTGTATCAAACTTTATAAACTGTAATGTGCTATACCATACAGACACAACTTATTGTATCAAACTTTATAAGCAGTAATGTGCTCCACCATACAGACACAACTTATTGTATCAAACTTTATAAACTGTAATGTGCTATACCATACAGACACAACTTATTGTATCAAACTTTATAAACTGTAATGTACTACACCATACAGGCACAAATTATTGTATCAAACTTTATAAACTGTAATGTGCTACACCATACAGACACAACTTATTGTATCAAGCTTTATAAACTTTAATATGCTCCACCATACAGACACAACCTATTGTATCAAACTTTATAAACTGTAATGTGCTACACCATACAGATACAACTTATTGTATCAAACTTTGTAAGCAGTAATGTGCTACACCATACAGACACAACTTATTGTATCAAACTTTATAAACTGTAATGTGCTACACCATACAGACACAACTTATTGTATCAAAGTTTGTAAGCAGTAATGTACTACACCATACAGGCACAAATTATTGTATCAAACTTTATAAACTATAATGTGCTACACCATACAGACACAAATTATTGTATCAAACTTTATAAACTGTAATGTGCTACACCATACAGGCACAAATTATTGTATCAAACTTTGCAAGCAGTAATGTGCTACACCATACTGACACAAATTATTGTATCAAACTTTATAAACTATAATGTGCTACACCATACAGGCACAAATTATTGTATCAAACTTTATAAACTGTAATGTGCTACACCATACAGACACAACTTATTGTATCAAACTTTATAAACTGTAATGTGCTACACCATACAGACACAACTTATTGTATCAAACTTTATAATCTGTAATGTGCTACACCATACAGGCACAAATTATTGTATCAAACTTTATAAACTGTAATGTGCTACACCATACAGGCACAAATTATTGTATCAAACTTTATAAACTATAATGTGCTACACCATACAGGCACAAATTATTGTATCAAACTTTATAAACTGTAATGTGCTACACCATACAGACAAAACTTACTGTATCAAACTTTATAAACTGTAATGTGCAACACCATACAGACACAATTTATTGTATCAAGCTTTATAAACTGTAATGTGCTACACTATACAGACACAACTTATTGTATCAAACTTTATAAACTCTAATGTGCTACACCATACAGACACAAATTATTGTATCAAACTTTATAAGCAGTAATGTGCTACACCATACAGGTACAAATTATTGTATCAAGCTTTATAAACTGTAATGTGCTACACCATACAGACACAACTTATTGTATCAAACTTTATAAGCTGTAATGTGCTACACCATACAGGCACAAATTATTGTATCAAACTTTATAAACTGTAATTTGCTACACCATACAGGCACAAATTATTGTATCAAACTTTATAAACTGTAATGTGCTACACCATACAGACACAACTTATTGTATCAAACTTTATTAACTGTAATGTGCTACACCATACAGGCACAACTTATTGTATCAAACTTTATAAACTGTAATGTGCTACACCATACAGGCACAACTTATTGTATCAAACTTTATAAGCAGTAATGTGCTACACCATACAGACACAACTTATTGTATCAAACTTTATAAACTGTAATGTGCTACACCATACAGGCACAAATTATTGTATCAAGCTTTATAAACTGTAATGTGCTACACCATACAGGAACACATTAGAGTATCAAACTTGATAAACTATAATGTGCTACACCATACAGGCACAAATTATTGTATCAAACTTTATAAACTGTAATGTGCTACACCATACAGGCAAAAATTATTGTATCAAACTTAATAAACTGTAATGTGCTACACCATACAGGCAACAATTATTGTATCAAACTTTATAAACTGTAATGTGCTACACCATACAGGCACATAGTATTGTATCAAACTTTATAATCTGTAATGTGCTACACCATACAGACACAACTTATTGTATCAAACTTTATAAACTGTAATGTACTACACCATACAGGCACAAATTATTGTATCAAACTTTATAAACTGTAATGTGCTACACCATACAGACACAACTTATTGTATCAAGCTTTATAAACTTTAATGTGCTCCACCATACAGACACAACTTATTGTATCAAACTTTATAAACTGTAATGTGCTATACCATACAGACACAACTTATTGTATCAAACTTTATAAGCAGTAATGTGCTCCACCATACAGACACAACTTATTGTATCAAACTTTATAAACTGTAATGTGCTACACCATACAGACACAACTTATTGTATCAAACTTTATAAACTGTAATGTGCTACACCATACAGACACAACTTATTGTATCAAACTTTATAAGCTGTAATGTGCTACACCATACAGGCACAAATTATTGTATCAAACTTTATAAACTGTAATGTGCTCCACCATACAGACACAACTTATTGTATCAAACTTTATAAACTGTAATGTGCTACACCATACAGACACAACTTATTGTATCAAACTTTATAAGCTGTAATGTGCTACACCATACAGGCACAAATTATTGTATCAAGCTTTATAAACTGTAATGTGCTACACCATACAGGTACAAATTATTGTATCAAACTTTATAAACTGTAATGTGCTACACCATACAGGCACAAATTATTGTATCAAACTTTATAAACTGTAATGTGCTACAACATACAGGCACAAATTATTGTATCAAACTTTATAAACTGTAATGTGCTACACCATACAGGCACAAATTATTGTATCAAACTTTATAAACTGTAATGTGCTACACCATACAGACAAAACTTACTGTATCAAACTTTATAAACTGTAATGTGCAACACCATACAGACACAATGTATTGTATCAAGCTTTATAAACTGTAATGTGCTACACTATACAGACACAACTTATTGTATCAAACTTTATAAACTCTAATGTGCTACACCATACAGACACAAATTATTGTATCAAACTTTATAAGCAGTAATGTGCTACACCATACAGGTACAAATTATTGTATCAAGCTTTATAAACTGTAATGTGCTACACCATACAGACACAACTTATTGTATCAAACTTTATAAACTGTAATGTGCTACACCATACAGGCACAAATTATTGTATCAAACTTTATAAACTGTAATTTGCTACACCATACAGGCACAAATTATTGTATCAAACTTTATAAACTGTAATGTGCTACACCATACAGACACAACTTATTGTATCAAACTTTATTAACTGTAATGTGCTACACCATACAGGCACAACTTATTGTATCAAACTTTATAAACTGTAATGTGCTACACCATACAGGCACAACTTATTGTATCAAACTTTATAAGCAGTAATGTGCTACACCATACAGACACAACTTATTGTATCAAACTTTATAAACTGTAATGTGCTACACCATACAGGCACAAATTATTGTATCAAGCTTTATAAACTGTAATGTGCTACACCATACAGGCACACATTATTGTATCAAACTTTATAAACTGTAATGTGCTACACCATACAGGCACAAATTATTGTATCAAACTTTATAAACTGTAATGTGCTACACCATACAGGCACACATTAGTGTATCAAACTTGATAAACTGTAAGGTGCTACACCATACAGGCACAACTTATTATATCAAACTTTATAAACTGTAATGTGCTACACCATACAGGCAACAATTATGTATCAAACTTTATAAACTGTAATGTGCTACACCATACAGGCACACATTATTGTATCAAACATTATAATCTGTAATGTGCTACACCATACAGGCACACATTAGTGTATCAAACTTGATAAACTGTAATGTGCTACACCATACAGGCACAACTTATTATATCAAACTTTATAAACTGTAATGTGCTACACCATACAGACACAAATTATTGTATCAAACTTTATAAACTGTAATGTGCTACACCATACAGACACAACTTATTGTATCAAACTTTATAAACTGTAATGTGCTACACCATACAGACACAAATTATTGTATCAAACTTTATAAATTGTAATGTACTACACCATACAGACAAAAATTATTGTATCAAACTTTATAAACTGTAATGTGCTACACCATACAGACACAACTTATTGTATCAAACTTTATAAACTGTAATGTGCTACACCATACAGGCACAACTTATTGTATCAAACTATATAAGCAGTAATGTGCTACACCATACAGACACAACTTATTGTATCAAACTTTATAAACTGTAATGTGCTACACCATACAGGCACAAATTATTGTATCAAGCTTTATAAATTGTAATGGGCTACACCATACAGACACAACTTATTGTATCAAACTGTATAAGCTGTAATGTGCTACACCATACAGGTACAACTTATTGTATCAAACTTTATAAACTGTAATGTGCTACACCATACAAGCACACATTAGAGTATCAAACTTTATAAACTGTAATGTGCTACACCATACAGGAACACATTAGAGTATCAAACTTGATAAACTATAATGTGCTACACCATACAGGCACAAATTATTGTATCAAACTTTATAAACTGTAATGTGCTACACCATACAGGCAAAAATTATTGTATCAAACTTAATAAACTGTAATGTGCTACACCATACAGGCAACAATTATTGTATCAAACTTTATAAACTGTAATGTGCTACACCATACAGGCACATAGTATTGTATCAAACTTTATAATCTGTAATGTGCTACACCATACAGACACAACTTATTGTATCAAACTTTATAAACTGTAATGTACTACACCATACAGGCACAAATTATTGTATCAAACTTTATAAACTGTAATGTGCTACACCATACAGACACAACTTATTGTATCAAGCTTTATAAACTTTAATGTGCTCCACCATACAGACACAACTTATTGTATCAAACTTTATAAACTGTAATGTGCTACACCATACAGACACAACTTATTGTATCAAACTTTATAAGCAGTAATGTGCTCCACCATACAGACACAACTTATTGTATCAAACTTTATAAACTGTAATGTGCTACACCATACAGACACAACTTATTGTATCAAACTTTATAAGCTGTAATGTGCTACACCATACAGGCACAAATTATTGTATCAAGCTTTATAAACTGTAATGTGCTACACCATACAGACACAACTTATTGTATCAAACTTTATAAGCTGTAATGTGCTACACCATACAGGTACAAATTATTGTATCAAACTTTATAAACTGTAATGTGCTACACCATACAGGCACAAATTATTGTATCAAACTTTATAAACTGTAATGTGCTACAACATACAGGCACAAATTATTGTATCAAACTTTATAAACTGTAATGTGCTACACCATACAGGCACAAATTATTGTATCAAACTTTATAAACTGTAATGTGCTACACCATACAGACACAACTTATTGTATCAAACTTTATAAACTGTAATGTGCTACACCATACAGGCACAAATTATTGTATCAAACTTTATAAACTGTAATGTGCTACACCATACAGACACAACTTATTGTATCAAACTTTATAAACTGTAATGTGGTACACCATATAGACACAACTTATTGTATCAAACTTTATAAACTGTAATGTGCTACACCATACAGACACAACTTATTGTATCAAACTTTATAAGCAGTAATGTGCTACCCCATACAGGCACAACTTAGTGTATCAAACTTTATAAACTGTAATGTGCAACACCATACAGACACAACTTATTGTATCAAACTTTATAAACTGTAATGTGCTACACCATACAGGTACAAATTATTGTATCAAACTTTATAAACTGTAATGTGCTACACCATACAGGCACAACTTATTGAATCAAACTTTATAAACTGTAATGTGCTACACCATACAGGCAACAATTATTGTATCAAACTTTATAAACTGTAATGTGCTACACCATACAGGCACAAAGTATTGTATCAAACTTTATAATCTGTAATATGCCACACCATACAGACACACATTATTGTATCAAATGTTATAAGCAGTAATGTGCTACACCATACAGACACAACTTATTGTATCAAACTTTATAATCTGTAATATGCCACACCATACAGACACAAATTATTGTATCAAACTTTATAAACTGTAATATGCTACACCATACAGGCACGACTTATTGCATCAAACTTTATAAACTGTAATGTGCTACACCATACAGGCACAAATTATTGCATCAAACTTTATAAACTGTAATGTACTACACCATACAGGCACAACTTATTGTATCAAACTTTATAAACTAATGTGCTACACCATACAGGCACAACTTATTGTATCAAACTTTATAAACTGTAATGTGCTACACCATACAGGCACAAATTATTGTATCAAACTTTGCAAGCAGTAATGTGCTACACCATACAGGCACAAATTATTGTATCAAGCTTTATAAACTTTAATGTGCTACACCATACAGGCACAACTTATTGTATCAAACTTTATAAACTGTAATGTACTACACCATACAGGCACAAATTATTGTATCAAACTTTATAAACTGTAATGTGCTACACCATACAGACACAACTTATTGTATCAAACTTTATAAACTGTAATGTGCTACACCATACAGGCACAAATTATTGTATCAAACTTTATAAACTGTAATGTGCTACACCATACAGACACAACTTATTGTATCAAACTTTATAAACTGTAATGTGCTACACCATACAGACACAACTTATTGTAGCAAACTTTATAAACTGTAATGTGCTACACCATACAGACACAACTTATTGTATCAAACTTTATAAACTTTAATGTGCTACATCATACAGGCACAACTTATAGTATCAAACTTTAAAAACTGTAATGTACTACACCATACAGGCACAAATTATTGTATCAAACTTTATAAACTCTAATGTGCTACACCATACAGGCACAACTTATTGTATCAAACTTTATAAACTGTAATGTACTACACCATACAGGCACAAATTATTGTATCAAACTTTATAAACTGTAATGTGCTACACCATACAGACACAACTTATTGTATCAAACTTTATAAACTGTAATGTGCTACACCATACAGGCACAACTTATTGTATCAAACTTGATAAACTGTAATGTGCTACACCATACAGGCACAACTTATTGTATCAAACTTTATAAACTGTAATGTACTACACCATACAGGCACAAATTATTGTATCAAACTTTATAAATTTTAATGTGCTACACCATACAGGCACAACTTATTGTATCAAACTTTATAAACTGTAATGTACTACATCATACAGGCACAAATTATTGTATCAAACTTTATAAACTGTAATGTGCTACACCATACAGACACAACTTATTGTATCAAACTTTATAAACTGTAATGTGCTACACCATACAGGCACAACTTATTGTATCAAACTTGATAAACTGTAATGTGCTACACCATACAGGCACAACTTATTGTATCAAACTTTATAAACTGTAATGTACTACACCATACAGGCACAAATTATTGTATCAAACTTTATAAACTGTAATGTACTACACCATACAGGCACAAATTATTGTATCAAACTTTATAAACTCTAATGTGCTACACCATACAGGCACAACTTATTGTATCAAACTTTATAAACTGTAATGTACTACACCATACAGGCACAAATTATTGTATCAAACTTTATAAACTGTAATGCGCTACACCATACAGACACAACTTATTGTATCAAGCTTTATAAACTTTAATGTGCTCCACCATACAGACACAACTTATTGTATCAAACTTTATAAACTGTAATGTGCTATACCATACAGACACAACTTATTGTATCAAACTTTATAAGCAGTAATGTGCTCCACCATACAGACACAACTTATTGTATCAAACTTTATAAACTGTAATGTGCTATACCATACAGACACAACTTATTGTATCAAACTTTATAAACTGTAATGTACTACACCATACAGGCACAAATTATTGTATCAAACTTTATAAACTGTAATGTGCTACATGATACAGACACAACTTATTGTATCAAGCTTTATAAACTTTAATATGCTCCACCATACAGACACAACTTATTGTATCAAACTTTATAAACTGTAATGTGCTACACCATACAGATACAACTTATTGTATCAAACTTTGTAAGCAGTAATGTGCTACACCATACAGACAAAACTTATTGTATCAAACTTTATAAACTGTAATGTGCTACACCATACAGACACAACTTATTGTATCAAAGTTTGTAAGCAGTAATGTACTACACCATACAGACACAAATTATTGTATCAAACTTTATAAACTATAATGTGCTACACCATACAGAAACAAATTATTGTATCAAACTTTATAAACTGTAATGTGCTACACCATACAGGCACAAATTATTGTATCAAACTTTGCAAGCAGTAATGTGCTACACCATACAGACACAACTTATTGTATCAAGCTTTATAAACTTTAATGTGCTCCACCATACAGACACAACTTATTGTATCAAACTTTATAAACTGTAATGTGCTATACCATACAGACACAACTTATTGTATCAAACTTTATTAGCAGTAATGTGCTCCACCATACAGACACAACTTATTGTATCAAACTTTATAAACTGTAATGTGCTATACCATACAGACACAACTTATTGTATCAAACTTTATAAACTGTAATGTACTACACCATACAGGCACAAATTATTGTATCAAACTTTATAAACTGTAATGTGCTACACCATACAGACACAACTTATTGTATCAAGCTTTATAAACTTTAATATGCTCCACCATACAGACACAACTTATTGTATCAAACTTTATAAACTGTAATGTGCTACACCATACAGATACAACTTATTGTATCAAACTTTGTAAGCAGTAATGTGCTACACCATACAGACAAAACTTATTGTATCAAACTTTATAAACTGTAATGTGCTACACCATACAGACACAACTTATTGTATCAAAGTTTGTAAGCAGTAATGTACTACACCATACAGACACAAATTATTGTATCAAACTTTATAAACTATAATGTGCTACACCATACAGACACAAATTATTGTATCAAACTTTATAAACTGTAATGTGCTACACCATACAGGCACAAATTATTGTATCAAACTTTGCAAGCAGTAATGTGCTACACCATACAGACACAAATTATTGTATCAAACTTTATAAACTATAATGTGCTACACCATACAGGCACAAATTATTGTATCAAACTGTATAAACTGTAATGTGCTACACCATACAGACACAACTTATTGTATCAAACTTTATAAACTGTAATGTGCTACACCATACAGACACAACTTATTGTATCAAACTTTATAATCTGTAATGTGCTACACCATACAGGCACAAATTATTGTATCAAACTTTATAAACTGTAATGTGCTACACCATACAGACACAACTTATTGTATCAAACTTTATAAACTGTAATGTGCTACACCATACAGGCACAAATTATTGTATCAAACTTTATAAACTTTAATGTGCTACATCATACAGGCACAACTTATAGTATCAAACTTTAAAAACTGTAATGTACTACACCATACAGGCACAAATTATTGTATCAAACTTTATAAACTCTAATGTGCTACACCATACAGGCACAACTTATTGTATCAAACTTTATAAACTGTAATGTACTACACCATACAGGCACAAATTATTGTATCAAACTTTATAAACTGTAATGTGCTACACCATACAGACACAACTTATTGTATCAAACTTTATAAACTGTAATGTGCTACACCATACAGGCACAACTTATTGTATCAAACTTGATAAACTGTAATGTGCTACACCATACAGGCACAACTTATTGTATCAAACTTTATAAACTGTAATGTACTACACCATACAGGCACAAATTATTGTATCAAACTTTATAAACTTTAATGTGCTACACCATACAGGCACAACTTATTGTATCAAACTTTATAAACTGTAATGTACTACATCATACAGGCACAAATTATTGCATCAAACTTTATAAACTGTAATGTGCTACACCATACAGACACAACTTATTGTATCAAACTTTATAAACTGTAATGTGCTACACCATACAGGCACAACTTATTGTATCAAACTTGATAAACTGTAATGTGCTACACCATACAGGCACAACTTATTGTATCAAACTTTATAAACTGTAATGTACTACACCATACAGGCACAAATTATTGTATCAAACTTTATAAACTGTAATGTACTACACCATACAGGCACAAATTATTGTATCAAACTTTATAAACTCTAATGTGCTACACCATACAGGCACAACTTATTGTATCAAACTTTATAAACTGTAATGTACTACACCATACAGGCACAAATTATTGTATCAAACTTTATAAACTGTAATGTGCTACACCATACAGACACAACTTATTGTATCAAGCTTTATAAACTTTAATGTGCTCCACCATACAGACACAACTTATTGTATCAAACTTTATAAACTGTAATGTGCTATACCATACAGACACAACTTATTGTATCAAACTTTATAAGCAGTAATGTGCTCCACCATACAGACACAACTTATTGTATCAAACTTTATAAACTGTAATGTGCTATACCATACAGACACAACTTATTGTATCAAACTTTATAAACTGTAATGTACTACACCATACAGGCACAAATTATTGTATCAAACTTTATAAACTGTAATGTGCTACACCATACAGACACAACTTATTGTATCAAGCTTTATAAACTTTAATATGCTCCACCATACAGACACAACCTATTGTATCAAACTTTATAAACTGTAATGTGCTACACCATACAGATACAACTTATTGTATCAAACTTTGTAAGCAGTAATGTGCTACACCATACAGACACAACTTATTGTATCAAACTTTATAAACTGTAATGTGCTACACCATACAGACACAACTTATTGTATCAAAGTTTGTAAGCAGTAATGTACTACACCATACAGGCACAAATTATTGTATCAAACTTTATAAACTATAATGTGCTACACCATACAGACACAAATTATTGTATCAAACTTTATAAACTGTAATGTGCTACACCATACAGGCACAAATTATTGTATCAAACTTTGCAAGCAGTAATGTGCTACACCATACTGACACAAATTATTGTATCAAACTTTATAAACTATAATGTGCTACACCATACAGGCACAAATTATTGTATCAAACTTTATAAACTGTAATGTGCTACACCATACAGACACAACTTATTGTATCAAACTTTATAAACTGTAATGTGCTACACCATACAGACACAACTTATTGTATCAAACTTTATAATCTGTAATGTGCTACACCATACAGGCACAAATTATTGTATCAAACTTTATAAACTGTAATGTGCTACACCATACAGGCACAAATTATTGTATCAAACTTTATAAACTATAATGTGCTACACCATACAGGCACAAATTATTGTATCAAACTTTATAAACTGTAATGTGCTACACCATACAGACAAAACTTACTGTATCAAACTTTATAAACTGTAATGTGCAACACCATACAGACACAATTTATTGTATCAAGCTTTATAAACTGTAATGTGCTACACTATACAGACACAACTTATTGTATCAAACTTTATAAACTCTAATGTGCTACACCATACAGACACAAATTATTGTATCAAACTTTATAAGCAGTAATGTGCTACACCATACAGGTACAAATTATTGTATCAAGCTTTATAAACTGTAATGTGCTACACCATACAGACACAACTTATTGTATCAAACTTTATAAGCTGTAATGTGCTACACCATACAGGCACAAATTATTGTATCAAACTTTATAAACTGTAATTTGCTACACCATACAGGCACAAATTATTGTATCAAACTTTATAAACTGTAATGTGCTACACCATACAGACACAACTTATTGTATCAAACTTTATTAACTGTAATGTGCTACACCATACAGGCACAACTTATTGTATCAAACTTTATAAACTGTAATGTGCTACACCATACAGGCACAACTTATTGTATCAAACTTTATAAGCAGTAATGTGCTACACCATACAGACACAACTTATTGTATCAAACTTTATAAACTGTAATGTGCTACACCATACAGGCACAAATTATTGTATCAAGCTTTATAAACTGTAATGTGCTACACCATACAGGCACACATTATTGTATCAAACTTTATAAACTGTAATGTGCTACACCATACAGGCACAAATTATTGTATCAAACTTTATAAACTGTAATGTGCTACACCATACAGGCACACATTAGTGTATCAAACTTGATAAACTGTAAGGTGCTACACCATACAGGCACAACTTATTATATCAAACTTTATAAACTGTAATGTGCTACACCATACAGGCAACAATTATGTATCAAACTTTATAAACTGTAATGTGCTACACCATACAGGCACACATTATTGTATCAAACATTATAATCTGTAATGTGCTACACCATACAGGCACACATTAGTGTATCAAACTTGATAAACTGTAATGTGCTACACCATACAGGCACAACTTATTATATCAAACTTTATAAACTGTAATGTGCTACACCATACAGACACAAATTATTGTATCAAACTTTATAAACTGTAATGTGCTACACCATACAGACACAACTTATTGTATCAAACTTTATAAACTGTAATGTGCTACACCATACAGACACAAATTATTGTATCAAACTTTATAAATTGTAATGTACTACACCATACAGACAAAAATTATTGTATCAAACTTTATAAACTGTAATGTGCTACACCATACAGACACAACTTATTGTATCAAACTTTATAAACTGTAATGTGCTACACCATACAGGCACAACTTATTGTATCAAACTATATAAGCAGTAATGTGCTACACCATACAGACACAACTTATTGTATCAAACTTTATAAACTGTAATGTGCTACACCATACAGGCACAAATTATTGTATCAAGCTTTATAAATTGTAATGGGCTACACCATACAGACACAACTTATTGTATCAAACTGTATAAGCTGTAATGTGCTACACCATACAGGTACAACTTATTGTATCAAACTTTATAAACTGTAATGTGCTACACCATACAAGCACACATTAGAGTATCAAACTTTATAAACTGTAATGTGCTACACCATACAGGAACACATTAGAGTATCAAACTTGATAAACTATAATGTGCTACACCATACAGGCACAAATTATTGTATCAAACTTTATAAACTGTAATGTGCTACACCATACAGGCAAAAATTATTGTATCAAACTTAATAAACTGTAATGTGCTACACCATACAGGCAACAATTATTGTATCAAACTTTATAAACTGTAATGTGCTACACCATACAGGCACATAGTATTGTATCAAACTTTATAATCTGTAATGTGCTACACCATACAGACACAACTTATTGTATCAAACTTTATAAACTGTAATGTACTACACCATACAGGCACAAATTATTGTATCAAACTTTATAAACTGTAATGTGCTACACCATACAGACACAACTTATTGTATCAAGCTTTATAAACTTTAATGTGCTCCACCATACAGACACAACTTATTGTATCAAACTTTATAAACTGTAATGTGCTATACCATACAGACACAACTTATTGTATCAAACTTTATAAGCAGTAATGTGCTCCACCATACAGACACAACTTATTGTATCAAACTTTATAAACTGTAATGTGCTACACCATACAGACACAACTTATTGTATCAAACTTTATAAGCTGTAATGTGCTACACCATACAGGCACAAATTATTGTATCAAGCTTTATAAACTGTAATGTGCTACACCATACAGACACAACTTATTGTATCAAACTTTATAAGCTGTAATGTGCTACACCATACAGGTACAAATTATTGTATCAAACTTTATAAACTGTAATGTGCTACACCATACAGGCACAAATTATTGTATCAAACTTTATAAACTGTAATGTGCTACAACATACAGGCACAAATTATTGTATCAAACTTTATAAACTGTAATGTGCTACACCATACAGGCACAAATTATTGTATCAAACTTTATAAACTGTAATGTGCTACACCATACAGACAAAACTTACTGTATCAAACTTTATAAACTGTAATGTGCAACACCATACAGACACAATGTATTGTATCAAGCTTTATAAACTGTAATGTGCTACACTATACAGACACAACTTATTGTATCAAACTTTATAAACTCTAATGTGCTACACCATACAGACACAAATTATTGTATCAAACTTTATAAGCAGTAATGTGCTACACCATACAGGTACAAATTATTGTATCAAGCTTTATAAACTGTAATGTGCTACACCATACAGACACAACTTATTGTATCAAACTTTATAAACTGTAATGTGCTACACCATACAGGCACAAATTATTGTATCAAGCTTTATAAACTGTAATGTGCTACACCATACAGACACAAATTATTGTATCAAACTTTATAAACTGTAATATGCCACACCATACAGACACAACTTATTGTATCAAACTTTATAAGCAGTAATGTGCTACACCATACAGACACAACTTATTGTATCAAACTTTATAAACTGTAATGTGCTACACCATACAGGCACAACTTATTGTATCAAACTTGATAAACTGTAATGTGCTACACCATACAGGCACAACTTATTGTATCAAACTTTATAAACTGTAATGTACTACACCATACAGGCACAAATTATTGTATCAAACTTTATAAACTGTAATGTACTACACCATACAGGCACAAATTATTGTATCAAACTTTATAAACTCTAATGTGCTACACCATACAGGCACAACTTATTGTATCAAACTTTATAAACTGTAATGTACTACACCATACAGGCACAAATTATTGTATCAAACTTTATAAACTGTAATGTGCTACACCATACAGACACAACTTATTGTATCAAGCTTTATAAACTTTAATGTGCTCCACCATACAGACACAACTTATTGTATCAAACTTTATAAACTGTAATGTGCTATACCATACAGACACAACTTATTGTATCAAACTTTATAAGCAGTAATGTGCTCCACCATACAGACACAACTTATTGTATCAAACTTTATAAACTGTAATGTGCTACACCATACAGACACAACTTATTGTATCAAACTTTATAAACTGTAATGTACTACACCATACAGGCACAAATTATTGTATCAAACTTTATAAACTGTAATGTGCTACACCATACAGACACAACTTATTGTATCAAGCTTTATAAACTTTAATATGCTCCACCATACAGACACAACCTATTGTATCAAACTTTATAAACTGTAATGTGCTACACCATACAGGCACAAATTATTGTATCAAGCTTTATAAACTGTAATGTGCTACACCATACAGGCACACATTATTGTATCAAACTTTATAAACTGTAATGTGCTACACCATACAGGCACAAATTATTGTATCAAACTTTATAAACTGTAATGTGCTACACCATACAGGCACACATTAGTGTATCAAACTTGATAAACTGTAAGGTGCTACACCATACAGGCACAACTTATTATATCAAACTTTATAAACTGTAATGTGCTACACCATACAGGCAACAATTATGTATCAAACTTTATAAACTGTAATGTGCTACACCATACAGGCACACATTATTGTATCAAACATTATAATCTGTAATGTGCTACACCATACAGGCACACATTAGTGTATCAAACTTGATAAACTGTAATGTGCTACACCATACAGGCACAACTTATTATATCAAACTTTATAAACTGTAATGTGCTACACCATACAGACACAAATTATTGTATCAAACTTTATAAACTGTAATGTGCTACACCATACAGACACAACTTATTGTATCAAACTTTATAAACTGTAATGTGCTACACCATACAGACACAAATTATTGTATCAAACTTTATAAATTGTAATGTACTACACCATACAGACAAAAATTATTGTATCAAACTTTATAAACTGTAATGTGCTACACCATACAGACACAACTTATTGTATCAAACTTTATAAACTGTAATGTGCTACACCATACAGGCACAACTTATTGTATCAAACTATATAAGCAGTAATGTGCTACACCATACAGACACAACTTATTGTATCAAACTTTATAAACTGTAATGTGCTACACCATACAGGCACAAATTATTGTATCAAGCTTTATAAATTGTAATGGGCTACACCATACAGACACAACTTATTGTATCAAACTGTATAAGCTGTAATGTGCTACACCATACAGGTACAACTTATTGTATCAAACTTTATAAACTGTAATGTGCTACACCATACAAGCACACATTAGAGTATCAAACTTTATAAACTGTAATGTGCTACACCATACAGGAACACATTAGAGTATCAAACTTGATAAACTATAATGTGCTACACCATACAGGCACAAATTATTGTATCAAACTTTATAAACTGTAATGTGCTACACCATACAGGCAAAAATTATTGTATCAAACTTAATAAACTGTAATGTGCTACACCATACAGGCAACAATTATTGTATCAAACTTTATAAACTGTAATGTGCTACACCATACAGGCACATAGTATTGTATCAAACTTTATAATCTGTAATGTGCTACACCATACAGACACAACTTATTGTATCAAACTTTATAAACTGTAATGTACTACACCATACAGGCACAAATTATTGTATCAAACTTTATAAACTGTAATGTGCTACACCATACAGACACAACTTATTGTATCAAGCTTTATAAACTTTAATGTGCTCCACCATACAGACACAACTTATTGTATCAAACTTTATAAACTGTAATGTGCTATACCATACAGACACAACTTATTGTATCAAACTTTATAAGCAGTAATGTGCTCCACCATACAGACACAACTTATTGTATCAAACTTTATAAACTGTAATGTGCTACACCATACAGACACAACTTATTGTATCAAACTTTATAAGCTGTAATGTGCTACACCATACAGGCACAAATTATTGTATCAAGCTTTATAAACTGTAATGTGCTACACCATACAGACACAACTTATTGTATCAAACTTTATAAGCTGTAATGTGCTACACCATACAGGTACAAATTATTGTATCAAACTTTATAAACTGTAATGTGCTACACCATACAGGCACAAATTATTGTATCAAACTTTATAAACTGTAATGTGCTACAACATACAGGCACAAATTATTGTATCAAACTTTATAAACTGTAATGTGCTACACCATACAGGCACAAATTATTGTATCAAACTTTATAAACTGTAATGTGCTACACCATACAGACAAAACTTACTGTATCAAACTTTATAAACTGTAATGTGCAACACCATACAGACACAATGTATTGTATCAAGCTTTATAAACTGTAATGTGCTACACTATACAGACACAACTTATTGTATCAAACTTTATAAACTCTAATGTGCTACACCATACAGACACAAATTATTGTATCAAACTTTATAAGCAGTAATGTGCTACACCATACAGGTACAAATTATTGTATCAAGCTTTATAAACTGTAATGTGCTACACCATACAGACACAACTTATTGTATCAAACTTTATAAACTGTAATGTGCTACACCATACAGGCACAAATTATTGTATCAAGCTTTATAAACTGTAATGTGCTACACCATACAGACACAAATTATTGTATCAAACTTTATAAACTGTAATATGCCACACCATACAGACACAACTTATTGTATCAAACTTTATAAGCAGTAATGTGCTACACCATACAGACACAACTTATTGTATCAAACTTTATAAACTGTAATGTGCTACACCATACAGGCACAACTTATTGTATCAAACTTGATAAACTGTAATGTGCTACACCATACAGGCACAACTTATTGTATCAAACTTTATAAACTGTAATGTACTACACCATACAGGCACAAATTATTGTATCAAACTTTATAAACTGTAATGTACTACACCATACAGGCACAAATTATTGTATCAAACTTTATAAACTCTAATGTGCTACACCATACAGGCACAACTTATTGTATCAAACTTTATAAACTGTAATGTACTACACCATACAGGCACAAATTATTGTATCAAACTTTATAAACTGTAATGTGCTACACCATACAGACACAACTTATTGTATCAAGCTTTATAAACTTTAATGTGCTCCACCATACAGACACAACTTATTGTATCAAACTTTATAAACTGTAATGTGCTATACCATACAGACACAACTTATTGTATCAAACTTTATAAGCAGTAATGTGCTCCACCATACAGACACAACTTATTGTATCAAACTTTATAAACTGTAATGTGCTACACCATACAGACACAACTTATTGTATCAAACTTTATAAACTGTAATGTACTACACCATACAGGCACAAATTATTGTATCAAACTTTATAAACTGTAATGTGCTACACCATACAGACACAACTTATTGTATCAAGCTTTATAAACTTTAATATGCTCCACCATACAGACACAACCTATTGTATCAAACTTTATAAACTGTAATGTGCTACACCATACAGATACAACTTATTGTATCAAACTTTGTAAGCAGTAATGTGCTACACCATACAGAAACAACTTATTGTATCAAACTTTATAAACTGTAATGTGCTACACCATACAGACACAACTTATTGTATCAAAGTTTGTAAGCAGTAATGTACTACACCATACAGGCACAAATTATTGTATCAAACTTTATAAACTATAATGTGCTACACCATACAGACACAAATTATTGTATCAAACTTTATAAACTGTAATGTGCTACACCATACAGGCACAAATTATTGTATCAAACTTTGCAAGCAGTAATGTGCTACACCATACTGACACAAATTATTGTATCAAACTTTATAAACTATAATGTGCTACACCATACAGGCACAAATTATTGTATCAAACTTTATAAACTGTAATGTGCTACACCATACAGACACAACTTATTGTATCAAACTTTATAAACTGTAATGTGCTACACCATACAGACACAACTTATTGTATCAAACTTTATAATCTGTAATGTGCTACACCATACAGGCACAAATTATTGTATCAAACTTTATAAACTGTAATGTGCTACACCATACAGGCACAAATTATTGTATCAAACTTTATAAACTATAATGTGCTACACCATACAGGCACAAATTATTGTATCAAACTTTATAAACTGTAATGTGCTACACCATACAGACAAAACTTACTGTATCAAACTTTATAAACTGTAATGTGCAACACCATACAGACACAATTTATTGTATCAAGCTTTATAAACTGTAATGTGTTACACTATACAGACACAACTTATTGTATCAAACTTTATAAACTCTAATGTGCTACACCATACAGACACAAATTATTGTATCAAACTTTATAAGCAGTAATGTGCTACACCATACAGGTACAAATTATTGTATCAAGCTTTATAAACTGTAATGTGCTACACCATACAGACACAACTTATTGTATCAAACTTTATAAACTGTAATGTGCTACACCATACAGGCACAAATTATTGTATCAAGCTTTATAAACTGTAATGTGCTACACCATACAGACACAACTTATTGTATCAAACTTTATAAACTGTAATGTGCTACACCATACAGGCACAAATTATTGTATCAAGCTTTATAAACTGTAATGTGCTACACCATACAGACACAACTTATTGTATCAAACTTTATAAACTGTAATGTGCTACACCATACAGACACAACTTATTGTATCAAACTTTATAAACTGTAATGTGCTACACCATACAGGCACAAATTATTGTATCAAGCTTTATAAACTGTAATGTGCTACACCATACAGACACAACTTATTGTATCAAACTTTATAAACTGTAATTTGCTACACCATACAGGCACAAATTATTGTATCAAACTTTATAAACTGTAATGTGCTACACCATACAGACACAACTTATTGTATCAAACTTTATTAACTGTAATGTGCTACACCATACAGGCACAACTTATTGTATCAAACTTTATAAACTGTAATGTGCTACACCATACAGGCACAACTTATTGTATCAAACTTTATAAGCAGTAATGTGCTACACCATACAGACACAACTTATTGTATCAAACTTTATAAACTGTAATGTGCTACACCATACAGGCACAAATTATTGTATCAAGCTTTATAAACTGTAATGTGCTACACCATACAGGCACACATTATTGTATCAAACTTTATAAACTGTAATGTGCTACACCATACAGGCACAAATTATTGTATCAAACTTTATAAACTGTAATGTGCTACACCATACAGGCACACATTAGTGTATCAAACTTGATAAACTGTAAGGTGCTACACCATACAGGCACAACTTATTATATCAAACTTTATAAACTGTAATGTGCTACACCATACAGGCAACAATTATGTATCAAACTTTATAAACTGTAATGTGCTACACCATACAGACAAAACTTACTGTATCAAACTTTATAAACTGTAATGTGCAACACCATACAGACACAATGTATTGTATCAAGCTTTATAAACTGTAATGTGCTACACTATACAGACACAACTTATTGTATCAAACTTTATAAACTCTAATGTGCTACACCATACAGACACAAATTATTGTATCAAACTTTATAAGCAGTAATGTGCTACACCATACAGGTACAAATTATTGTATCAAGCTTTATAAACTGTAATGTGCTACACCATACAGACACAACTTATTGTATCAAACTTTATAAACTGTAATGTGCTACACCATACAGGCACAAATTATTGTATCAAGCTTTATAAACTATAATGTGCTACACCATACAGACACAAATTATTGTATCAAACTTTATAAACTGTAATATGCCACACCATACAGACACAACTTATTGTATCAAACTTTATAAGCAGTAATGTGCTACACCATACAGACACAACTTATTGTATCAAACTTTATAAACTGTAATGTGCTACACCATACAGGCACAACTTATTGTATCAAACTTGATAAACTGTAATGTGCTACACCATACAGGCACAACTTATTGTATCAAACTTTATAAACTGTAATGTACTACACCATACAGGCACAAATTATTGTATCAAACTTTATAAACTGTAATGTACTACACCATACAGGCACAAATTATTGTATCAAACTTTATAAACTCTAATGTGCTACACCATACAGGCACAACTTATTGTATCAAACTTTATAAACTGTAATGTACTACACCATACAGGCACAAATTATTGTATCAAACTTTATAAACTGTAATGTGCTACACCATACAGACACAACTTATTGTATCAAGCTTTATAAACTTTAATGTGCTCCACCATACAGACACAACTTATTGTATCAAACTTTATAAACTGTAATGTGCTATACCATACAGACACAACTTATTGTATCAAACTTTATAAGCAGTAATGTGCTCCACCATACAGACACAACTTATTGTATCAAACTTTATAAACTGTAATGTGCTATACCATACAGACACAACTTATTGTATCAAACTTTATAAACTGTAATGTACTACACCATACAGGCACAAATTATTGTATCAAACTTTATAAACTGTAATGTGCTACACCATACAGACACAACTTATTGTATCAAGCTTTATAAACTTTAATATGCTCCACCATACAGACACAACCTATTGTATCAAACTTTATAAACTGTAATGTGCTACACCATACAGATACAACTTATTGTATCAAACTTTGTAAGCAGTAATGTGCTACACCATACAGACACAACTTATTGTATCAAACTTTATAAACTGTAATGTGCTACACCATACAGACACAACTTATTGTATCAAAGTTTGTAAGCAGTAATGTACTACACCATACAGGCACAAATTATTGTATCAAACTTTATAAACTATAATGTGCTACACCATACAGACACAAATTATTGTATCAAACTTTATAAACTGTAATGTGCTACACCATACAGGCACAAATTATTGTATCAAACTTTGCAAGCAGTAATGTGCTACACCATACTGACACAAATTATTGTATCAAACTTTATAAACTATAATGTGCTACACCATACAGGCACAAATTATTGTATCAAACTTTATAAACTGTAATGTGCTACACCATACAGACACAACTTATTGTATCAAACTTTATAAACTGTAATGTGCTACACCATACAGACACAACTTATTGTATCAAACTTTATAATCTGTAATGTGCTACACCATACAGGCACAAATTATTGTATCAAACTTTATAAACTGTAATGTGCTACACCATACAGGCACAAATTATTGTATCAAACTTTATAAACTATAATGTGCTACACCATACAGGCACAAATTATTGTATCAAACTTTATAAACTGTAATGTGCTACACCATACAGACAAAACTTACTGTATCAAACTTTATAAACTGTAATGTGCAACACCATACAGACACAATTTATTGTATCAAGCTTTATAAACTGTAATGTGTTACACTATACAGACACAACTTATTGTATCAAACTTTATAAACTCTAATGTGCTACACCATACAGACACAAATTATTGTATCAAACTTTATAAGCAGTAATGTGCTACACCATACAGGTACAAATTATTGTATCAAGCTTTATAAACTGTAATGTGCTACACCATACAGACACAACTTATTGTATCAAACTTTATAAACTGTAATGTGCTACACCATACAGGCACAAATTATTGTATCAAGCTTTATAAACTGTAATGTGCTACACCATACAGGTACAAATTATTGTATCAAGCTTTATAAACTGTAATGTGCTACACCATACAGGCACAAATTATTGTATCAAACTTTATAAACTGTAATTTGCTACACCATACAGGCACAAATTATTGTATCAAACTTTATAAACTGTAATGTGCTACACCATACAGACACAACTTATTGTATCAAACTTTATTAACTGTAATGTGCTACACCATACAGGCACAACTTATTGTATCAAACTTTATAAACTGTAATGTGCTACACCATACAGGCACAACTTATTGTATCAAACTTTATAAGCAGTAATGTGCTACACCATACAGACACAACTTATTGTATCAAACTTTATAAACTGTAATGTGCTACACCATACAGACACAACTTATTGTATCAAACTTTATTAACTGTAATGTGCTACACCATACAGGCACAACTTATTGTATCAAACTTTATAAACTGTAATGTGCTACACCATACAGGCACAACTTATTGTATCAAACTTTATAAGCAGTAATGTGCTACACCATACAGACACAACTTATTGTATCAAACTTTATAAACTGTAATGTGCTACACCATACAGGCACAAATTATTGTATCAAGCTTTATAAACTGTAATGTGCTACACCATACAGGCACACATTATTGTATCAAACTTTATAAACTGTAATGTGCTACACCATACAGGCACAAATTATTGTATCAAACTTTATAAACTGTAATGTGCTACACCATACAGGCACACATTAGTGTATCAAACTTGATAAACTGTAAGGTGCTACACCATACAGGCACAACTTATTATATCAAACTTTATAAACTGTAATGTGCTACACCATACAGGCAACAATTATGTATCAAACTTTATAAACTGTAATGTGCTACACCATACAGGCACACATTATTGTATCAAACATTATAATCTGTAATGTGCTACACCATACAGGCACACATTAGTGTATCAAACTTGATAAACTGTAATGTGCTACACCATACAGGCACAACTTATTATATCAAACTTTATAAACTGTAATGTGCTACACCATACAGACACAAATTATTGTATCAAACTTTATAAACTGTAATGTGCTACACCATACAGACACAACTTATTGTATCAAACTTTATAAACTGTAATGTGCTACACCATACAGACACAAATTATTGTATCAAACTTTATAAATTGTAATGTACTACACCATACAGACAAAAATTATTGTATCAAACTTTATAAACTGTAATGTGCTACACCATACAGACACAACTTATTGTATCAAACTTTATAAACTGTAATGTGCTACACCATACAGGCACAACTTATTGTATCAAACTATATAAGCAGTAATGTGCTACACCATACAGACACAACTTATTGTATCAAACTTTATAAACTGTAATGTGCTACACCATACAGGCACAAATTATTGTATCAAGCTTTATAAATTGTAATGGGCTACACCATACAGACACAACTTATTGTATCAAACTGTATAAGCTGTAATGTGCTACACCATACAGGTACAACTTATTGTATCAAACTTTATAAACTGTAATGTGCTACACCATACAAGCACACATTAGAGTATCAAACTTTATAAACTGTAATGTGCTACACCATACAGGAACACATTAGAGTATCAAACTTGATAAACTATAATGTGCTACACCATACAGGCACAAATTATTGTATCAAACTTTATAAACTGTAATGTGCTACACCATACAGGCAAAAATTATTGTATCAAACTTAATAAACTGTAATGTGCTACACCATACAGGCAACAATTATTGTATCAAACTTTATAAACTGTAATGTGCTACACCATACAGGCACATAGTATTGTATCAAACTTTATAATCTGTAATGTGCTACACCATACAGACACAACTTATTGTATCAAACTTTATAAACTGTAATGTACTACACCATACAGGCACAAATTATTGTATCAAACTTTATAAACTGTAATGTGCTACACCATACAGACACAACTTATTGTATCAAGCTTTATAAACTTTAATGTGCTCCACCATACAGACACAACTTATTGTATCAAACTTTATAAGCAGTAATGTGCTCCACCATACAGACACAACTTATTGTATCAAACTTTATAAACTGTAATGTGCTACACCATACAGACACAACTTATTGTATCAAACTTTATAAGCTGTAATGTGCTACACCATACAGGTACAAATTATTGTATCAAGCTTTATAAACTGTAATGTGCTACACCATACAGACACAACTTATTGTATCAAACTTTATAAGCTGTAATGTGCTACACCATACAGGTACAAATTATTGTATCAAGCTTTATAAACTGTAATGTGCTACACCATACAGACACAACTTATTGTATCAAACTTTATAAGCTGTAATGTGCTACACCATACAGGTACAAATTATTGTATCAAGCTTTATAAACTGTAATGTGCTACACCATACAGGCACAAATTATTGTATCAAACTTTATAAACTGTAATTTGCTACACCATACAGGCACAAATTATTGTATCAAACTTTATAAACTGTAATGTGCTACACCATACAGACACAACTTATTGTATCAAACTTTATTAACTGTAATGTGCTACACCATACAGGCACAACTTATTGTATCAAACTTTATAAACTGTAATGTGCTACACCATACAGGCACAACTTATTGTATCAAACTTTATAAGCAGTAATGTGCTACACCATACAGGCACACATTATTGTATCAAACTTTATAAACTGTAATGTGCTACACCATACAGGCACAAATTATTGTATCAAACTTTATAAACTGTAATGTGCTACACCATACAGGCACACATTAGTGTATCAAACTTGATAAACTGTAAGGTGCTACACCATACAGGCACAACTTATTATATCAAACTTTATAAACTGTAATGTGCTACACCATACAGGCAACAATTATGTATCAAACTTTATAAACTGTAATGTGCTACACCATACAGGCACACATTATTGTATCAAACATTATAATCTGTAATGTGCTACACCATACAGGCACACATTAGTGTATCAAACTTGATAAACTGTAATGTGCTACACCATACAGGCACAACTTATTATATCAAACTTTATAAACTGTAATGTGCTACACCATACAGACACAAATTATTGTATCAAACTTTATAAACTGTAATGTGCTACACCATACAGACACAACTTATTGTATCAAACTTTATAAACTGTAATGTGCTACACCATACAGACACAAATTATTGTATCAAACTTTATAAATTGTAATGTACTACACCATACAGACAAAAATTATTGTATCAAACTTTATAAACTGTAATGTGCTACACCATACAGACACAACTTATTGTATCAAACTTTATAAACTGTAATGTGCTACACCATACAGGCACAACTTATTGTATCAAACTATATAAGCAGTAATGTGCTACACCATACAGACACAACTTATTGTATCAAACTTTATAAACTGTAATGTGCTACACCATACAGGCACAAATTATTGTATCAAGCTTTATAAATTGTAATGGGCTACACCATACAGACACAACTTATTGTATCAAACTGTATAAGCTGTAATGTGCTACACCATACAGGTACAACTTATTGTATCAAACTTTATAAACTGTAATGTGCTACACCATACAAGCACACATTAGAGTATCAAACTTTATAAACTGTAATGTGCTACACCATACAGGAACACATTAGAGTATCAAACTTGATAAACTATAATGTGCTACACCATACAGGCACAAATTATTGTATCAAACTTTATAAACTGTAATGTGCTACACCATACAGGCAAAAATTATTGTATCAAACTTAATAAACTGTAATGTGCTACACCATACAGGCAACAATTATTGTATCAAACTTTATAAACTGTAATGTGCTACACCATACAGGCACATAGTATTGTATCAAACTTTATAATCTGTAATGTGCTACACCATACAGACACAACTTATTGTATCAAACTTTATAAACTGTAATGTACTACACCATACAGGCACAAATTATTGTATCAAACTTTATAAACTGTAATGTGCTACACCATACAGACACAACTTATTGTATCAAGCTTTATAAACTTTAATGTGCTCCACCATACAGACACAACTTATTGTATCAAACTTTATAAACTGTAATGTGCTATACCATACAGACACAACTTATTGTATCAAACTTTATAAGCAGTAATGTGCTCCACCATACAGACACAACTTATTGTATCAAACTTTATAAACTGTAATGTGCTACACCATACAGACACAACTTATTGTATCAAACTTTATAAGCTGTAATGTGCTACACCATACAGGCACAAATTATTGTATCAAGCTTTATAAACTGTAATGTGCTACACCATACAGACACAACTTATTGTATCAAACTTTATAAGCTGTAATGTGCTACACCATACAGGTACAAATTATTGTATCAAACTTTATAAACTGTAATGTGCTACACCATACAGGCACAAATTATTGTATCAAACTTTATAAACTGTAATGTGCTACAACATACAGGCACAAATTATTGTATCAAACTTTATAAACTGTAATGTGCTACACCATACAGGCACAAATTATTGTATCAAACTTTATAAACTGTAATGTGCTACACCATACAGACACAACTTATTGTATCAAACTTTATAAACTGTAATGTGCTACACCATACAGGCACAAATTATTGTATCAAACTTTATAAACTGTAATGTGCTACACCATACAGACACAACTTATTGTATCAAGCTTTATAAACTGTAATGTGCTACACCATACAGGCACAACTTATTGTATCAAACTTTATAAGCAGTAATGTGCTACACCATACAGGTACAAATTATTGTATCAAGCTTTATAAACTGTAATGTGCTACACCATACAGGCACAACTTATTGTATCAAACTTTATAAACTGTAATGTGCTACACCATACAGGCACAAATTATTGTATCAAACTTTATAAACTGTAATGTGCTACACCATACAGGCACAAATTATTGTATCAAACTTTATAAACTGTAATGTGCTACACCATACAGGCACAAATTATTGTATCAAACTTTATAAACTGTAATGTGCTACACCATACAGGCACACATTATTGTATCAAACATTATAATCTGTAATGTGCTACACCATACAGGCACACATTATTGTATCAAACATTATAATCTGTAATGTGCTACACCATACTGGCACAAATTATTGTATCAAACTTTATAAACTATAATGTACTACACCATACAGACACAACTTATTGTATCAAGCTTTATAAACTGTAATGTGCTACACCATATAGACACAACTTATTGTATCAAACTTTATAAACTGTAATGTGCTACACCATATAGGTACAAATTATTGTATCAAACTTTATAAACTGTAATGTGCTACACCATACAGACACAAATTATTGTATCAAACTTGATAAACTGTAATGTGCTACACCATACAGACACAAATTATTGCATCAAACTTTATAAACTGTAATGTGCTACACCATACAGGCACAACTTATTGTATCAAACTTTATAAACTGTAATGTGCTACACCATACAGACACAACTTATTGTATCAAACTTTATAAACTGTAATGTGCTACACCATACAGGCACAAATTATTGTATCAAACTTTATAAACTGTAATGTGCTACACCATACAGGCACAACTTATTGTATCAAACTTTATAAACTGTAATGTGCTACACCATACAGGCACAAATTATTGTATCAAACTTTATAAACTGTAATGTGCTACACCATACAGGCACAAATTATTGTATCAAACTTTATAAACTGTAATGTGCTACACCATACAGGCACAAATTATTGTATCAAACTTTAGAAACCGTAATATGCTGCACCATACAGGTACAAATAATTATATTGAAACTTTTAAAACTGTAATATGCCACACCATACAGGCACAAATAATTGTATTGAAACTTTAAAATCTGTAATGTGCTATTCCATACAGGAACAAATTATTGTATCAAAATTTATAAACTGTAATGTGCTACACCATACAGACACAAATTATTGTATCAAACTTTATAAACTGTAATGTGCTACACCATACAGGCACAAATTATTGTATCAAACTTTATAAACTGTAATGTGCTACACCATACAGACACAAATTATTGTATCAAACTTTATAAACTGTAATGTGCTACACCATACAGACACAAATTATTGTATCAAACTTTATAAACTGTAATGTGCTACACCATACAGGCACAAATTATTGTATCAAACTTTATAAACTGTAATGTGCTACACCATACAGGCACAAATTATTGTATCAAGCTTTATAAACTGTAATGTGCTACACCATACAGACACAACTTATTGTATCAAACTTTATAAGCTGTAATGTGCTACACCATACAGGCACAAATTATTGTATCAAGCTTTATAAACTGTAATGTGCTACACCATACAGACACAACTTATTGTATCAAACTTTATAAACTGTAATGTGCTACACCATACAGACACAACTTATTGTATCAAACTTTATAAGCTGTAATGTGCTACACCATACAGGTACAAATTATTGTATCAAACTTTATAAACTGTAATGTGCTACACCATACAGGCACAAATTATTGTATCAAACTTTATAAACTGTAATGTGCTACACCATACAGGCACAAATTATTGTATCAAACTTTATAAACTGTAATGTGCTACACCATACAGGCACAAATTATTGTATCAAACTTTATAAACTGTAATGTGCTACACCATACAGACACAACTTATTGTATAAAGCTTTATAAACTGTAATGTGCTACACCATACAGGCACAAATTATTGTATCAAACTTTATAAACTGTAATGTGCTACACCATACAGACACAACTTATTGTATAAAGCTTTATAAATTGTAATGTGCTACACCATACAGGCACAACTTATTGTATCAAACTTTATATGCAGTAATGTGCTACACCATACAGGTACAAATTATTGTATCAAACTTTATAAACTGTAATGTGCTACACCATACAGACACAACTTATTGTATCAAACTTTATAAACTGTAATGTGCTACACCATACAGGCACAAATTATTGTATCAAACTTTATAAACTGTAATGTGCTACACCATACAGACACAACTTATTGTATAAAGCTTTATAAACTGTAATGTGCTACACCATACAGGCACAACTTATTGTATCAAACTTTATAAGCAGTAATGTGCTACACCATACAGGTACAAATTATTGTATCAAGCTTTATAAACTGTAATGAGCTACACCATACAGGCACAACTTATTGTATCAAACTTTATAAACTGTAATGTGCTACACCATACAGGCACAAATTATTGTATCAAACTTTATAAACTGTAATGTGCTACACCATACAGGCACAAATTATTGTATCAAACTTTATAAACTGTAATGTGCTACACCATACAGGCACAAATTATTGTATCAAACTTTATAAACTGTAATGTGCTACACCATACAGGCACACATTATTGTATCAAACTTTATAATCTGTAATGTGCTACACCATACAGGCACAAATTATTGTATCAAACTTTATAAACTATAATGTACTACACCATACAGACACAACTTATTGTATCAAACTTTATAAACTGTAATGTGCTACACCATATAGACACAACTTATTGTATCAAACTTTATAAACTGTAATGTGCTACACCATATAGGTACAAATTATTGTATCAAACTTTATAAACTGTAATGTGCTACACCATACAGACACAAATTATTGTATCAAACTTTATAAACTGTAATGTGCTACACCATACAGACACAACTTATTGTATCAAACTTTATAAACTGTAATGTGCTACACCATACAGGCACAAATTATTGTATCAAACTTTATAAACTGTAATGTGCTACACCATACAGACACAACTTATTGTATCAAACTTTATAAACTGTAATGTGCTACACCATACAGGCACAAATTATTGTATCAAGCTTTATAAACTGTAATGTGCTAAACCATACAGGCACAACTTATTGTATCAAACTTTATAAGCAGTAATGTGCTACACCATACAGACACAACTTATTGTATCAAACTTTATAAACTGTAATGTGCTACACCATACAGGCACAAATTATTCTATCAAGCTTTATAAACTGTAATGTGCTACACCATACAGGCACAACTTATTGTATCAAACTTTATAAGCAGTAATATGCTACACCATACAGACACAACTTATTGTATCAAACTTTATAAACTGTAATGTGCTACACCATACAGGCACACATTATTGTATCAAACTTTATAAACTGTAATGTGCTACACCATACAGACACAAATTATTGTATCAAACTTTATAAACTGTAATGTGCTACACCATACAGGCACAAATTATTGTATCAAACTTTATAAACTGCAATGTGCTACACCATACAGACACAACTTATTGTATCAAACTTTATAAACTGTAATGTGCTACACCATACAGGCACATCTTATTGTATCAAACTTTATAAACTGTAATGTGCTACACCATACAGGCACACATTAGAGTATCAAACTTGATAAACTGTAATGTGCTACACCATACAGGCACAACTTATTGTATCAAACTTTATAAACTGTAATGTGCTACACCATACAGGCAAAAATTATTGTATCAAACTTTATAAACTGTAATGTGCTACACCATACAGGCAACAATTATTGTATCAAACTTTATAAACTGTAATGTGCTACACCATACAGGCACATAGTATTGTATCAAATTTTATAATCTGTAATGTGCTACACCATACAGACACAAATTATTGTATCAAACTTTATAAACTGTAATATGCCACACCATACAGTCACAAATTATTGTATCAAACTTTATAAACTGTAATGTGCTACACCATACAGGCACAACTTATTGTATCAAACTTTATAAACTATAATGTACTACACCATACAGACACAACTTATTGTATCAAACTTTATAAACTGTAATGTGCTACACCATATAGACACAACTTATTGTATCAAACTTTATAAACTGTAATGTGCTACACCATACAGACACAACTTATTGTATCAAACTTTATAAGCAGTAATGTGCTACCCCATACAGGCACAACGTAGTGTATCAAACTTTATAAACTGTAATGTGCAACACCATACAGACACAACTTATTGTATCAAACTTTATAAACTGTAATGTGCTACACCATACAGGTACAAATTATTGTATCAAACTTTATAAACTGTAATGTGCTACACCATACAGGCACAACTTATTGAATCAAACTTTATAAACTGTAATGTGCTACACCATACAGGCAACAATTATTGTATCAAACTTTATAAACTGTAATGTGCTACACCATACAGGCACAAAGTATTGTATCAAACTTTATAATCTGTAATATGCCACACCATACAGACACACATTATTGTATCAAATGTTATAAGCAGTAATGTGCTACACCATACAGACACAACTTATTGTATCAAACTTTATAATCTGTAATATGCCACACCATACAGACACAAATTATTGTATCAAACTTTATAAACTGTAATATGCTACACCATACAGGCACAACTTATTGCATCAAACTTTATAAACTGTAATGTGCTACACCATACAGGCACAAATTATTGCATCAAACTTTATAAACTGTAATGTACTACACCATACAGGCACAAATTATTGTATCAAGCTTTATAAACTTTAATGTGCTACACCATACAGGCACAACTTATTGTATCAAACTTTATAAACTAATGTGCTACACCATACAGGCACAACTTATTGTATCAAACTTTATAAACTGTAATGTGCTACACCATACAGGCACAAATTATTGTATCAAGCTTTATAAACTTTAATGTGCTACACCATACAGGCACAACTTATTGTATCAAACTTTATAAACTGTAATGTACTACACCATACAGGCACAAATTATTGTATCAAACTTTATAAACTGTAATGTGCTACACCATACAGACACAACTTATTGTATCAAACTTTATAAACTGTAATGTGCTACACCATACAGGCACAAATTATTGTATCAAACTTTATAAACTGTAATGTGCTACACCATACAGACACAACTTATTGTATCAAACTTTATAAACTGTAATGTGCTACACCATACAGGCACAAATTATTGTATCAAACTTTATAAACTTTAATGTGCTACATCATACAGGCACAACTTATAGTATCAAACTTTAAAAACTGTAATGTACTACACCATACAGGCACAAATTATTGTATCAAACTTTATAAACTCTAATGTGCTACACCATACAGGCACAACTTATTGTATCAAACTTTATAAACTGTAATGTACTACACCATACAGGCACAAATTATTGTATCAAACTTTATAAACTGTAATGTGCTACACCATACAGACACAACTTATTGTATCAAACTTTATAAACTGTAATGTGCTACACCATACAGGCACAACTTATTGTATCAAACTTGATAAACTGTAATGTGCTACACCATACAGGCACAACTTATTGTATCAAACTTTATAAACTGTAATGTACTACACCATACAGGCACAAATTATTGTATCAAACTTTATAAATTTTAATGTGCTACACCATACAGGCACAACTTATTGTATCAAACTTTATAAACTGTAATGTACTACATCATACAGGCACAAATTATTGTATCAAACTTTATAAACTGTAATGTGCTACACCATACAGACACAACTTATTGTATCAAACTTTATAAACTGTAATGTGCTACACCATACAGGCACAACTTATTGTATCAAACTTGATAAACTGTAATGTGCTACACCATACAGGCACAACTTATTGTATCAAACTTTATAAACTGTAATGTACTACACCATACAGGCACAAATTATTGTATCAAACTTTATAAACTGTAATGTACTACACCATACAGGCACAAATTATTGTATCAAACTTTATAAACTCTAATGTGCTACACCATACAGGCACAACTTATTGTATCAAACTTTATAAACTGTAATGTACTACACCATACAGGCACAAATTATTGTATCAAACTTTAGAAACTGTAATGCGCTACACCATACAGACACAACTTATTGTATCAAGCTTTATAAACTTTAATGTGCTCCACCATACAGACACAACTTATTGTATCAAACTTTATAAACTGTAATGTGCTATACCATACAGACACAACTTATTGTATCAAACTTTATAAGCAGTAATGTGCTCCACCATACAGACACAACTTATTGTATCAAACTTTATAAACTGTAATGTGCTATACCATACAGACACAACTTATTGTATCAAACTTTATAAACTGTAATGTACTACACCATACAGGCACAAATTATTGTATCAAACTTTATAAACTGTAATGTGCTACACCATACAGACACAACTTATTGTATCAAGCTTTATAAACTTTAATATGCTCCACCATACAGACACAACTTATTGTATCAAACTTTATAAACTGTAATGTGCTACACCATACAGATACAACTTATTGTATCAAACTTTGTAAGCAGTAATGTGCTACACCATACAGACAAAACTTATTGTATCAAACTTTATAAACTGTAATGTGCTACACCATACAGACACAACTTATTGTATCAAAGTTTGTAAGCAGTAATGTACTACACCATACAGACACAAATTATTGTATCAAACTTTATAAACTATAATGTGCTACACCATACAGACACAAATTATTGTATCAAACTTTATAAACTGTAATGTGCTACACCATACAGGCACAAATTATTGTATCAAACTTTGCAAGCAGTAATGTGCTACACCATACAGACACAAATTATTGTATCAAACTTTATAAACTATAATGTGCTACACCATACAGGCACAAATTATTGTATCAAACTTTATAAACTGTAATGTGCTACACCATACAGACACAACTTATTGTATCAAACTTTATAAACTGTAATGTGCTACACCATACAGACACAACTTATTGTATCAAACTTTATAATCTGTAATGTGCTACACCATACCGGCACAAATTATTGTATCAAACTTTATAAACTGTAATGTGCTACACCATACAGACACAACTTATTGTATCAAACTTTATAAACTGTAATGTGCTACACCATACAGGCACAAATTATTGTATCAAACTTTATAAACTTTAATGTGCTACATCATACAGGCACAACTTATAGTATCAAAATTTAAAAACTGTAATGTACTACACCATACAGGCACAAATTATTGTATCAAACTTTATAAACTCTAATGTGCTACACCATACAGGCACAACTTATTGTATCAAACTTTATAAACTGTAATGTACTACACCATACAGGCACAAATTATTGTATCAAACTTTATAAACTGTAATGTGCTACACCATACAGACACAACTTATTGTATCAAACTTTATAAACTGTAATGTGCTACACCATACAGGCACAACTTATTGTATCAAACTTGATAAACTGTAATGTGCTACACCATACAGGCACAACTTATTGTATCAAACTTTATAAACTGTAATGTACTACACCATACAGGCACAAATTATTGTATCAAACTTTATAAACTTTAATGTGCTACACCATACAGGCACAACTTATTGTATCAAACTTTATAAACTGTAATGTACTACATCATACAGGCACAAATTATTGCATCAAACTTTATAAACTGTAATGTGCTACACCATACAGACACAACTTATTGTATCAAACTTTATAAACTGTAATGTGCTACACCATACAGGCACAACTTATTGTATCAAACTTGATAAACTGTAATGTGCTACACCATACAGGCACAACTTATTGTATCAAACTTTATAAACTGTAATGTACTACACCATACAGGCACAAATTATTGTATCAAACTTTATAAACTGTAATGTACTACACCATACAGGCACAAATTATTGTATCAAACTTTATAAACTCTAATGTGCTACACCATACAGGCACAACTTATTGTATCAAACTTTATAAACTGTAATGTACTACACCATACAGGCACAAATTATTGTATCAAACTTTATAAACTGTAATGTGCTACACCATACAGACACAACTTATTGTATCAAGCTTTATAAACTTTAATGTGCTCCACCATACAGACACAACTTATTGTATCAAACTTTATAAACTGTAATGTGCTATACCATACAGACACAACTTATTGTATCAAACTTTATAAGCAGTAATGTGCTCCACCATACAGACACAACTTATTGTATCAAACTTTATAAACTGTAATGTGCTATACCATACAGACACAACTTATTGTATCAAACTTTATAAACTGTAATGTACTACACCATACAGGCACAAATTATTGTATCAAACTTTATAAACTGTAATGTGCTACACCATACAGACACAACTTATTGTATCAAGCTTTATAAACTTTAATATGCTCCACCATACAGACACAACTTATTGTATCAAACTTTATAAACTGTAATGTGCTACACCATACAGATACAACTTATTGTATCAAACTTTGTAAGCAGTAATGTGCTACACCATACAGACACAACTTATTGTATCAAACTTTATAAACTGTAATGTGCTACACCATACAGACACAACTTATTGTATCAAAGTTTGTAAGCAGTAATGTACTACACCATACAGGCACAAATTATTGTATCAATCTTTATAAACTATAATGTGCTACACCATACAGACACAAATTATTGTATCAAACTTTATAAACTGTAATGTGCTACACCATACAGGCACAAATTATTGTATCAAACTTTGCAAGCAGTAATGTGCTACACCATACTGACACAAATTATTGTATCAAACTTTATAAACTATAATGTGCTACACCATACAGGCACAAATTATTGTATCAAACTTTATAAACTGTAATGTGCTACACCATACAGACACAACTTATTGTATCAAACTTTATAAACTGTAATGTGCTACACCATACAGACACAACTTATTGTATCAAACTTTATAATCTGTAATGTGCTACACCATACAGGCACAAATTATTGTATCAAACTTTATAAACTGTAATGTGCTACACCATACAGGCACAAATTATTGTATCAAACTTTATAAACTATAATGTGCTACACCATACAGGCACAAATTATTGTATCAAACTTTATAAACTGTAATGTGCTACACCATACAGACAAAACTTACTGTATCAAACTTTATAAACTGTAATGTGCAACACCATACAGACACAATTTATTGTATCAAGCTTTATAAACTGTAATGTGCTACACTATACAGACACAACTTATTGTATCAAACTTTATAAACTCTAATGTGCTACACCATACAGACACAAATTATTGTATCAAACTTTATAAGCAGTAATGTGCTACACCATACAGGTACAAATTATTGTATCAAGCTTTATAAACTGTAATGTGCTACACCATACAGACACAACTTATTGTATCAAACTTTATAAACTGTAATGTGCTACACCATACAGGCACAAATTATTGTATCAAGCTTTATAAACTGTAATGTGCTACACCATACAGACACAACTTATTGTATCAAACTTTATAAGCTGTAATGTGCTACACCATACAGGTACAAATTATTGTATCAAGCTTTATAAACTGTAATGTGCTACACCATACAGGCACAAATTATTGTATCAAACTTTATAAACTGTAATTTGCTACACCATACAGGCACAAATTATTGTATCAAACTTTATAAACTGTAATGTGCTACACCATACAGACACAACTTATTGTATCAAACTTTATTAACTGTAATGTGCTACACCATACAGGCACAACTTATTGTATCAAACTTTATAAACTGTAATGTGCTACACCATACAGGCACAACTTATTGTATCAAACTTTATAAGCAGTAATGTGCTACACCATACAGACACAACTTATTGTATCAAACTTTATAAACTGTAATGTGCTACACCATACAGGCACAAATTATTGTATCAAGCTTTATAAACTGTAATGTGCTACACCATACAGGCACACATTATTGTATCAAACTTTATAAACTGTAATGTGCTACACCATACAGGCACAAATTATTGTATCAAACTTTATAAACTGTAATGTGCTACACCATACAGGCACACATTAGTGTATCAAACTTGATAAACTGTAAGGTGCTACACCATACAGGCACAACTTATTATATCAAACTTTATAAACTGTAATGTGCTACACCATACAGGCAAAAATTATTGTATCAAACTTTATAAACTGTAATGTGCTACACCATACAGGCAACAATTATGTATCAAACTTTATAAACTGTAATGTGCTACACCATACAGGCACACATTATTGTATCAAACATTATAATCTGTAATGTGCTACACCATACAGGCACACATTAGTGTATCAAACTTGATAAACTGTAATGTGCTACACCATACAGGCACAACTTATTATATCAAACTTTATAAACTGTAATGTGCTACACCATACAGACACAAATTATTGTATCAAACTTTATAAACTGTAATGTGCTACACCATAGAGACACAACTTATTGTATCAAACTTTATAAACTGTAATGTGCTACACCATACAGACACAAATTATTGTATCAAACTTTATAAATTGTAATGTACTACACCATACAGACAAAAATTATTGTATCAAACTTTATAAACTGTAATGTGCTACACCATACAGACACAACTTATTGTATCAAACTTTATAAACTGTAATGTGCTACACCATACAGGCACAACTTATTGTATCAAACTATATAAGCAGTAATGTGCTACACCATACAGACACAACTTATTGTATCAAACTTTATAAACTGTAATGTGCTACACCATACAGGCACAAATTATTGTATCAAACTTTATAAACTGTAATGTGCTACACCATACAGGCACAAATTATTGTATCAAACTTTATAAACTATAATGTGCTACACCATACAGGCACAAATTATTGTATCAAACTTTATAAACTGTAATGTGCTACACCATACAGACAAAACTTATTGTATCAAACTTTATAAGCTGTAATGTGCTACACCATACAGGCACAAATTATTGTATCAAACTTTATAAACTGTAATGTGCTACACCATACAGACACAACTTATTGTATCAAACTTTATTAACTGTAATGTGCTACACCATACAGGCACAACTTATTGTATCAAACTTTATAAACTGTAATGTGCTACACCATACAGGCACAACTTATTGTATCAAACTTTATAAGCAGTAATGTGCTACACCATACAGACACAACTTATTGTATCAAACTTTATAAACTGTAATGTGCTACACCATACAGGCACAAATTATTGTATCAAGCTTTATAAACTGTAATGTGCTACACCATACAGGCACACATTATTGTATCAAACTTTATAAACTGTAATGTGCTACACCATACAGGCACAAATTATTGTATCAAACTTTATAAACTGTAATGTGCTACACCATACAGGCACACATTAGTGTATCAAACTTGATAAACTGTAAGGTGCTACACCATACAGGCACAACTTATTATATCAAACTTTATAAACTGTAATGTGCTACACCATACAGGCAAAAATTATTGTATCAAACTTTATAAACTGTAATGTGCTACACCATACAGGCAACAATTATGTATCAAACTTTATAAACTGTAATGTGCTACACCATACAGGCACACATTATTGTATCAAACATTATAATCTGTAATGTGCTACACCATACAGGCACACATTAGTGTATCAAACTTGATAAACTGTAATGTGCTACACCATACAGGCACAACTTATTATATCAAACTTTATAAACTGTAATGTGCTACACCATACAGACACAAATTATTGTATCAAACTTTATAAACTGTAATGTGCTACACCATACAGACACAACTTATTGTATCAAACTTTATAAACTGTAATGTGCTACACCATACAGACACAAATTATTGTATCAAACTTTATAAATTGTAATGTACTACACCATACAGACAAAAATTATTGTATCAAACTTTATAAACTGTAATGTGCTACACCATACAGACACAACTTATTGTATCAAACTTTATAAACTGTAATGTGCTACACCATACAGGCACAACTTATTGTATCAAACTATATAAGCAGTAATGTGCTACACCATACAGACACAACTTATTGTATCAAACTTTATAAACTGTAATGTGCTACACCATACAGGCACAAATTATTGTATCAAGCTTTATAAATTGTAATGGGCTACACCATACAGACACAACTTATTGTATCAAACTGTATAAGCTGTAATGTGCTACACCATACAGGTACAACTTATTGTATCAAACTTTATAAACTGTAATGTGCTACACCATACAAGCACACATTAGAGTATCAAACTTTATAAACTGTAATGTGCTACACCATACAGGAACACATTAGAGTATCAAACTTGATAAACTATAATGTGCTACACCATACAGGCACAAATTATTGTATCAAACTTTATAAACTGTAATGTGCTACACCATACAGGCAAAAATTATTGTATCAAACTTAATAAACTGTAATGTGCTACACCATACAGGCAACAATTATTGTATCAAACTTTATAAACTGTAATGTGCTACACCATACAGGCACATAGTATTGTATCAAACTTTATAATCTGTAATGTGCTACACCATACAGACACAACTTATTGTATCAAACTTTATAAACTGTAATGTACTACACCATACAGGCACAAATTATTGTATCAAACTTTATAAACTGTAATGTGCTACACCATACAGACACAACTTATTGTATCAAGCTTTATAAACTTTAATGTGCTCCACCATACAGACACAACTTATTGTATCAAACTTTATAAACTGTAATGTGCTATACCATACAGACACAACTTATTGAATCAAACTTTATAAACTGTAATGTACTACACCATACAGGCACAAATTATTGTATCAAACTTTATAAGCTGTAATGTGCTACACCATACAGACACAACTTATTGTATCAAGCTTTATAAACTTTAATATGCTCCACCATACAGACACAACTTATTGTATCAAACTTTATAAACTGTAATGTGCTACACCATACAGATACAACTTATTGTATCAAACTTTGTAAGCAGTAATGTGCTACACCATACAGACACAACTTATTGTATCAAACTTTATAAACTGTAATGTGCTACACCATACAGACACAACTTATTGTATCAAAGTTTGTAAGCAGTAATGTACTACACCATACAGGCACAAATTATTGTATCAAACTTTATAAACTATAATGTGCTACACCATACAGACACAAATTATTGTATCAAACTTTATAAACTGTAATGTGCTACACCATACAGGCACAAATTATTGTATCAAACTTTGCAAGCAGTAATGTGCTACACCATACAGACACAAATTATTGTATCAAACTTTATAAACTATAATGTGCTACACCATACAGGCACAAATTATTGTATCAAACTTTATAAACTGTAATGTGCTACACCATACAGACACAACTTATTGTATCAAACTTTATAAACTGTAATGTGCTACACCATACAGACACAACTTATTGTATCAAACTTTATAATCTGTAATGTGCTACACCATACAGGCACAAATTATTGTATCAAACTTTATAAACTGTAATGTGCTACACCATACAGACACAACTTATTGTATCAAACTTTATAAACTGTAATGTGCTACACCATACAGGCACAAATTATTGTATCAAACTTTATAAACTTTAATGTGCTACATCATACAGGCACAACTTATAGTATCAAACTTTAAAAACTGTAATGTACTACACCATACAGGCACAAATTATTGTATCAAACTTTATAAACTCTAATGTGCTACACCATACAGGCACAACTTATTGTATCAAACTTTATAAACTGTAATGTACTACACCATACAGGCACACATTATTGTATCAAACTTTATAAACTGTAATGTGCTACACCATACAGACACAACTTATTGTATCAAACTTTATAAACTGTAATGTGCTACACCATACAGGCACAACTTATTGTATCAAACTTGATAAACTGTAATGTGCTACACCATACAGGCACAACTTATTGTATCAAACTTTATAAACTCTAATGTACTACACCATACAGGCACAAATTATTGTATCAAACTTTATAAACTTTAATGTGCTACACCATACAGGCACAACTTATTGTATCAAACTTTATAAACTGTAATGTACTACATCATACAGGCACAAATTATTGTATCAAACTTTATAAACTGTAATGTGCTACACCATACAGACACAACTTATTGTATCAAACTTTATAAACTGTAATGTGCTACACCATACAGGCACAACTTATTGTATCAAACTTGATAAACTGTAATGTGCTACACCATACAGGCACAACTTATTGTATCAAACTTTATAAACTGTAATGTTCTACACCATACAGGCACAAATTATTGTATCAAACTTTATAAACTGTAATGTACTACACCATACAGGCACAAATTATTGTATCAAACTTTATAAACTGTAATGTGCTACACCATACAGACACAACTTATTGTATCAAGCTTTATAAACTTTAATGTGCTCCACCATACAGACACAACTTATTGTATCAAACTTTATAAACTGTAATGTGCTATACCATACAGACACAACTTATTGTATCAAACTTTATAAGCAGTAATGTGCTCCACCATACAGACACAACTTATTGTATCAAACTTTATAAACTGTAATGTGCTATACCATACAGACACAACTTATTGTATCAAACTTTATAAACTGTAATGTACTACACCATACAGGCACTAATTATTGTATCAAACTTTATAAACTGTAATGTGCTACACCATACAGACACAACTTATTGTATCAAGCTTTATAAACTTTAATATGCTCCACCATACAGACACAACTTATTGTATCAAACTTTATAAACTGTAATGTGCTACACCATACAGATACAACTTATTGTATCAAACTTTGTAAGCAGTAATGTGCTACACCATACAGACACAACTTATTGTATCAAACTTTATAAACTGTAATGTGCTACACCATACAGACACAACTTATTGTATCAAAGTTTGTAAGCAGTAATGTACTACACCATACAGGCACAAATTATTGTATCAAACTTTATAAACTATAATATGCTACACCATACAGACACAAATTATTGTATCAAACTTTGCAAGCAGTAATGTGCTACACCATACAGACACAAATTATTGTATCAAACTTTATAAACTATAATGTGCTACACCATACAGGCACAAATTATTGTATCAAACTTTATAAACTGTAATGTGCTACACCATACAGACACAACTTATTGTATCAAACTTTATAAACTGTAATGTGCTACACCATACAGACACAACTTATTGTATCAAACTTTATAATCTGTAATGTGCTACACCATACAGGCACAAATTATTGTATCAAACTTTATAAACTATAATGTGCTACACCATACAGACACAAATTATTGTATCAAACTTTGCAAGCAGTAATGTGCTACACCATACAGACACAAATTATTGTATCAAACTTTATAAACTATAATGTGCTACACCATACAGGCACAAATTATTGTATCAAACTTTATAAACTATAATGTGCTACACCATACAGACACAAATTATTGTATCAAACTTTGCAAGCAGTAATGTGCTACACCATACAGACACAAATTATTGTATCAAACTTTATAAACTATAATGTGCTACACCATACAGGCACAAATTATTGTATCAAACTTTATAAACTGTAATGTGCTACACCATACAGACACAACTTATTGTATCAAACTTTATAAACTGTAATGTGCTACACCATACAGACACAACTTATTGTATCAAACTTTATAATCTGTAATGTGCTACACCATACAGGCACAAATTATTGTATCAAACTTTATAAACTGTAATGTGCTACACCATACAGGCACAAATTATTGTATCAAACTTTATAAACTATAATGTGCTACACCATACAGGCACAAATTATTGTATCAAACTTTATAAACTGTAATGTGCTACACCATACAGACAAAACTTACTGTATCAAACTTTATAAACTGTAATGTGCAACACCATACAGACACAATTTATTGTATCAAACTTTATAAACTGTAATGTGCTACACTATACAGACACAACTTATTGTATCAAACTTTATAAACTCTAATGTGCTACACCATACAGACACAAATTATTGTATCAAACTTTATAAGCAGTAATGTGCTACATCATACAGGTACAAATTATTGTATTAAGCTTTATAAACTGTAATGTGCTACACCATACAGACACAACTTATTGTATCAAACTTTATAAACTGTAATGTGCTACACCATACAGGCACAAATTATTGTATCAAGCTTTATAAACTGTAATGTGCTACACCATACAGACACAACTTATTGTATCAAACTTTATAAGCTGTAATGTGCTACACCATACAGGTACAAATTATTGTATCAAGCTTTATAAACTGTAATGTGCTACACCATACAGGCACAAATTATTGTATCAAACTTTATAAACTGTAATTTGCTACACCATACAGGCACAAATTATTGTATCAAACTTTATAAACTGTAATGTGCTACACCATACAGACACAACTTATTGTATCAAACTTTATTAACTGTAATGTGCTACACCATACAGGCACAACTTATTGTATCAAACTTTATAAACTGTAATGTGCTACACCATACAGGCACAACATATTGTATCAAACTTTATAAGCAGTAATGTGCTACACCATACAGACACAACTTATTGTATCAAACTTTATAAACTGTAATGTGCTACACCATACAGGCACAAATTATTGTATCAAGCTTTATAAACTGTAATGTGCTACACCATACAGGCACACATTATTGTATCAAACTTTATAAACTGTAATGTGCTACACCATACAGGCACAAATTATTGTATCAAACTTTATAAACTGTAATGTGCTACACCATACAGGCACACATTAGTGTATCAAACTTGATAAATTGTAAGGTGCTACACCATACAGGCACAACTTATTATATCAAACTTTATAAACTGTAATGTGCTACACCATACAGGCAAAAATTATTGTATCAAACTTTATAAACTGTAATGTGCTACACCATACAGGCAACAATTATGTATCAAACTTTATAAACTGTAATGTGCTAGACCATACAGCCACACATTATTGTATCAAACATTATAATCTGTAATGTGCTACACCATACAGGCACACATTAGTGTATCAAACTTGATAAACTGTAATGTGCTACACCATACAGGCACAACTTATTATATCAAACTTTATAAACTGTAATGTGCTACACCATACAGACACAAATTATTGTATCAAACTTTATAAACTGTAATGTGCTACACCATACAGACACAACTTATTGTATCAAACTTTATAAACTGTAATGTGCTACACCATACAGACACAAATTATTGTATCAAACTTTATAAACTGTAATGTACTACACCATACAGACAAAAATTATTGTATCAAACTTTATAAACTGTAATGTGCTACACCATACAGACACAACTTATTGTATCAAACTTTATAAACTGTAATGTGCTACACCATACAGGCACAACTTATTGTATCAAACTATATAAGCAGTAATGTGCTACACCATACAGACACAACTTATTGTATCAAACTTTATAAACTGTAATGTGCTACACCATACAGGCACAAATTATTGTATCAAGCTTTATAAATTGTAATGGGCTACACCATACAGACACAACTTATTGTATCAAACTGTATAAGCTGTAATGTGCTACACCATACAGGTACAACTTATTGTATCAAACTTTATAAACTGTAATGTGCTACACCATACAGGCACACATTAGAGTATCAAACTTTATAAACTGTAATGTGCTACACCATACAGGAACACATTAGAGTATCAAACTTGATAAACTATAATGTGCTACACCATACAGGCACAAATTATTGTATCAAACTTTATAAACTGTAATGTGCTACACCATACAGGCAAAAATTATTGTATCAAACTTAATAAACTGTAATGTGCTACACCATACAGGCAACAATTATTGTATCAAACTTTATAAACTGTAATGTGCTACACCATACAGGCACATAGTATTGTATCAAACTTTATAATCTGTAATGTGCTACACCATACAGACACAACTTATTGTATCAAACTTTATAAACTGTAATGTGCTACACCATACAGGCACACATTAGTGTATCAAACTTGATAAACTGTAATGTGCTACACCATACAGGCACAACTTATTATATCAAACTTTATAAACTGTAATGTGCTACACCATACAGGCAAAAATTATTGTATCAAACTTTATAAACTGTAATGTGCTACACCATACAGGCAACAATTATTGTATCAAACTTTATAAACTGTAATGTGCTACACCATACAGGCACACATTATTGTATCAAATATTATAATCTGTAATGTGCTACACCATACAGGCACACATTAGTGTATCAAACTTGATAAACTGTAATGTGCTACACCATACAGGCACAACTTATTATATCAAACTTTATAAACTGTAATGTGCTACACCATACAGACACAAATTATTGTATCAAACTTTATAAACTGTAATGTGCTACACCATACAGACACAACTTATTGTATCAAACTTTATAAACTGTAATGTGCTACACCATACAGACACAAATTATTGTATCAAACTTTATAAACTGTAATGTACTACACCATACAGACAACAATTATTGTATCAAACTTTATAAACTGTAATGTGCTACACCATACAGACACAACTTATTGTATCAAACTTTATAAACTGTAATGTGCTACACCATACAGGCACAACTTATTGTATCAAACTATATAAGCAGTAATGTGCTACACCATACAGACACAACTTATTGTATCAAACTTTATAAACTGTAATGTGCTACACCATACAGGCACAAATTATTGTATCAAGCTTTATAAATTGTAATGGGCTACACCATACAGACACAACTTATTGTATCAAACTGTATAAGCTGTAATGTGCTACACCATACAGGAACACATTAGAGTATCAAACTTGATAAACTATAATGTGCTACACCATACAGGCACAAATTATTGTATCAAACTTTATAAACTGTAATGTGCTACACCATACAGGCAAAAATTATTGTATCAAACTTAATAAACTGTAATGTGCTACACCATACAGGCAACAATTATTGTATCAAACTTTATAAACTGTAATGTGCTACACCATACAGGCACATAGTATTGTATCAAACTTTATAATCTGTAATGTGCTACACCATACAGACACAACTTATTGTATCAAACTTTATAAACTGTAATATGCCACACCATACAGACACAAATTATTGTATCAAACTTTATAAACTGTAATGTGTTACACCATACAGGCACAACTTATTGTATCAAACTTTATAAACTGTAATGTACTACACCATACAGACACAACTTATTGTATCAAACTTTATAAACTGTAATGTGCTACACCATATAGACACAACTTATTGTATCAACTTTATAAACTGTAATGTGCTACACCATACAGACACAACTTATTGTATCAAACTTTATAAACTGTAATGTGCTACACCATACAGACACAAATTATTGTATCAAACTTTATAAACTGTAATGTGCTGCACCATACAGACACAACTTATTGTATCAAACTTTATAAACTGTAAAGTGCTACGCCATAGAGGAACAAATTATTGTATCAAGCTTTATAAACTGTAATGTGCTACACCATACAGGCACAACTTATTGTATCAAACTTTATAAACTGTAATGTGCTACACCATACAGGCACAACTTATTGTATCAAACTTTATAAGCAGTAATGTGCTACACCATACAGACACAACTTATTGTATCAAACTTTATAAACTAATGTGCTACACCATACAGGCACAAATTATTGTATCAAGCTTTATAAACTATAATGTGCTACACCATACAGGCACACATTATTGTATCAAACTTTATAAACTGTAATGTGCTACACCATACAGGCACAAATTATTGTATCAAACTTTATAAACTGTAATGTGCTACACCATACAGGCACACATTAGTGTATCAAACTTGATAAACTGTAATGTGCTACACCATACAGGCACAACTTATTGTATCTAACTTTATAAACTGTAATGTGCTACACCATACAGGCAAACATTATTGTATCAAACTTTATAAACTGTAATGTGCTACACCATACAGGCAACAATTATTGTATCAAACTTTATAAACTGTAATGTGCTACACCATACAGGCACAAAGTATTGTATCAAACTTTATAATCTGTAATATGCCACACCATACAGACACACATTATTGTATCAAATTTTATAAGCAGTAATGTGCTACACCATACAGACACAACTTATTGTATAAAACTTTATAATCTCTAATATGCCACACCATAGAGGCACAACTTATAGTATCAAACTTTAAAAACTGTAATGTACTACACCATACAGGCACAAATTATTGTATCAAACTTTATAAACTCTAATGTGCTACACCATACAGGCACAACTTATTGTATCAAACTTTATAAACTGTAATGTACTACACCATACAGGCACAAATTATTGTATCAAACTTTATAAACTGTAATGTGCTACACCATACAGACACAACTTATTGTATCAAACTTTATAAACTGTAATGTGCTACACCATACAGGCACAACTTATTGTATCAAACTTTATAAACTGTAATGTACTACACCATACAGGCACAAATTATTGTATCAAACTTTATAAACTGTAATGTGCTACACCATACAGGCACAACTTATTGTATCAAACTTTATAAACTGTAATGTACTACACCATACAGGCACAAATTATTGTATCAAACTTTATAAACTGTAATGTGCTACACCATACAGACACAACTTATTGTATCAAACTTTATAAACTGTAATGTGCTACACCATACAGGCACAGCTTATTGTATCAAACTTGATAAACTGTAATGTGCTACACCATACAGGCACAACTTATTGTATCAAACTTTATAAACTGTAATGTACTACACCATACAGGCACAAATTATTGTATCAAACTTTATAAACTGTAATGTACTACACCATACAGGCACACATTATTGTATCAAACTTTATAAACTCTAATGTGCTACACCATACAGGCACAACTTATTGTATCAAACTTTATAAACTGTAATGTACTACACCTTACAGGCACAAATTATTGTATCAAACTTTATAAACTGTAATGTGCTACACCATACAGACACAACTTATTGTATCAAGCTTTATAAACTTTAATGTGCTCCACCATACAGACACAACTTATTGTATCAAACTTTATAAACTGTAATGTGCTATACCATACAGACACAACTTATTGTATCAAACTTTATAAGCAGTAATGTGCTCCACCATACAGACACAACTTATTGTATCAAACTTTATAAACTGTAATGTGCTATACCATACAGACACAACTTATTGTATCAAACTTTATAAAGTGTAATGTACTACACCATACAGGCACAAATTATTGTATCAAACTTTATAAACTGTAATGTGCTACACCATACAGACACAACTTATTGTATCAAGCTTTATAAACTTTAATGTGCTCCACCATACAGACACAACTTATTGTATCAAACTTTATAAACTGTAATGTGCTATACCATACAGACACAACTTATTGTATCAAACTTTGTAAGCAGTAATGTGCTACACCATACAGACACAACTTATTGTATCAAACTTTATAAACTGTAATGTGCTACACCATACAGACACAACTTATTGTATCAAACTTTGTAAGCAGTAATGTGCTACACCATACAGGCACACATTAGTGTATCAAACTTTATAAACTGTAATGTGCTACACCATACAGACACAAATTATTGTATCAAACTTTATAAACTGTAATGTGCTACACCATACAGGCACAAATTATTGTATCAAACTTTATAAACTATAATGTGCTACACCATACAGGCACAAATTATTGTATCAAACTTTATAAACTGTAATGTGCTACACCATACAGACAAAACTTACTGTATCAAACTTTATAAACTGTAATGTGCAACACCATACAGACACAAATTATTGTATCAAACTTTATAAACTGTAATGTGCTACACCATACAGGCACACATTATTGTATCAAACTTTATAAACTGTAATGTGCAACACCATACAGACACAAATTATTGTATCAAACTTTATAAACTGTAATGTGCTACACCATACAGACACAATTTATTGTATCAAACTTTATAAACTGTAATGTGCTACACCATACAGACACAACTTATTGTATCAAACTTTATAAACTGTAATGTGCTACACCATACAGGCACAAATTATTGTATCAAACTTTATAAACTGTAATGTGCAACACCATACAGACACAAATTATTGTATCAAACTTTATAAACTGTAATGTGCTACACCATACAGACACAATTTATTGTATCAAACTTTATAAACTGTAATGTGCTACACCATACAGACACAATTTATTGTATCAAACTTTATAAACTGTAATGTGCTACACCATACAGGCACAAATTATTGTATCAAACTTTATAAACTGTAATGTGCTACACCATACAGACAAAGCTTACTGTATCAAACTTTATAAACTGTAATGTGCAACACCATACAGACACAAATTATTGTATCAAACTTTATAAACTGTAATGTGCTACACCATACAGACACAATTTATTGTATCAAACTTTATAAACTGTAATGTGCTACACCATACAGGCACAACTTATTGTATCAAACTTTATAAGCAGTAATGTGCTACACCATACAGACACAACTTATTGTATCAAACTTTATAAACTGTAATGTGCTACACCATACAGGCACACATTATTGTATCAAACTTTATAAACTGTAATGTGCTACACCATACAGGCACAAATTATTGTATCAAACTTTATAAACTATAATGTGCTACACCATACAGGCATAAATTATTGTATCAAACTTTATAAACTGTAATGTGCTACATCATACAGACACAACTTATTGTATCAAACTTTATAAACTGTAATGTGCTACACCATACAGGCACAACTTATTGTATCAAACTATATAAGCAGTAATGTGCTACACCATACAGACACAACTTATTGTATCAAACTTTATAAACTGTAATGTGCTACACCATACAGGCACAAATTATTGTATCAAGCTTTATAAATTGTAATGGGCTACACCATACAGACACAACTTATTGTATCAAACTGTATAAGCTGTAATGTGCTACACCATACAGGAACACATTAGAGTATCAAACTTGATAAACTATAATGTGCTACACCATACAGGCACAAATTATTGTATCAAACTTTATAAACTGTAATGTGCTACACCATACAGGCAAAAATTATTGTATCAAACTTAATAAACTGTAATGTGCTACACCATACAGGCAACAATTATTGTATCAAACTTTATAAACTGTAATGTGCTACACCATACAGGCACATAGTATTGTATCAAACTTTATAATCTGTAATGTGCTACACCATACAGACACAACTTATTGTATCAAACTTTATAAACTGTAATGTGCTACACCATACAGGCACAACTTATTATATCAAACTTTATAAACTGTAATGTGCTACACCATACAGACACAAATTATTGTATCAAACTTTATAAACTGTAATGTGCTACACCATACAGACACAACTTATTGTATCAAACTTTATAAACTGTAATGTGCTACACCATACAGACACAAATTATTGTATCAAACTTTATAAACTGTAATGTACTACACCATACAGACAAAAATTATTGTATCAAACTTTATAAACTGTAATGTGCTACACCATACAGACACAACTTATTGTATCAAACTTTATAAACTGTAATGTGCTACACCATACAGGCACAACTTATTGTATCAAACTATATAAGCAGTAATGTGCTACACCATACAGACACAACTTATTGTATCAAACTTTATAAACTGTAATGTGCTACACCATACAGGCACAAATTATTGTATCAAGCTTTATAAATTGTAATGGGCTACACCATACAGACACAACTTATTGTATCAAACTGTATAAGCTGTAATGTGCTACACCATACAGGTACAACTTATTGTATCAAACTTTATAAACTGTAATGTGCTACACCATACAGGCACACATTAGAGTATCAAACTTTATAAACTGTAATGTGCTACACCATACAGACAAAACTTACTGTATCAAACTTTATAAACTGTAATGTGCAACACCATACAGACACAAATTATTGTATCAAACTTTATAAACTGTAATGTGCTACACCATACAGGCACACATTATTGTATCAAACTTTATAAACTGTAATGTGCAACACCATACAGACACAAATTATTGTATCAAACTTTATAAACTGTAATGTGCTACACCATACAGACACAATTTATTGTATCAAACTTTATAAACTGTAATGTGCTACACCATACAGACACAACTTATTGTATCAAACTTTATAAACTGTAATGTGCTACACCATACAGGCACAAATTATTGTATCAAACTTTATAAACTGTAATGTGCAACACCATACAGACACAAATTATTGTATCAAACTTTATAAACTGTAATGTGCTACACCATACAGACACAATTTATTGTATCAAACTTTATAAACTGTAATGTGCTACACCATACAGACACAATTTATTGTATCAAACTTTATAAACTGTAATGTGCTACACCATACAGGCACAAATTATTGTATCAAACTTTATAAACTGTAATGTGCTACACCATACAGACAAAGCTTACTGTATCAAACTTTATAAACTGTAATGTGCAACACCATACAGACACAAATTATTGTATCAAACTTTATAAACTGTAATGTGCTACACCATACAGACACAATTTATTGTATCAAACTTTATAAACTGTAATGTGCTACACCATACAGGCACAACTTATTGTATCAAACTTTATAAGCAGTAATGTGCTACACCATACAGACACAACTTATTGTATCAAACTTTATAAACTGTAATGTGCTACACCATACAGGCACACATTATTGTATCAAACTTTATAAACTGTAATGTGCTACACCATACAGGCACAAATTATTGTATCAAACTTTATAAACTATAATGTGCTACACCATACAGGCATAAATTATTGTATCAAACTTTATAAACTGTAATGTGCTACATCATACAGACACAACTTATTGTATCAAACTTTATAAACTGTAATGTGCTACACCATACAGGCACAACTTATTGTATCAAACTATATAAGCAGTAATGTGCTACACCATACAGACACAACTTATTGTATCAAACTTTATAAACTGTAATGTGCTACACCATACAGGCACAAATTATTGTATCAAGCTTTATAAATTGTAATGGGCTACACCATACAGACACAACTTATTGTATCAAACTGTATAAGCTGTAATGTGCTACACCATACAGGAACACATTAGAGTATCAAACTTGATAAACTATAATGTGCTACACCATACAGGCACAAATTATTGTATCAAACTTTATAAACTGTAATGTGCTACACCATACAGGCAAAAATTATTGTATCAAACTTAATAAACTGTAATGTGCTACACCATACAGGCAACAATTATTGTATCAAACTTTATAAACTGTAATGTGCTACACCATACAGGCACAACTTATTATATCAAACTTTATAAACTGTAATGTGCTACACCATACAGACACAAATTATTGTATCAAACTTTATAAACTGTAATGTGCTACACCATACAGACACAACTTATTGTATCAAACTTTATAAACTGTAATGTGCTACACCATACAGACACAAATTATTGTATCAAACTTTATAAACTGTAATGTACTACACCATACAGACAAAAATTATTGTATCAAACTTTATAAACTGTAATGTGCTACACCATACAGACACAACTTATTGTATCAAACTTTATAAACTGTAATGTGCTACACCATACAGGCACAACTTATTGTATCAAACTATATAAGCAGTAATGTGCTACACCATACAGACACAACTTATTGTATCAAACTTTATAAACTGTAATGTGCTACACCATACAGGCACAAATTATTGTATCAAGCTTTATAAATTGTAATGGGCTACACCATACAGACACAACTTATTGTATCAAACTGTATAAGCTGTAATGTGCTACACCATACAGGTACAACTTATTGTATCAAACTTTATAAACTGTAATGTGCTACACCATACAGGCACACATTAGAGTATCAAACTTTATAAACTGTAATGTGCTACACCATACAGGAACACATTAGAGTATCAAACTTGATAAACTATAATGTGCTACACCATACAGGCACAAATTATTGTATCAAACTTTATAAACTGTAATGTGCTACACCATACAGGCAAAAATTATTGTATCAAACTTAATAAACTGTAATGTGCTACACCATACAGGCAACAATTATTGTATCAAACTTTATAAACTGTAATGTGCTACACCATACAGGCACATAGTATTGTATCAAACTTTATAATCTGTAATGTGCTACACCATACAGACACAACTTATTGTATCAAACTTTATAAACTGTAATGTGCTACACCATACAGGCACACATTAGTGTATCAAACTTGATAAACTGTAATGTGCTACACCATACAGGCACAACTTATTACATCAAACTTTATAAACTGTAATGTGCTACACCATACAGGCAAAAATTATTGTATCAAACTTTATAAACTGTAATGTGCTACACCATACAGGCAACAATTATTGTATCAAACTTTATAAACTGTAATGTGCTACACCATACAGGCACACATTATTGTATCAAATATTATAATCTGTAATGTGCTACACCATACAGGCACACATTAGTGTATCAAACTTGATAAACTGTAATGTGCTACACCATACAGGCACAACTTATTATATCAAACTTTATAAACTGTAATGTGCTACACCATACAGACACAAATTATTGTATCAAACTTTATAAACTGTAATGTGCTACACCATACAGACACAACTTATTGTATCAAACTTTATAAACTGTAATGTGCTACACCATACAGACACAAATTATTGTATCAAACTTTATAAACTGTAATGTACTACACCATACAGACAAAAAATATTGTATCAAACTTTATAAACTGTAATGTGCTACACCATACAGACACAACTTATTGTATCAAACTTTATAAACTGTAATGTGCTACACCATACAGGCACAACTTATTGTATCAAACTATATAAGCAGTAATGTGCTACACCATACAGACACAACTTATTGTATCAAACTTTATAAACTGTAATGTGCTACACCATACAGGCACAAATTATTGTATCAAGCTTTATAAATTGTAATGGGCTACACCATACAGACACAACTTATTGTATCAAACTGTATAAGCTGTAATGTGCTACACCATACAGGAACACATTAGAGTATCAAACTTGATAAACTATAATGTGCTACACCATACAGGCACAAATTATTGTATCAAACTTTATAAACTGTAATGTGCTACACCATACAGGCAAAAATTATTGTATCAAACTTAATAAACTGTAATGTGCTACACCATACAGGCAACAATTATTGTATCAAACTTTATAAACTGTAATGTGCTACACCATACAGGCACATAGTATTGTATCAAACTTTATAATCTGTAATGTGCTACACCATACAGACACAAATTATTGTATCAAACTTTATAAACTGTAATGTGCTACACCATACAGACACAAATTATTGTATCAAACTTTATAAACTGTAATGTGCTACACCATACAGACACAACTTATTGTATCAAACTTTATAAACTGTAATGTGCTACACCATACAGACACAAATTATTGTATCAAACTTTATAAACTGTAATGTACTACACCATACAGACAAAAATTATTGTATCAAACTTTATAAACTGTAATGTGCTACACCATACAGACACAACTTATTGTATCAAACTTTATAAACTGTAATGTGCTACACCATACAGGCACAACTTATTGTATCAAACTATATAAGCAGTAATGTGCTACACCATACAGACACAACTTATTGTATCAAACTTTATAAACTGTAATGTGCTACACCATACAGGCACAAATTATTGTATCAAGCTTTATAAATTGTAATGGGCTACACCATACAGACACAACTTATTGTATCAAACTGTATAAGCTGTAATGTGCTACACCATACAGGTACAACTTATTGTATCAAACTTTATAAACTGTAATGTGCTACACCATACAGGCACACATTAGAGTATCAAACTTTATAAACTGTAATGTGCTACACCATACAGGAACACATTAGAGTATCAAACTTGATAAACTATAATGTGCTACACCATACAGGCACAAATTATTGTATCAAACTTTATAAACTGTAATGTGCTACACCATACAGGCAAAAATTATTGTATCAAACTTAATAAACTGTAATGTGCTACACCATACAGGCAACAATTATTGTATCAAACTTTATAAACTGTAATGTGCTACACCATACAGGCACATAGTATTGTATCAAACTTTATAATCTGTAATGTGCTACACCATACAGACACAACTTATTGTATCAAACTTTATAAACTGTAATGTGCTACACCATACAGGCACACATTAGTGTATCAAACTTGATAAACTGTAATGTGCTACACCATACAGGCACAACTTATTACATCAAACTTTATAAACTGTAATGTGCTACACCATACAGGCAAAAATTATTGTATCAAACTTTATAAACTGTAATGTGCTACACCATACAGGCAACAATTATTGTATCAAACTTTATAAACTGTAATGTGCTACACCATACAGGCACACATTATTGTATCAAATATTATAATCTGTAATGTGCTACACCATACAGGCACACATTAGTGTATCAAACTTGATAAACTGTAATGTGCTACACCATACAGGCACAACTTATTATATCAAACTTTATAAACTGTAATGTGCTACACCATACAGACACAAATTATTGTATCAAACTTTATAAACTGTAATGTGCTACACCATACAGACACAACTTATTGTATCAAACTTTATAAACTGTAATGTGCTACACCATACAGACACAAATTATTGTATCAAACTTTATAAACTGTAATGTACTACACCATACAGACAAAAATTATTGTATCAAACTTTATAAACTGTAATGTGCTACACCATACAGACACAACTTATTGTATCAAACTTTATAAACTGTAATGTGCTACACCATACAGGCACAACTTATTGTATCAAACTATATAAGCAGTAATGTGCTACACCATACAGACACAACTTATTGTATCAAACTTTATAAACTGTAATGTGCTACACCATACAGGCACAAATTATTGTATCAAGCTTTATAAATTGTAATGGGCTACACCATACAGACACAACTTATTGTATCAAACTGTATAAGCTGTAATGTGCTACACCATACAGGAACACATTAGAGTATCAAACTTGATAAACTATAATGTGCTACACCATACAGGCACAAATTATTGTATCAAACTTTATAAACTGTAATGTGCTACACCATACAGGCAAAAATTATTGTATCAAACTTAATAAACTGTAATGTGCTACACCATACAGGCAACAATTATTGTATCAAACTTTATAAACTGTAATGTGCTACACCATACAGGCACATAGTATTGTATCAAACTTTATAATCTGTAATGTGCTACACCATACAGACACAACTTATTGTATCAAACTTTATAAACTGTAATATGCCACACCATACAGACACAAATTATTGTATCAAACTTTATAAACTGTAATGTGTTACACCATACAGGCACAACTTATTGTATCAAACTTTATAAACTGTAATGTACTACACCATACAGACACAACTTATTGTATCAAACTTTATAAACTGTAATGTGCTACACCATATAGACACAACTTATTGTATCAACTTTATAAACTGTAATGTGCTACACCATACAGACACAACTTATTGTATCAAACTTTATAAACTGTAATGTGCTACACCATACAGACACAAATTATTGTATCAAACTTTATAAACTGTAATGTGCTGCACCATACAGACACAACTTATTGTATCAAACTTTATAAACTGTAAAGTGCTACGCCATAGAGGAACAAATTATTGTATCAAGCTTTATAAACTGTAATGTGCTACACCATACAGGCACAACTTATTGTATCAAACTTTATAAACTGTAATGTGCTACACCATACAGGCACAACTTATTGTATCAAACTTTATAAGCAGTAATGTGCTACACCATACAGACACAACTTATTGTATCAAACTTTATAAACTAATGTGCTACACCATACAGGCACAAATTATTGTATCAAGCTTTATAAACTATAATGTGCTACACCATACAGGCACACATTATTGTATCAAACTTTATAAACTGCAATGTGCTACACCATACAGGCACAAATTATTGTATCAAACTTTATAAACTGTAATGTGCTACACCATACAGGCACACATTAGTGTATCAAACTTGATAAACTGTAATGTGCTACACCATACAGGCACAACTTATTGTATCTAACTTTATAAACTGTAATGTGCTACACCATACAGGCAAACATTATTGTATCAAACTTTATAAACTGTAATGTGCTACACCATACAGGCAACAATTATTGTATCAAACTTTATAAACTGTAATGTGCTACACCATACAGGCACAAAGTATTGTATCAAACTTTATAATCTGTAATATGCCACACCATACAGACACACATTATTGTATCAAATTTTATAAGCAGTAATGTGCTACACCATACAGACACAACTTATTGTATAAAACTTTATAATCTCTAATATGCCACACCATAGAGGCACAACTTATAGGATCAAACTTTAAAAACTGTAATGTACTACACCATACAGGCACAAATTATTGTATCAAACTTTATAAACTCTAATGTGCTACACCATACAGGCACAACTTATTGTATCAAACTTTATAAACTGTAATGTACTACACCATACAGGCACAAATTATTGTATCAAACTTTATAAACTGTAATGTGCTACACCATACAGACACAACTTATTGTATCAAACTTTATAAACTGTAATGTGCTACACCATACAGGCACAACTTATTGTATCAAACTTTATAAACTGTAATGTACTACACCATACAGGCACAAATTATTGTATCAAACTTTATAAACTGTAATGTGCTACACCATACAGGCACAACTTATTGTATCAAACTTTATAAACTGTAATGTACTACACCATACAGGCACAAATTATTGTATCAAACTTTATAAACTGTAATGTGCTACACCATACAGACACAACTTATTGTATCAAACTTTATAAACTGTAATGTGCTACACCATACAGGCACAGCTTATTGTATCAAACTTGATAAACTGTAATGTGCTACACCATACAGGCACAACTTATTGTATCAAACTTTATAAACTGTAATGTACTACACCATACAGGCACAAATTATTGTATCAAACTTTATAAACTGTAATGTACTACACCATACAGGCACAAATTATTGTATCAAACTTTATAAACTCTAATGTGCTACACCATACAGGCACAACTTATTGTATCAAACTTTATAAACTGTAATGTACTACACCTTACAGGCACAAATTATTGTATCAAACTTTATAAACTGTAATGTGCTACACCATACAGACACAACTTATTGTATCAAGCTTTATAAACTTTAATGTGCTCCACCATACAGACACAACTTATTGTATCAAACTTTATAAACTGTAATGTGCTATACCATACAGACACAACTTATTGTATCAAACTTTATAAGCAGTAATGTGCTCCACCATACAGACACAACTTATTGTATCAAACTTTATAAACTGTAATGTGCTATACCATACAGACACAACTTATTGTATCAAACTTTATAAAGTGTAATGTACTACACCATACAGGCACAAATTATTGTATCAAACTTTATAAACTGTAATGTGCTACACCATACAGACACAACTTATTGTATCAAGCTTTATAAACTTTAATGTGCTCCACCATACAGACACAACTTATTGTATCAAACTTTATAAACTGTAATGTGCTATGCCATACAGACACAACTTATTGTATCAAACTTTGTAAGCAGTAATGTGCTACACCATACAGACACAACTTATTGTATCAAACTTTATAAACTGTAATGTGCTACACCATACAGACACAATTTATTGTATCAAACTTTGTAAGCAGTAATGTGCTACACCATACAGGCACACATTAGTGTATCAAACTTTATAAACTGTAATGTGCTACACCATACAGACACAAATTATTGTATCAAACTTTATAAACTGTAATGTGCTACACCATACAGGCACAAATTATTGTATCAAACTTTATAAACTATAATGTGCTACACCATACAGGCACAAATTATTGTATCAAACTTTATAAACTGTAATGTGCTACACCATACAGACAAAACTTACTGTATCAAACTTTATAAACTGTAATGTGCAACACCATACAGACACAAATTATTGTATCAAACTTTATAAACTGTAATGTGCTACACCATACAGGCACACATTATTGTATCAAACTTTATAAACTGTAATGTGCAACACCATACAGACACAAATTATTGTATCAAACTTTATAAACTGTAATGTGCTACACCATACAGACACAATTTATTGTATCAAACTTTATAAACTGTAATGTGCTACACCATACAGACACAACTTATTGTATCAAACTTTATAAACTGTAATGTGCTACACCATACAGGCACAAATTATTGTATCAAACTTTATAAACTGTAATGTGCAACACCATACAGACACAAATTATTGTATCAAACTTTATAAACTGTAATGTGCTACACCATACAGACACAATTTATTGTATCAAACTTTATAAACTGTAATGTGCTACACCATACAGACACAATTTATTGTATCAAACTTTATAAACTGTAATGTGCTACACCATACAGGCACAAATTATTGTATCAAACTTTATAAACTGTAATGTGCTACACCATACAGACAAAGCTTACTGTATCAAACTTTATAAACTGTAATGTGCAACACCATACAGACACAAATTATTGTATCAAACTTTATAAACTGTAATGTGCTACACCATACAGACACAATTTATTGTATCAAACTTTATAAACTGTAATGTGCTAAACCATACAGGCACAACTTATTGTATCAAACTTTATAAGCAGTAATGTGCTACACCATACAGACACAACTTATTGTATCAAACTTTATAAACTGTAATGTGCTACACCATACAGGCACACATTATTGTATCAAACTTTATAAACTGTAATGTGCTACACCATACAGGCACAAATTATTGTATCAAACTTTATAAACTATAATGTGCTACACCATACAGGCATAAATTATTGTATCAAACTTTATAAACTGTAATGTGCTACATCATACAGACACAACTTATTGTATCAAACTTTATAAACTGTAATGTGCTACACCATACAGGCACAACTTATTGTATCAAACTATATAAGCAGTAATGTGCTACACCATACAGACACAACTTATTGTATCAAGCTTTATAAATTGTAATGGGCTACACCATACAGACACAACTTATTGTATCAAACTGTATAAGCTGTAATGTGCTACACCATACAGGAACACATTAGAGTATCAAACTTGATAAACTATAATGTGCTACACCATACAGGCACAAATTATTGTATCAAACTTTATAAACTGTAATGTGCTACACCATACAGGCAAAAATTATTGTATCAAACTTAATAAACTGTAATGTGCTACACCATACAGGCAACAATTATTGTATCAAACTTTATAAACTGTAATGTGCTACACCATACAGGCACATAGTATTGTATCAAACTTTATAATCTGTAATGTGCTACACCATACAGACACAACTTATTGTATCAAACTTTATAAACTGTAATATGCCACATCATACAGACACAAATTATTGTATCAAACTTTATAAACTGTAATGTGTTACACCATACAGGCACAACTTATTGTATCAAACTTTATAAACTGTAATGTACTACACCATACAGACACAACTTATTGTATCAAACTTTATAAACTGTAATGTGCTACACCATATAGACACAACTTATTGTATCAACTTTATAAACTGTAATGTGCTACACCATACAGACACAACTTATTGTATCAAACTTTATAAACTGTAATGTGCTACACCATACAGACACAAATTATTGTATCAAACTTTATAAACTGTAATGTGCTGCACCATACAGACACAACTTATTGTATCAAACTTTATAAACTGTAAAGTGCTACGCCATAGAGGAACAAATTATTGTATCAAGCTTTATAAACTGTAATGTGCTACACCATACAGGCACAACTTATTGTATCAAACTTTATAAACTGTAATGTGCTACACCATACAGGCACAACTTATTGTATCAAACTTTATAAGCAGTAATGTGCTACACCATACAGACACAACTTATTGTATCAAACTTTATAAACTAATGTGCTACACCATACATGCACAAATTATTGTATCAAGCTTTATAAACTGTAATGTGCTACACCATACAGGCACACATTATTGTATCAAACTTTATAAACTGTAATGTGCTACACCATACAGGCACAAATTATTGTATCAAACTTTATAAACTGTAATGTGCTACACCATACAGGCACACATTAGTGTATCAAACTTGATAAACTGTAATGTGCTACACCATACAGGCACAACTTATTGTATCTAACTTTATAAACTGTAATGTGCTACACCATACAGGCAAACATTATTGTATCAAACTTTATAAACTGTAATGTGCTACACCATACAGGCAACCATTATTGTATCAAACTTTATAAACTGTAATGTGCTACACCATACAGGCACAAAGTATTGTATCAAACTTTATAATCTGTAATATGCCACACCATACAGACACACATTATTGTATTAAATTTTATAAGCAGTAATGTGCTACACCATACAGACACAACTTATTGTATAAAACTTTATAATCTCTAATATGCCACACCATACAGGCACAACTTATAGTATCAAACTTTAAAAACTGTAATGTACTACACCATACAGGCACAAATTATTGTATCAAACTTTATAAACTCTAATGTGCTACACCATACAGGCACAACTTATTGTATCAAACTTTATAAACTGTAATGTACTACACCATACAGGCACAAATTATTGTATCAAACTTTATAAACTGTAATGTGCTACACCATACAGACACAACTTATTGTATCAAACTTTATAAACTGTAATGTGCTACACCATACAGGCACAACTTATTGTATCAAACTTTATAAACTGTAATGTACTACACCATACAGGCACAAATTATTGTATCAAACTTTATAAACTTTAATGTGCTACACCATACAGGCACAACTTATTGTATCAAACTTTATAAACTGTAATGTACTACACCATACAGGCACAAATTATTGTATCAAACTTTATAAACTGTAATGTGCTACACCATACAGACCCAACTTATTGTATCAAACTTTATAAACTGTAATGTGCTACACCATACAGGCACAGCTTATTGTATCAAACTTGATAAACTGTAATGTGCTACACCATACAGGCACAACTTATTGTATCAAACTTTATAAACTGTAATGTACTACACCATACAGGCACAAATTATTGTATCAAACTTTATAAACTGTAATGTACTACACCATACAGGCACAAATTATTGTATCAAACTTTATAAACTCTAATGTGCTACACCATACAGGCACAACTTATTGTATCAAACTTTATAAACTGTAATGTACTACACCTTACAGGCACAAATTATTGTATCAAACTTTATAAACTGTAATGTGCTACACCATACAGACACAACTTATTGTATCAAGCTTTATAAACTTTAATGTGCTCCACCATACAGACACAACTTATTGTATCAAACTTTATAAACTGTAATGTGCTATACCATACAGACACAACTTATTGTATCAAACTTTATAAGCAGTAATGTGCTCCACCATACAGACACAACTTATTGTATCAAACTTTATAAACTGTAATGTGCTATACCATACAGACACAACTTATTGTATCAAACTTTATAAAGTGTAATGTACTACACCATACAGGCACAAATTATTGTATCAAACTTTATAAACTGTAATGTGCTACACCATACAGACACAACTTATTGTATCAAGCTTTATAAACTTTAATGTGCTCCACCATACAGACACAACTTATTGTATCAAACTTTATAAACTGTAATGTGCTATACCATACAGACACAACTTATTGTATCAAACTTTGTAAGCAGTAATGTGCTACCCCATACAGACACAACTTATTGTATCAAACTTTATAAACTGTAATGTGCTACACCATACAGACACAAATTATTGTATCAAGCTTTATAAACTGTAATGTGCTACACCATACAGACACAACTTAGTGTATCACACTTTATAAGCTGTAATGTGCTACACCATACAGACACACATTATTGTATCAAGCTTTATAAACTCTAATGTGCTACACCATACAGACACAACTTATTGTATCAAACTTTATAAACTGTAATGTGCTACACCATACAGGCACAAATTATTGTATCAAACTTTATAAACTGTAATGTGCTACACCATACAGGCACAAATTATTGTATCAAACTTTATAAACTATAATGTGCTACACCATACAGGCACAAATTATTGTATCAAACTTTATAAACTGTATTGTGCTACACCATACAGACAAAACTTACTGTATCAAACTTTATAAACTGTAATGTGCAACACCATACAGACACAAATTATTGTATCAAACTTTATAAACTGTAATGTGCTACACCATACAGGCACACATTATTGTATCAAACTTTATAAACTGTAATGTGCAACACCATACAGACACAAATTATTGTATCAAACTTTATAAACTGTAATGTGCTACACCATACAGACACAATTTATTGTATCAAACTTTATAAACTGTAATGTGCTACACCATACAGACACAACTTATTGTATCAAACTTTATAAACTGTAATGTGCTACACCATACAGGCACAAATTATTGTATCAAACTTTATAAACTGTAATGTGCAACACCATACAGACACAAATTATTGTATCAAACTTTATAAACTGTAATGTGCTACACCATACAGACACAATTTATTGTATCAAACTTTATAAACTGTAATGTGCTACACCATACAGACACAATTTATTGTATCAAACTTTATAAACTGTAATGTGCTACACCATACAGGCACAAATTATTGTATCAAACTTTATAAACTGTAATGTGCTACACCATACAGACAAAGCTTACTGTATCAAACTTTATAAACTGTAATGTGCAACACCATACAGACACAAATTATTGTATCAAACTTTATAAACTGTAATGTGCTACACCATACAGACACAATTTATTGTATCAAACTTTATAAACTGTAATGTGCTACACCATACAGGCACAACTTATTGTATCAAACTTTATAAGCAGTAATGTGCTACACCATACAGACACAACTTATTGTATCAAACTTTATAAACTGTAATGTGCTACACCATACAGGCACACATTATTGTATCAAACTTTATAAACTGTAATGTGCTACACCATACAGGCACAAATTATTGTATCAAACTTTATAAACTATAATGTGCTACACCATACAGGCATAAATTATTGTATCAAACTTTATAAACTGTAATGTGCTACATCATACAGACACAACTTATTGTATCAAACTTTATAAACTGTAATGTGCTACACCATACAGGCACAAATTATTGTATCAAACTTTATAAACTGTAATGTGCTACACGATACAGGCACAAATTATTGTATCAAACTTTATAAACTGTAATGTGCTACACCATACAGACACAACTTATTGTATCAAACTTTATAAACTGTAATGTGCTAAACCATACAGACACAACTTATTGTATCAAACTTTATAAACTGTAATGTGCTACACGATACAGGCACAAATTATTGTATCAAACTTTATAAACTGTAATGTGCTACACCATACAGACACAACTTATTGTATCAAACTTTATAAACTGTAATGTGCTACACCATACAGGCACAACTTGTTGTATCAAGCTTTATAAACTGTAATGTGCTACACCATACAGACACAAATTATTGTATCAAACTTTATAAACTGTAATGTGCTACACCATACAGACACAACTTATTGTATCAAACTTTATAAACTGTAATGTGCTACACCATACAGACACAAATTATTGTATCAAACTTTATAAACTGTAATGTGCTACACCATACAGACACAACTTATTGTATCAAACTTTATAAACTGTAATGTGCTACAACATACAGGCACAAATTATTGTATCAAGCTTTATAAACTGTAATGTGCTACACCATACAGGCACACATTATTGTATCAAACTTTATAAACTGTAATGTGCTACACCATACAGGCACAAATTATTGTATCAAACTTTATAAACTGTAATGTGCTACACCATACAGGCACACATTAGTGTATCAAACTTGATAAACTGTAATGTGCTACACCATACAGGCACAACTTATTGTATCAAACTTTATAAACTGTAATGTGCTACACCATACAGGCAACAATTATTGTATCAAACTTTATAAACTGTAATGTGCTACACCATACAGGCACACATTATTGTATCAAACATTATAATCTGTAATGTGCTACACCATACAGGCACACATTATTGTATCAAACTTTATAATCTGTAATGTGCTATACCATACAGGCACAAATTATTGTATCAAACTTTATAAACTATAATGTACTACACCATACAGACACAACTTATTGTATCAAACTTTATAAACTGTAATGTGCTACACCATATAGACACAACTTATTGTATCAAACTTTATAAACTGTAATGTGCTACACCATACAGACACAACTTATTGTATCAAACTTTATAAGCAGTAATGTGCTACACCATATAGGTACAAATTATTGTATCAAACTTTATAAACTGTAATGTGCAACACCATACAGACACAAATTATTGTATCAAACTTTATAAACTGTAATATGCCACACCATACAGACACAACTTATTGTATCAAACTTTATAAGCAGTAATGTGCTACACCATACAGACACAACTTATTGTATCAAACTTTATAAACTGTAATGTGCTACACCATACAGGCACAAATTATTGTATCAAACTTTATAAACTGTAATGTGCTACACCATACAGACACAAATTATTGTATCAAACTTTATAAACTGTAATGTGCTACACCATACAGGCACACATTATTGTATCAAACTTTATAAACTGTAATGTGCTACACCATACAGACACAACTTATTGTATCAAACTTTATAAGCTGTAATGTGCTACACCATACAGACACAAATTATTGTATCAAACTTTATAAACTGTAATGTGCTACACCATACAGGCACAAATTATTGTATCAAACTTTATAAGCAGTAATGTGCTACACCATACAGGCACAAATTATTGTATCAAACTTTATAAGCAGTAATGTGCTACACCATACAGGCACACATTATTGTATCAAACTTTATAAACTGTAATGTGCTACACCATACAGGCACACATTATTGTATCAAACTTTATAAACTGTAATGTGCTACACCATACAGGCACAAATTATTGTATCAAACTTTATAAACTGTAATGTGATACACCATACAGACACAACTTATTGTATCAAACTTTATAAACTGTAATGTGCTACACCAATACAGGCACAACTTATTGTATCAAACTTTATAAACTGTAATGTGCTACACCATACAGACACAACTTATTGTATCAAACTTTATAAACTGTAATGTGCTACACCATACAGGCACAAATTATTGTATCAAGCTTTATAAACTGTAATGTGCTACACCATACAGGCACACATTATTGTATCAAACTTTATAAACTGTAATGTGCTACACCATACAGGCACAAATTATTGTATCAAACTTTATAAACTGTAATGTGCTACACCATACAGGCACAAATTATTGTATCAAACTTTATAAACTGTAATGTGCTACACCATACAGGCACACATTATTGTATCAAACTTTATAAACTGTAATGTGCTACACCATACAGGCACAAATTATTGTATCAAACTTTATAAACTGTAATGTGCTACACCATACAGGCACAAATTATTGTATCAAACTTTATAAACTGTAATGTGATACACCATACAGACACAACTTATTGTATCAAACTTTATAAACTGTAATGTGCTACACCAATACAGGCACAACTTATTGTATCAAACTTTATAAACTGTAATGTGCTACACCATACAGACACAACTTATTGTATCAAACTTTATAAACTGTAATGTGCTACACCATACAGGCACAAATTATTGTATCAAGCTTTATAAACTGTAATGTGCTACACCATACAGGCACACATTATTGTATCAAACTTTATAAACTGTAATGTGCTACACCATACAGGCACAAATTATTGTATCAAACTTTATAAACTGTAATGTGCTACACCATACAGGCACACATTAGTGTATCAAACTTGATAAACTGTAATGTGCTACACCATACAGGCACAACTTATTGTATCAAACTTTATAAACTGTAATGTGCTACACCATACAGGCAAACATTATTGTATCAAACTTTATAAACTGTAATGTGCTACACCATACAGGCAACAATTATTGTATCAAACTTTATAAACTGTAATGTGCTACACCATACAGGCACATAGTATTGTATCAAACTTTATAATCTGTAATGTGCTACACCATACAGACACAAATTATTATATCAAACTTTATAAACTGTAATATGCCACACCATACAGGCACAACTTATTGTATCAAACTTTATAAACTGTAATATGCCACACCATACAGACACAAATTATTGTATCAAATTTTATAAGCAGTAATGTGCTACACCATACAGACACAAATTATTGTATCAAACTTTATAAGCAGTAATGTGCTACACCATACAGGCAACAATTATTGTATCAAACTTTATAAACTGTAATGTGCTACACCATACAGGCACACATTATTGTATCAAACATTATAATCTGTAATGTGCTACACCATACAGGCACACATTATTGTATCAAACTTAATAATCTGTAATGTGCTACACCATACAGGCACAAATTATTGTATCAAACTTTATAAGCTATAATGTACTACACCATACAGACACAACTTATTGTATCAAACTTTATAAACTGTAATGTGCTACACCATATAGACACAACTTATTGTATCAAACTTTATAAACTGTAATGTGCTACACCATACAGACACAACTTATTGTATCAAACTTTATAAACTGTAATGTGCTACACCATATAGGTACAAATTATTGTATCAAACTTTATAAACTGTAATGTGCAACACCATACAGAAACAAATTATTGTATCAAACTTTATAAACTGTAATGTGCTACACCATACAGACACAACTTATTGTATCAAACTTTATAAACTGTAATGTGCTACACCATACAGGCACAAATTAGTGTATCAAACTTTATAAACTGTAATGTGCTACACCATACAGGCACAAATTATTGTATCAAGCTTTATAAACTGTAATGTGCTACACCATACAGGCACAACTTATTGTATCAAACTTTATAAGCAGTAATGTGCTACACCATACAGACACAACTTATTGTATCAAACTTTATAAACTGTAATGTGCTACACCATACAGGCACAAAGTATTGTATCAAACTTTATAAACTGTAATGTGCTACACCATACAGACACACATTATTGTCTCAAACTTTATAAACTGTAATGTGCTACACCATACAGGCAACAATTATTGTATCAAACTTTATAAAGTGTAATGTGCTACACCATACAGGCACAAAGTATTGTATCAAACTTTATAATCTGTAATATGCCACACCATACAGGCACAAATTATTGCATCAAACTTTATAAACTGTAATATGCCACACCATACAGACACAAATTATTGTATCAAACTTTATAAACTGTAATATGCCACACCATACAGACACAAATTATTGTATCAAGCTTTATAAACTGTAATGTGCTACACCATACAGGCACAACTTATTGTATCAAACTTTATAAACTGTAATGTGCTGCACCATACAGGCACACATTATTGTATCAAACTTTATAAACTGTAATGTGCTACACCATACAGGCACACATTAGTGTATCAAACTTTATAAACTGTAATGTGCTACAACATACAGGCACACATTATTGTATCAAACTTTATAAACTGTAATGTGCTACACCATACAGGCACAAATTATTGTATCAAACTTTATAAACTGTAATATGCTACACCATACAGGCACACATTAGTGTATCAAACTTGATAAACTGTAATGTGCTACACCATACAGGCACAACTTATTGTATCAAACTTTATAAACTGTAATGTGCTACGCCATACAGGCAAAAATTATTGTATCAAACTTTATAAACTGTAATGTGCTACACCATACAGGCAACAATTATTGTATCAAACTTTATAAACTGTAATGTGCTACACCATACAGGCACACATTATTGTATCAAACATTATAATCTGTAATGTGCTACACCATACAGGCACACATTATTGTATCAAACTTTATAATCTGTAATGTGCTACACCATACATGCACACATTATTGTATCAAACTTTATAAACTATAATGTACTACACCATACAGACACAACTTATTGTATCAAACTTTATAAACTGTAATGTGCTACACCATACAGACACAAATTATTGTATCAAACTTTATAAACTGTAATGTGCTACACCATACAGACACAACTTATTGTATCAAACTTTATAAACTGTAATGTGCTACACCATACAGACACAACTTATTGTATCAAACTTTATAAGCAGTAATGTGCTACACCATATAGGTACAAATTATTGTATCAAACTTTATAAACTGTAATGTGCAACACCATACAGACACAAATTATTGTATCAAACTTTATAAACTGTAATATGCCACACCATACAGACACAACTTATTGTATCAAACTTTATAAGCAGTAATGTGCTACACCATACAGACACAACTTATTGTATCAAACTTTATAAACTGTAATGTGCTACACCATACAGGCACAAATTATTGTATCAAACTTTATAAACTGTAATGTGCTACACCATACAGAAACAAATTATTGTATCAAACTTTATAAACTGTAATGTGCTACACCATACAGGCACAAATTATTGTATCAAACTTTATAAACTGTAATGTGTTACACCATACAGACACAACTTATTGTATCAAACTTTATAAGCTGTAATGTGCTACACCATACAGGTACAAATTATTGTATCAAGCTTTATAAACTGTAATGTGCTACACCATACAGGCACAAATTATTGTATCAAACTTTATAAACTGTAATGTGCTACACCATACAGGCACAAATTATTGTATCAAGCTTTATAAACTGTAATGTGCTACACCATACAGGCACAAATTATTGTATCAAACTTTATAAGCTGTAATGTGCTACACCATACAGGCAAAAATTATTGTATCAAACTTTATAAGCAGTAATGTGCTACACCATACAGGCACACATTATTGTATCAAACTTTATAAACTGTAATGTGCTACACCATACAGGCACACATTATTGTATCAAACTTTATAAACTGTAATGTGCTACACCATACAGGCACAAATTATTGTATCAAACTTTATAAACTGTAATGTGATACACCATACAGACACAACTTATTGTATCAAACTTTATAAACTGTAATGTGCTACACCAATACAGGCACAACTTATTGTATCAAACTTTATAAACTGTAATGTGCTACACCATACAGACACAACTTATTGTATCAAACTTTATAAACTGTAATGTGCTACACCATACAGGCACAAATTATTGTATCAAGCTTTATAAACTGTAATGTGCTACACCATACAGGCACACATTATTGTATCAAACTTTATAAACTGTAATGTGCTACACCATACAGGCACAAATTATTGTATCAAACTTTATAAACTGTAATGTGCTACACCATACAGGCACAAATTATTGTATCAAGCTTTATAAACTGTAATGTGCTACACCATACAGGCACACATTATTGTATCAAACTTTATAAATTGTAATGTGCTACACCATACAGGCACAACTTATTGTATCAAACTTTATAAACTGTAATGTGCTACACCATACAGGCAAAAATTATTGTATCAAACTTTATAAACTGTAATGTGCTACACCATACAGGCAACAATTATTGTATCAAACTTTATAAACTGTAATGTGCTACACCATACAGGCACAAATTATTGTATCAAACTTTATAAACTGTAATATGCCACACCATACAGACACAAATTATTGTATCAAATTTTATAAGCAGTAATGTGCTACACCATACAGACACAAATTATTGTATCAAACTTTATAAGCAGTAATGTGCTACACCATACAGGCAAGAATTATTGTATCAAACTTTATAAACTGTAATGTGCTACACCATACAGGCAACAATTATTGTATCAAACTTTATAAACTGTAATGTGCTACACCATACAGGACCATAGTATTGTATCAAACTTTATAATCTGTAATGTGCTACACCATACAGACACAAATTATTGTATCAAACTTTATAAACTGTAATATGCCACACCATACAGACACAAATTATTGTATCAAACTTTATAAACTGTAATATGCCACACCATACAGACACAAATTATTGTATCAAATTTTATAAACTGTAATGTGCTACACCATACAGACACAACTTATTGTATCAAACTTTATAAACTGTAATGTGCTACACCATACAGGCACACATTATTGTATCAAACATTATAATCTGTAATGTGCTACACCATACAGGCACACATTATTGTATCAAACTTAATAATCTGTAATGTGCTACACCATACATGCACAAATTATTGTATCAAACTTTATAAGCTATAATGTACTACACCATACAGACACAACTTATTGTATCAAACTTTATAAACTGTAATGTGCTACACCATATAGACACAACTTATTGTATCAAACTTTATAAACTGTAATGTGCTACACCATACAGACACAACTTATTGTATCAAACTTTATAAACTGTAATGTGCTACACCATATAGGTACAAATTATTGTATCAAACTTTATAAACTGTAATGTGCAACACCATACAGACACAAATTATTGTATCAAACTTTATAAACTGTAATGTGCTACACCATACAGACACAACTTATTGTATCAAACTTTATAAACTGTAATGTGCTACACCATACAGGCACAAATTATTGTATCAAACTTTATAAACTGTAATGTGCTACACCATACAGGCAACAATTATTGTATCAAACTTTATAAACTGTAATGTGCTACACCATACAGGACCATAGTATTGTATCAAACTTTATAATCTGTAATGTGCTACACCATACAGACACAAATTATTGTATCAAACTTTATAAACTGTAATATGCCACACCATACAGACACAAATTATTGTATCAAACTTTATAAACTGTAATATGCCACACCATACAGACACAAATTATTGTATCAAATTTTATAAACTGTAATGTGCTACACCATACAGACACAACTTATTGTATCAAACTTTATAAACTGTAATGTGCTACACCATACAGGCACACATTATTGTATCAAACATTATAATCTGTAATGTGCTACACCATACAGGCACACATTATTGTATCAAACTTAATAATCTGTAATGTGCTACACCATACATGCACAAATTATTGTATCAAACTTTATAAGCTATAATGTACTACACCATACAGACACAACTTATTGTATCAAACTTTATAAACTGTAATGTGCTACACCATATAGACACAACTTATTGTATCAAACTTTATAAACTGTAATGTGCTACACCATACAGACACAACTTATTGTATCAAACTTTATAAACTGTAATGTGCTACACCATATAGGTACAAATTATTGTATCAAACTTTATAAACTGTAATGTGCAACACCATACAGACACAAATTATTGTATCAAACTTTATAAACTGTAATGTGCTACACCATACAGACACAACTTATTGTATCAAACTTTATAAACTGTAATGTGCTACACCATACAGGCACAAATTATTGTATCAAACTTTATAAACTGTAATGTGCTACACCATACAGGCACAAATTATTGTATCAAACTTTATAAACTGTAGTGTGCTACGCCATACAGGAACAAATTATTGTATCAAGCTTTATAAACTGTAATGTGCTACACCATACAGGCACAACTTATTGTATCAAACTTTATAAACTGTAATGTGCTACACCATACAGGCACAACTTATTGTATCAAACTTTATAAGCAGTAATGTGCTACACCATACAGACACAACTTATTGTATCAAACTTTATAAACTGTAATGTGCTACACCATACAGGCACAAAGTATTGTATCAAACTTTATAAACTGTAATGTGCTACACCATACAGACACACATTATTGTCTCAAACTTTATAAACTGTAATGTGCTACACCATACAGGCAACAATTATTGTATCAAACTTTATAAACTGTAATGTGCTACACCATACAGGCACAAAGTATTGTATCAAACTTTATAATCTGTAATATGCCACACCATACAGGCACAAATTATTGCATCAAACTTTATAAACTGTAATATGCCACACCATACAGACACAAATTATTGTATCAAACTTTATAAACTGTAATATGCCACACCATACAGACACAAATTATTGTATCAAGCTTTATAAACTGCAATGTGCTACACCATACAGACACAACTTATTGTATCAAACTTTATAAGCAGTAATGTGCTACACCATACAGACACAACATATTGTATCAAACTTTATAAACTGTAATGTGCTGCACCATACAGGCACACATTATTGTATCAAACTTTATAAACTGTAATGTGCTACACCATACAGGCACACATTAGTGTATCAAACTTTATAAACTGTAATGTGCTACAACATACAGGCACACATTATTGTATCAAACTTTATAAACTGTAATGTGCTACACCATACAGGCACAAATTATTGTATCAAACTTTATAAACTGTAATATGCTACACCATACAGGCACACATTATTGTATCAAACTTTATAAATTGTAATGTGCTACACCATACAGGCACAAATTATTGTATCAAACTTTATAAACTGTAATGTGCTACACCATACAGGCACAAATTATTGTATCAAGCTTTATAAACTGTAATGTGCTACACCATACAGGCACAAATTATTGTATCAAACTTTATAAGCTGTAATGTGCTACACCATACAGGCAAAAATTATTGTATCAAACTTTATAAGCAGTAATGTGCTACACCATACAGGCACACATTATTGTATCAAACTTTATAAACTGTAATGTGCTACACCATACAGGCACACATTATTGTATCAAACTTTATAAACTGTAATGTGCTACACCATACAGGCACAAATTATTGTATCAAACTTTATAAACTGTAATGTGCTACACCATACAGGCACAAATTATTGTATCAAACTTTATAAACTGTAATGTGATACACCATACAGACACAACTTATTGTATCAAACTTTATAAACTGTAATGTGCTACACCAATACAGGCACAACTTATTGTATCAAACTTTATAAACTGTAATGTGCTACACCATACAGACACAACTTATTGTATCAAACTTTATAAACTGTAATGTGCTACACCATACAGGCACAAATTATTGTATCAAGCTTTATAAACTGTAATGTGCTACACCATACAGGCACACATTATTGTATCAAACTTTATAAACTGTAATGTGCTACACCATACAGGCACAAATTATTGTATCAAACTTTATAAACTGTAATGTGCTACACCATACAGGCACAAATTATTGTATCAAGCTTTATAAACTGTAATGTGCTACACCATACAGGCACACATTATTGTATCAAACTTTATAAATTGTAATGTGCTACACCATACAGGCACAAATTATTGTATCAAACTTTATAAACTGTAATGTGCTACACCATACAGGCACAAATTATTGTATCAAACTTTATAAACTGTAATGTGATACACCATACAGACACACCTTATTGTATCAAACTTTATAAACTGTAATGTGCTACACCAATACAGACACAACTTATTGTATCAAACTTTATAAACTGTAATGTGCTACACCATACAGACACAACTTATTGTATCAAACTTTATAAACTGTAATGTGCTACACCATACAGGCACACATTATTGTATCAAGCTTTATAAACTGTAATGTGCTACACCATACAGGCACACATTATTGTATCAAACTTTATAAACTGTAATGTGCTACACCATACAGGCACAACTTATTGTATCAAACTTTATAAACTGTAATGTGCTACACCATACAGGCACACATTAGTGTATCAAACTTGATAAACTGTAATGTGCTACACCATACAGGCACAACTTATTGTATCAAACTTTATAAACTGTAATGTGCTACACCATACAGGCAACAATTATTGTATCAAACTTTATAAACTGTAATATGCCACACCATACAGACACAAATTATTGTATCAAATTTTATAAGCAGTAATGTGCTACACCATACAGACACAAATTATTGTATCAAACTTTATAAGCAGTAATGTGCTACACCATACAGGCAAGAATTATTGTATCAAACTTTATAAACTGTAATGTGCTACACCATACAGGCAACAATTATTGTATCAAACTTTATAAACTGTAATGTGCTACACCATACAGGACCATAGTATTGTATCAAACTTTATAATCTGTAATGTGCTACACCATACAGACACAAATTATTGTATCAAACTTTATAAACTGTAATATGCCACACCATACAGACACAAATTATTGTATCAAACTTTATAAACTGTAATATGCCACACCATACAGACACAAATTATTGTATCAAATTTTATAAACTGTAATGTGCTACACCATACAGACACAACTTATTGTATCAAACTTTATAAACTGTAATGTGCTACACCATACAGGCACACATTATTGTATCAAACATTATAATCTGTAATGTGCTACACCATACAGGCACACATTATTGTATCAAACTTAATAATCTGTAATGTGCTACACCATACATGCACAAATTATTGTATCAAACTTTATAAGCTATAATGTACTACACCATACAGACACAACTTATTGTATCAAACTTTATAAACTGTAATGTGCTACACCATATAGACACAACTTATTGTATCAAACTTTATAAACTGTAATGTGCTACACCATACAGACACAACTTATTGTATCAAACTTTATAAACTGTAATGTGCTACACCATATAGGTACAAATTATTGTATCAAACTTTATAAACTGTAATGTGCAACACCATACAGACACAAATTATTGTATCAAACTTTATAAACTGTAATGTGCTACACCATACAGACACAACTTATTGTATCAAACTTTATAAACTGTAATGTGCTACACCATACAGGCACAAATTATTGTATCAAACTTTATAAACTGTAATGTGCTACACCATACAGGCACAAATTATTGTATCAAACTTTATAAACTGTAGTGTGCTACGCCATACAGGAACAAATTATTGTATCAAGCTTTATAAACTGTAATGTGCTACACCATACAGGCACAACTTATTGTATCAAACTTTATAAACTGTAATGTGCTACACCATACAGGCACAACTTATTGTATCAAACTTTATAAACAGTAATGTGCTACACCATACAGACACAACTTATTGTATCAAACTTTATAAACTGTAATGTGCTACACCATACAGGCACAAAGTATTGTATCAAACTTTATAAACTGTAATGTGCTACACCATACAGACACACATTATTGTCTCAAACTTTATAAACTGTAATGTGCTACACCATACAGGCAACAATTATTGTATCAAACTTTATAAACTGTAATGTGCTACACCATACAGGCACAAAGTATTGTATCAAACTTTATAATCTGTAATATGCCACACCATACAGGCACAAATTATTGCATCAAACTTTATAAACTGCAATATGCCACACCATACAGACACAAATTATTGTATCAAACTTTATAAACTGTAATATGCCACACCATACAGACACAAATTATTGTATCAAGCTTTATAAACTGCAATGTGCTACACCATACAGACACAACTTATTGTATCAAACTTTATAAGCAGTAATGTGCTACACCATACAGACACAACATATTGTATCAAACTTTATAAACTGTAATGTGCTGCACCATACAGGCACACATTATTGTATCAAACTTTATAAACTGTAATGTGCTACACCATACAGGCACACATTAGTGTATCAAACTTTATAAACTGTAATGTGCTACAACATACAGGCACACATTATTGTATCAAACTTTATAAACTGTAATGTGCTACACCATACAGGCACAAATTATTGTATCAAACTTTATAAACTGTAATATGCTACACCATACAGGCACACATTAGTGTATCAAACTTGATAAACTGTAATGTGCTACACCATACAGGCACAACTTATTGTATCAAACTTTATAAACTGTAATGTGCTACACCATACAGGCAAAAATTATTGTATCAAACTTTATAAACTGTAATGTGCTACACCATACAGGAAACAATTATTGTATCAAACTTTATAAACTGTAATGTGCTACACCATACAGGCACACATTATTGTATCAAACATTATAATCTGTAATGTGCTACACCATACAGGCACACATTATTGTATCAAACTTTATAATCTGTAATGTGCTACACCATACAGGCACAAATTATTGTATCAAACTTTATAAACTATAATGTACTACACCATACAGACACAACTTATTGTATCAAACTTTATAAACTGTAATGTGCTACACCATACAGACACAACTTATTGTATCAAACTTTATAAGCAGTAATGCGCTACACCATATAGGTACAAATTATTGTATCAAACTTTATAAACTGTAATGTGCAACACCATACAGACACAAATTATTGTATCAAACTTTATAAACTGTAATATGCCACACCATACAGACACAACTTATTGTATCAAACTTTATAAGCAGTAATGTGCTACACCATACAGACACAACTTATTGTATCAAACTTTATAAACTGTAATGTGCTACACCATACAGGCACAAATTATTGTATCAAACTTTATAAACTGTAATGTGCTACACCATACAGACACAAATTATTGTATCAAACTTTATAAACTGTAATGTGCTACACCATACAGGCACAAATTATTGTATCAAACTTTATAAACTGTAATGTGTTACACCATACAGACACAACTTATTGTATCAAACTTTATAAGCTGTAATGTGCTACACCATACAGGTAAAAATTATTGTATCAAGCTTTATAAACTGTAATGTGCTACACCATACAGGCACAAATTATTGTATCAAACTTTATAAACTGTAATGTGCTACACCATACAGGCACAAATTATTGTATCAAGCTTTATAAACTGTAATGTGCTACACCATACAGGCACAAATTATTGTATCAAACTTTATAAGCTGTAATGTGCTACACCATACAGGCACAAATTATTGTATCAAACTTTATAAGCAGTAATGTGCTACACCATACAGGCACACATTATTGTATCAAACTTTATAAACTGTAATGTGCTACACCATACAGGCACACATTATTGTATCAAACTTTATAAACTGTAATGTGCTACACCATACAGGCACAAATGATTGTATCAAACTTTATAAACTGTAATGTGCTACACCATACAGGCACAAATTATTGTATCAAACTTTATAAACTGTAATGTGATACACCATACAGACACAACTTATTGTATCAAACTTTATAAACTGTAATGTGCTACACCAATACAGGCACAACTTATTGTATCAAACTTTATAAATTGTAATGTGCTACACCATACAGACACAACTTATTGTATCAAACTTTATAAACTGTAATGTGCTACACCATACAGACACAACTTATTGTATCAAACTTTATAAACTGTAATGTGCTACACCATACAGGCACACATTATTGTATCAAGCTTTATAAACTGTAATGTGCTACACCATACAGGCACACATTATTGTATCAAACTTTATAAACTGTAATGTGCTACATCATACAGGCACAAATTATTGTATCAAACTTTATAAACTGTAATGTGCTACACCATACAGGCACACATTAGTGTATCAAACTTGATAAACTGTAATGTGCTACACCATACAGGCACAACTTATTGTATCAAACTTTATAAACTGTAATGTGCTACACCATACAGGCAAAAATTATTGTATCAAACTTTATAAACTGTAATGTGCTACACCATACAGGCAACAATTATGGTATCAAACTTTATAAACTGTAATGTGCTACACCATACAGGCACATAGTATTGTATCAAACTTTATAATCTGTAATGTGCTACACCATACAGACACAAATTATTGTATCAAACTTTATAAACTGTAATATGCCACACCATACAGACACAAATTATTGTATCAAACTTTATAAACTGTAATATGCCACACCATACAGACACAAATTATTGTATCAAATTTTATAAGCAGTAATGTGCTACACCATACAGACACAAATTATTGTATCAAACTTGATAAGCCGTAATGTGCTACACCATACAGGCAAAAATTATTGTATTAAACTTTATAAACTGTAATGTGCTACACCATACAGGCAACAATTATTGTATCAAACTTTATAAACTGTAATGTGCTACACCATACAGGCACATAGTATTGTATCAAACTTTATAATCTGTAATGTGCTACACCATACAGACACAAATTATTGTATCAAACTTTATAAACTGTAATATGCCACACCATACAGACACAAATTATTGTATCAAACTTTATAAACTGTAATATGCCACACCATACAGACACAAATTATTGTATCAAATTTTATAAACTGTAATGTGCTACACCATACAGACACAACTTATTGTATCAAACTTTATAAACTGTAATGTGCTACACCATACAGGCACACATTATTGTATCAAACATTATAATCTGTAATGTGCTACACCATACAGGCACACATTATTGTATCAAACTTAATAATTTGCAATGTGCTACACCATACAGGCACAAATTATTGTATCAAACTTTATAAGCTATAATGTACTACACCATACAGACACAACTTATTGTATCAAACTTTATAAACTGTAATGTGCTACACCATATAGACACAACTTATTGTATCAAACTTTATAAACTGTAATGTGCTACACCATACAGACACAACTTATTGTATCAAACTTTATAAACTGTAATGTGCTACACCATATAGGTACAAATTATTGTATCAAACTTTATAAACTGTAATGTGCAACACCATACAGACACAAATTATTGTATCAAACTTTATAAACTGTAATGTGCTACACCATACAGACACAACTTATTGTATCAAACTTTATAAACTGTAATGTGCTACACCATACAGGCACAAATTATTGTATCAAACTTTATAAACTGTAATGTGCTACACCATACAGGCACAAATTATTGTATCAAACTTTATAAACTGTAGTGTGCTACGCCATACAGGAACAAATTATTGTATCAAGCTTTATAAACTGTAATGTGCTACACCATACAGGCACAACTTATTGTATCAAACTTTATAAACTGTAATGTGCTACACCATACAGGCACAACTTATTGTATCAAACTTTATAAGCAGTAATGTGCTACACCATACAGACACAACTTATTGTATCAAACTTTATAAACTGTAATGTGCTACACCATACAGGCACAAAGTATTGTATCAAACTTTAAAAACTGTAATGTGCTACACCATACAGACACACATTATTGTCTCAAACTTTATAAACTGTAATGTGCTACACCATACAGGCAACAATTATTGTATCAAACTTTATAAACTGTAATGTGCTACACCATACAGGCACAAATTATTGTATCAAACTTTATAATCTGTAATATGCCACTCCATACAGGCACAAATTATTGCATCAAACTTTATAAACTGTAATATGCCACACCATACAGACACAAATTATTGTATCAAACTTTATAAACTGTAATATGCCACACCATACAGACACAAATTATTGTATCAAGCTTTATAAACTGTAATGTGCTACACCATACAGGCACAACTTATTGTATCAAACTTTATAAGCAGTAATGTGCTACACCATACAGACACAACATATTGTATCAAACTTTATAAACTGTAATGTGCTGCACCATACAGGCACACATTATTGTATCAAACTTTATAAACTGTAATGTGCTACACCATACAGGCACACATTAGTGTATCAAACTTTATAAACTGTAATGTGCTACAACATACAGGCACACATTATTGTATCAAACTTTATAAACTGTAATGTGCTACACCATACAGGCACAAATTATTGTATCAAACTTTATAAACTGTAATATGCTACACCATACAGGCACACATTAGTGTATCAAACTTGATAAACTGTAATGTGCTACACCATACAGGCACAACTTATTGTATCAAACTTTATAAACTGTAATGTGCTACACCATACAGGCAAAAATTATTGTATCAAACTTTATAAACTGTAATGTGCTACACCATACAGGCAACAATTATTGTATCAAACTTTATAAACTGTAATGTGCTACACCATACAGGCACACATTATTGTATCAAACATTATAATCTGTAATGTGCTACACCATACAGGCACACATTATTGTATCAAACTTTATAATCTGTAATGTGCTACACCATACAGGCACACATTATTGTATCAAACTTTATAAACTATAATGTACTACACCATACAGACACAACTTATTGTATCAAACTTTATAAACTGTAATGTGCTACACCATATAGACACAACTTATTGTATCAAACTTTATAAACTGTAATGTGCTACACCATACAGACACAACTTATTGTATCAAACTTTATAAGCAGTAATGTGCTACACCATATAGGTACAAATTATCGTATCAAACTTTATAAACTGTAATGTGCAACACCATACAGACACAAATTATTGTATCAAACTTTATAAACTGTAATATGCCACACCATACAGACACAACTTATTGTATCAAACTTTATAAGCAGTAATGTGCTACACCATACAGACACAACTTATTGTATCAAACTTTATAAACTGTAATGTGCTACAACATACAGGCACAAATTATTGTATCAAACTTTATAAACTGTAATGTGCTACACCATACAGGCACAAATTATTGTATCAAGCTTTATAAACTGTAATGTGCTACACCATACAGGCACAAATTATTGTATCAAACTTTATAAGCTGTAATGTGCTACACCATACAGGCACAAATTATTGTATCAAACTTTATAAGCAGTAATGTGCTACACCATACAGGCACACATTATTGTATCAAACTTTATAAACTGTAATGTGCTACACCATACAGGCACACATTATTGTATCAAACTTTATAAACTGTAATGTGCTACACCATACAGGCACAAATTATTGTATCAAACTTTATAAACTGTAATGTGCTACACCATACAGGCACAAATTATTGTATCAAACTTTATAAACTGTAATGTGCTACACCAATACAGGCACAACTTATTGTATCAAACTTTATAAACTGTAATGTGCTACACCATACAGACACAACTTATTGTATCAAACTTTATAAACTGTAATGTGCTACACCATACAGACACAAATTATTGTATCAAGCTTTATAAACTGTAATGTGCTACACCATACAGGCACACATTATTGTATCAAACTTTATAAACTGTAATGTGCTACACCATACAGGCACAAATTATTGTATCAAACTTTATAAACTGTAATGTGCTACACCATACAGGCACAAATTATTGTATCAAGCTTTATAAACTGTAATGTGCTACACCATACAGGCACACATTATTGTATCAAACTTTATAAACTGTAATGTGCTACACCATACAGGCACAAATTATTGTATCAAACTTTATAAACTGTAATGTGCTACACCATACAGGCACAAATTATTGTATCAAACTTTATAAACTGTAATGTGATACACCATACAGACACAACTTATTGTATCAAACTTTATAAACTGTAATGTGCTACACCAATACAGACACAACTTATTGTATCAAACTTTATAAACTGTAATGTGCTACACCATACAGACACAACTTATTGTATCAAACTTTATAAACTGTAATGTGCTACACCATACAGGCACAAATTATTGTATCAAGCTTTATAAACTGTAATGTGCTACACCATACAGGCACACATTATTGTATCAAACTTTATAAACTGTAATGTGCTACACCATACAGGCACAAATTATTGTATCAAACTTTATAAACTGTAATGTGCTACACCATACAGGCACACATTAGTGTATCAAACTTGATAAACTGTAATGTGCTACACCATACAGGCACAACTTATTGTATCAAACTTTATAAACTGTAATGTGCTACACCATACAGGCAAAAATTATTGTATCAAACTTTATAAACTGTAATGTGCTACACCATACAGGCAACAATTATTGTATCAAACTTTATAAACTGTAATGTGCTACACCATACAGGCACATAGTATTGTATCAAACTTTATAATCTGTAATGTGCTACACCATACAGACACAAATTATTGTATCAAACTTTATAAACTGTAATATGCCACACCATACAGAAACAAATTATTGTATCAAACTTTATAAACTGTAATATGCCACACCATACAGACACAAATTATTGTATCAAATTTTATAAGCAGTAATGTGCTACACCATACAGACACAAATTATTGTATCAAACTTTATAAGCAGTAATGTGCTACACCATACAGGCAAAAATTATTGTATCAAACTTTATAAACTGTAATGTGCTACACCATACAGGCAACAATTATTGTATCAAACTTTATAAACTGTAATGTGCTACACCATACAGGCACATAGTATTGTATCAAACTTTATAATCTGTAATGTGCTACACCATACAGACACAAATTATTGTATCAAACTTTATAAACTGTAATATGCCACACCATACAGACACACATTATTGTATCAAACTTTATAAACTGTAATATGCCACACCATACAGACACAAATTATTGTATCAAATTTTATAAACTGTAATGTGCTACACCATACAGACACAACTTATTGTATCAAACTTTATAAACTGTAATGTGCTACACCATACAGGCACAAATTATTGTATCAAGCTTTATAAACTGTAATGTGCTACACCATACAGGCACAAATTATTGTATCAAACTTTATAAACTGTAGTGTGCTACGCCATACAGGAACAAATTATTGTATCAAGCTTTATAAACTGTAATGTGCTACACCATACAGGCACAACTTATTGTATCAAACTTTATAAACTGTAATGTGCTACACCATACAGGCACAACTTATTGTATCAAACTTTATAAGCAGTAATGTGCTACACCATACAGACACAACTTATTGTATCAAACTTTATAAACTGTAATGTGCTACACCATACAGGCACAAAGTATTGTATCAAACTTTAAAAACTGTAATGTGCTACACCATACAGACACACATTATTGTCTCAAACTTTATAAACTGTAATGTGCTACACCATACAGGCAACAATTATTGTATCAAACTTTATAAACTGTAATGTGCTACACCATACAGGCACAAATTATTGTATCAAACTTTATAATCTGTAATATGCCACACCATACAGGCACAAATTATTGCATCAAACTTTATAAACTGTAATATGCCACACCATACAGACACAAATTATTGTATCAAACTTTATAAACTGTAATATGCCACACCATACAGACACAAATTATTGTATCAAGCTTTATAAACTGTAATGTGCTACACCATACAGGCACAACTTATTGTATCAAACTTTATAAGCAGTAATGTGCTACACCATACAGACACAACATATTTTATCAAACTTTATAAACTGTAATGTGCTGCACCATACAGGCACACATTATTGTATCAAACTTTATAAACTGTAATGTGCTACACCATACAGGCACACATTAGTGTATCAAACTTTATAAACTGTAATGTGCTACAACATACAGGCACACATTATTGTATCAAACTTTATAAACTGTAATGTGCTACACCATACAGGCACAAATTATTGTATCAAACTTTATAAACTGTAATATGCTACACCATACAGGCACACATTAGTGTATCAAACTTGATAAACTGTAATGTGCTACACCATACAGGCACAACTTATTGTATCAAACTTTATAAACTGTAATGTGCTACACCATACAGGCAAAAATTATTGTATCAAACTTTATAAACTGTAATGTGCTACACCATACAGGCAACAATTATTGTATCAAACTTTATAAACTGTAATGTGCTACACCATACAGGCACACATTATTGTATCAAACATTATAATCTGTAATGTGCTACACCATACAGGCACACATTATTGTATCAAACTTTATAAACTGTAATATGCCACACCATACAGACACAAATTATTGTATCAAATTTTATAAGCAGTAATGTGCTACACCATACAGACACAAATTATTGTATCAAACTTTATAAGCAGTAATGTGCTACACCATACAGGCAAAAATTATTGTATCAAACTTTATAAACTGTAATGTGCTACACCATACAGGCAACAATTATTGTATCAAACTTTATAAACTGTAATGTGCTACACCATACAGGCACATAGTATTGTATCAAACTTTATAATCTGTAATGTGCTACACCATACAGACACAAATTATTGTATCAAACTTTATAAACTGTAATATGCCACACCATACAGACACAAATTATTGTATCAAACTTTATAAACTGTAATATGCCACACCATACAGACACAAATTATTGTATCAAATTTTATAAACTGTAATGTGCTACACCATACAGACACAACTTATTGTATCAAACTTTATAAACTGTAATGTGCTACACCATACAGGCACAAATTATTGTATCAAACTTTATAAACTGTAATGTGCTACACCATACAGGCACAAATTATTGTATCAAACTTTATAAACTGTAGTGTGCTACGCCATACAGGAACAAATTATTGTATCAAGCTTTATAAACTGTAATGTGCTACACCATACAGGCACAACTTATTGTATCAAACTTTATAAACTGTAATGTGCTACACCATACAGGCACAACTTATTGTATCAAACTTTATAAGCAGTAATGTGCTACACCATACAGACACAACTTATTGTATCAAACTTTATAAACTGTAATGTGCTACACCATACAGGCACAAAGTATTGTATCAAACTTTAAAAACTGTAATGTGCTACACCATACAGACACACATTATTGTCTCAAACTTTATAAACTGTAATGTGCTACACCATACAGGCAACAATTATTGTATCAAACTTTATAAACTGTAATGTGCTACACCATACAGGCACAAATTATTGTATCAAACTTTATAATCTGTAATATGCCACACCATACAGGCACAAATTATTGCATCAAACTTTATAAACTGTAATATGCCACACCATACAGACACAAATTATTGTATCAAACTTTATAAACTGTAATATGCCACACCATACAGACACAAATTATTGTATCAAGCTTTATAAACTGTAATGTGCTACACCATACAGGCACAACTTATTGTATCAAACTTTATAAGCAGTAATGTGCTACACCATACAGACACAACATATTTTATCAAACTTTATAAACTGTAATGTGCTGCACCATACAGGCACACATTATTGTATCAAACTTTATAAACTGTAATGTGCTACACCATACAGGCACACATTAGTGTATCAAACTTTATAAACTGTAATGTGCTACAACATACAGGCACACATTATTGTATCAAACTTTATAAACTGTAATGTGCTACACCATACAGGCACAAATTATTGTATCAAACTTTATAAACTGTAATATGCTACACCATACAGGCACACATTAGTGTATCAAACTTGATAAACTGTAATGTGCTACACCATACAGGCACAACTTATTGTATCAAACTTTATAAACTGTAATGTGCTACACCATACAGGCAAAAATTATTGTATCAAACTTTATAAACTGTAATGTGCTACACCATACAGGCAACAATTATTGTATCAAACTTTATAAACTGTAATGTGCTACACCATACAGGCACACATTATTGTATCAAACATTATAATCTGTAATGTGCTACACCATACAGGCACACATTATTGTATCAAACTTTATAATCTGTAATGTGCTACACCATACAGGCACACATTATTGTATCAAACTTTATAAACTATAATGTACTACACCATACAGACACAACTTATTGTATCAAACTTTATAAACTGTAATGTGCTACACCATATAGACACAACTTATTGTATCAAACTTTATAAACTGTAATGTGCTACACCATACAGACACAACTTATTGTATCAAACTTTATAAGCAGTAATGTGCTACACCATATAGGTACAAATTATCGTATCAAACTTTATAAACTGTAATGTGCAACACCATACAGACACAAATTATTGTATCAAACTTTATAAACTGTAATATGCCACACCATACAGACACAACTTATTGTATCAAACTTTATAAGCAGTAATGTGCTACACCATACAGACACAACTTATTGTATCAAACTTTATAAACTGTAATGTGCTACACCATACAGGCACAAATTATTGTATCAAACTTTATAAACTGTAATGTGCTACACCATACAGACACAAATTATTGTATCAAACTTTATAAACTGTAATGTGCTACACCATACAGCCACAAATTATTGTATCAAACTTTATAAACTGTAATGTGTTACACCATACAGACACAACTTATTGTATCAAACTTTATAAGCTGTAATGTGCTCCACCATACAGGTACACATTATTGTATCAAGCTTTATAAACTGTAATGTGCTACAACATACAGGCACAAATTATTGTATCAAACTTTATAAACTGTAATGTGCTACACCATACAGGCACAAATTATTGTATCAAGCTTTATAAACTGTAATGTGCTACACCATACAGGCACAAATTATTGTATCAAACTTTATAAGCTGTAATGTGCTACACCATACAGGCACAAATTATTGTATCAAACTTTATAAGCAGTAATGTGCTACACCATACAGGCACACATTATTGTATCAAACTTTATAAACTGTAATGTGCTACACCATACAGGCACACATTATTGTATCAAACTTTATAAACTGTAATGTGCTACACCATACAGGCACAAATTATTGTATCAAACTTTATAAACTGTAATGTGCTACACCATACAGGCACAAATTATTGTATCAAACTTTATAAACTGTAATGTGCTACACCAATACAGGCACAACTTATTGTATCAAACTTTATAAACTGTAATGTGCTACACCATACAGACACAACTTATTGTATCAAACTTTATAAACTGTAATGTGCTACACCATACAGACACAAATTATTGTATCAAGCTTTATAAACTGTAATGTGCTACACCATACAGGCACACATTATTGTATCAAACTTTATAAACTGTAATGTGCTACACCATACAGGCACAAATTATTGTATCAAACTTTATAAACTGTAATGTGCTACACCATACAGGCACAAATTATTGTATCAAGCTTTATAAACTGTAATGTGCTACACCATACAGGCACACATTATTGTATCAAACTTTATAAACTGTAATGTGCTACACCATACAGGCACAAATTATTGTATCAAACTTTATAAACTGTAATGTGCTACACCATACAGGCACAAATTATTGTATCAAACTTTATAAACTGTAATGTGATACACCATACAGACACAACTTATTGTATCAAACTTTATAAACTGTAATGTGCTACACCAATACAGACACAACTTATTGTATCAAACTTTATAAACTGTAATGTGCTACACCATACAGACACAACTTATTGTATCAAACTTTATAAACTGTAATGTGCTACACCATACAGGCACAAATTATTGTATCAAGCTTTATAAACTGTAATGTGCTACACCATACAGGCACACATTATTGTATCAAACTTTATAAACTGTAATGTGCTACACCATACAGGCACACATTAGTGTATCAAACTTTATAAACTGTAATGTGCTACACCATACAGGCACAACTTATTGTATCAAACTTTATAAACTGTAATGTGCTACACCATACAGGCAAAAATTATTGTATCAAACTTTATAAACTGTAATGTGCTACACCATACAGGCAACAATTATTGTATCAAACTTTATAAACTGTAATGTGCTACACCATACAGGCACATAGTATTGTATCAAACTTTATAATCTGTAATGTGCTACACCATACAGACACAAATTATTGTATCAAACTTTATAAACTGTAATATGCCACACCATACAGAAACAAATTATTGTATCAAACTTTATAAACTGTAATATGCCACACCATACAGACACAAATTATTGTATCAAATTTTATAAGCAGTAATGTGCTACACCATACAGACACAAATTATTGTATCAAACTTTATAAGCAGTAATGTGCTACACCATACAGGCAAAAATTATTGTATCAAACTTTATAAACTGTAATGTGCTACACCATACAGGCAACAATTATTGTATCAAACTTTATAAACTGTAATGTGCTACACCATACAGGCACATAGTATTGTATCAAACTTTATAATCTGTAATGTGCTACACCATACAGACACAAATTATTGTATCAAACTTTATAAACTGTAATATGCCACACCATACAGACACAAATTATTGTATCAAACTTTATAAACTGTAATATGCCACACCATACAGACACAAATTATTGTATCAAATTTTATAAACTGTAATGTGCTACACCATACAGACACAACTTATTGTATCAAACTTTATAAACTGTAATGTGCTACACCATACAGGCACACATTATTGTATCAAACATTATAATCTGTAATGTGCTACACCATACAGGCACACATTATTGTATCAAACATTATAATTTGTAATGTGCTACACCATACAGGCACACATTATTGTATCAAACTTAATAATTTGCAATGTGCTACACCATACAGGCACAAATTATTGTATCAAACTTTATAAGCTATAATGTACTACACCATACAGACACAACTTATTGTATCAAACTTTATAAACTGTAATGTGCTACACCATATAGACACAACTTATTGTATCAAACTTTATAAACTGTAATGTGCTACACCATACAGACACAACTTATTGTATCAAACTTTATAAACTGTAATGTGCTACACCATATAGGTACAAATTATTGTATCAAACTTTATAAACTGTAATGTGCAACACCATACAGACACAAATTATTGTATCAAACTTTATAAACTGTAATGTGCTACACCATACAGACACAACTTATTGTATCAAACTTTATAAACTGTAATGTGCTACACCATACAGGCACAAATTATTGTATCAAACTTTATAAACTGTAATGTGCTACACCATACAGGCACAAATTATTGTATCAAACTTTATAAACTGTAGTGTGCTACGCCATACAGGAACAAATTATTGTATCAAGCTTTATAAACTGTAATGTGCTACACCATACAGGCACAACTTATTGTATCAAACTTTATAAACTGTAATGTGCTACACCATACAGGCACAACTTATTGTATCAAACTTTATAAGCAGTAATGTGCTACACCATACAGACACAACTTATTGTATCAAATTTATAAACTGTAATGTGCTACACCATACAGGCACAAAGTATTGTATCAAACTTTATAAACTGTAATGTGCTACACCATACAGACACACATTATTGTCTCAAACTTTATAAACTGTAATGTGCTACACCATACAGGCAACAATTATTGTATCAAACTTTATAAACTGTAATGTGCTACACCATACAGGCACAAAGTATTGTATCAAACTTTATAATCTGTAATATGCCACACCATACAGGCACAAATTATTGCATCAAACTTTATAAACTGTAATATGCCACACCATACAGACACAAATTATTGTATCAAACTTTATAAACTGTAATATGCCACACCATACAGACACAAATTATTGTATCAAGCTTTATAAACTGTAATGTGCTACACCATACAGGCACAACTTATTGTATCAAACTTTATAAGCAGTAATGTGCTACACCATACAGACACAACATATTGTATCAAACTTTATAAACTGTAATGTGCTGCACCATACAGGCACACATTATTGTATCAAACTTTATAAACTGTAATGTGCTACACCATACAGGCACACATTAGTGTATCAAACTTTATAAACTGTAATGTGCTACAACATACAGGCACACATTATTGTATCAAACTTTATAAACTGTAATGTGCTACACCATACAGGCACAAATTATTGTATCAAACTTTATAAACTGTAATATGCTACACCATACAGGCACACATTAGTGTATCAAACTTGATAAACTGTAATGTGCTACACCATACAGGCACAACTTATTGTATCAAACTTTATAAACTGTAATGTGCTACACCATACAGGCAAAAATTATTGTATCAAACTTTATAAACTGTAATGTGCTACACCATACAGGCAACAATCATTGTATCAAACTTTATAAACTGTAATGTGCTACACCATACAGGCACACATTATTGTATCAAACATTATAATCTGTAATGTGCTACACCATACAGGCACACATTATTGTATCAAACTTTATAATCTGTAATGTGCTACACCATACAGGCACACATTATTGTATCAAACTTTATAAACTATAATGTACTACACCATACAGACACAACTTATTGTATCAAACTTTATAAACTGTAATGTGCTACACCATATAGACACAACTTATTGTATCAAACTTTATAAACTGTAATGTGCTACACCATACAGACACAACTTATTGTATCAAACTTTATAAGCAGTAATGTGCTACACCATATAGGTACAAATTATTGTATCAAACTTTATAAACTGTAATGTGCAACACCATACAGACACAAATTATTGTATCAAACTTTATAAACTGTAATATGCCACACCATACAGACACAACTTATTGTATCAAACTTTATAAGCAGTAATGTGCTACACCATACAGACACAACTTATTGTATCAAACTTTATAAACTGTAATGTGCTACACCATACAGGCACAAATTATTGTATCAAACTTTATAAACTGTAATGTGCTACACCATACAGACACAAATTATTGTATCAAACTTTATAAACTGTAATGTGCTACACCATACAGCCACAAATTATTGTATCAAACTTTATAAACTGTAATGTGTTACACCATACAGACACAACTTATTGTATCAAACTTTATAAGCTGTAATGTGCTACACCATACAGGTACAAATTATTGTATCAAACTTTATAAACTGTAATGTGCTACAACATACAGGCACAAATTATTGTATCAAACTTTATAAACTGTAATGTGCTACACCATACAGGCACAAATTATTGTATCAAGCTTTATAAACTGTAATGTGCTACACCATACAGGCACAAATTATTGTATCAAACTTTATAAGCTGTAATGTGCTACACCATACAGGCACAAATTATTGTATCAAACTTTATAAGCAGTAATGTGCTACACCATACAGGCACACATTATTGTATCAAACTTTATAAACTGTAATGTGCTACACCATACAGGCACACATTATTGTATCAAACTTAATAATTTGCAATGTGCTACACCATACAGGCACAAATTATTGTATCAAACTTTATAAGCTATAATGTACTACACCATACAGACACAACTTATTGTATCAAACTTTATAAACTGTAATGTGCTACACCATATAGACACAACTTATTGTATCAAACTTTATAAACTGTAATGTGCTACACCATACAGACACAACTTATTGTATCAAACTTTATAAACTGTAATGTGCTACACCATATAGGTACAAATTATTGTATCAAACTTTATAAACTGTAATGTGCAACACCATACAGACACAAATTATTGTATCAAACTTTATAAACTGTAATGTGCTACACCATACAGACACAACTTATTGTATCAAACTTTATAAACTGTAATGTGCTACACCATACAGGCACAAATTATTGTATCAAACTTTATAAACTGTAATGTGCTACACCATACAGGCACAAATTATTGTATCAAACTTTATAAACTGTAGTGTGCTACGCCATACAGGAACAAATTATTGTATCAAGCTTTATAAACTGTAATGTGCTACACCATACAGGCACAACTTATTGTATCAAACTTTATAAACTGTAATGTGCTACACCATACAGGCACAACTTATTGTATCAAACTTTATAAGCAGTAATGTGCTACACCATACAGACACAACTTATTGTATCAAATTTATAAACTGTAATGTGCTACACCATACAGGCACAAAGTATTGTATCAAACTTTATAAACTGTAATGTGCTACACCATACAGACACACATAATTGTCTCAAACTTTATAAACTGTAATGTGCTACACCATACAGGCAACAATTATTGTATCAAACTTTATAAACTGTAATGTGCTACACCATACAGGCACAAAGTATTGTATCAAACTTTATAATCTGTAATATGCCACACCATACAGGCACAAATTATTGCATCAAACTTTATAAACTGTAATATGCCACACCATACAGACACAAATTATTGTATCAAACTTTATAAACTGTAATATGCCACACCATACAGACACAAATTATTGTATCAAGCTTTATAAACTGTAATGTGCTACACCATACAGGCACAACTTATTGTATCAAACTTTATAAGCAGTAATGTGCTACACCATACAGACACAACATATTGTATCAAACTTTATAAACTGTAATGTGCTGCACCATACAGGCACACATTATTGTATCAAACTTTATAAACTGTAATGTGCTACACCATACAGGCACACATTAGTGTATCAAACTTTATAAACTGTAATGTGCTACAACATACAGGCACACATTATTGTATCAAACTTTATAAACTGTAATGTGCTACACCATACAGGCACAAATTATTGTATCAAACTTTATAAACTGTAATATGCTACACCATACAGGCACACATTAGTGTATCAAACTTGATAAACTGTAATGTGCTACACCATACAGGCACAACTTATTGTATCAAACTTTATAAACTGTAATGTGCTACACCATACAGGCAAAAATTATTGTATCAAACTTTATAAACTGTAATGTGCTACACCATACAGGCAACAATCATTGTATCAAACTTTATAAACTGTAATGTGCTACACCATACAGGCACACATTATTGTATCAAACATTATAATCTGTAATGTGCTACACCATACAGGCACACATTATTGTATCAAACTTTATAATCTGTAATGTGCTACACCATACAGGCACACATTATTGTATCAAACTTTATAAACTATAATGTACTACACCATACAGACACAACGTATTGTATCAAACTTTATAAACTGTAATGTGCTACACCATATAGACACAACTTATTGTATCAAACTTTATAAACTGTAATGTGCTACACCATACAGACACAACTTATTGTATCAAACTTTATAAGCAGTAATGTGCTACACCATATAGGTACAAATTATTGTATCAAACTTTATAAACTGTAATGTGCAACACCATACAGACACAAATTATTGTATCAAACTTTATAAACTGTAATATGCCACACCATACAGACACAACTTATTGTATCAAACTTTATAAGCAGTAATGTGCTACACCATACAGACACAACTTATTGTATCAAACTTTATAAACTGTAATGTGCTACACCATACAGGCACAAATTATTGTATCAAACTTTATAAACTGTAATGTGCTACACCATACAGACACAAATTATTGTATCAAACTTTATAAACTGTAATGTGCTACACCATACAGCCACAAATTATTGTATCAAACTTTATAAACTGTAATGTGTTACACCATACAGACACAACTTATTGTATCAAACTTTATAAGCTGTAATGTGCTACACCATACAGGTACAAATTATTGTATCAAACTTTATAAACTGTAATGTGCTACAACATACAGGCACAAATTATTGTATCAAACTTTATAAACTGTAATGTGCTACACCATACAGGCACAAATTATTGTATCAAGCTTTATAAACTGTAATGTGCTACACCATACAGGCACAAATTATTGTATCAAACTTTATAAGCTGTAATGTGCTACACCATACAGGCACAAATTATTGTATCAAACTTTATAAGCAGTAATGTGCTACACCATACAGGCACACATTATTGTATCAAACTTTATAAACTGTAATGTGCTACACCATACAGGCACAAATTATTGTATCAAACTTTATAAACTGTAATGTGCTACACCATACAGGCACAAATTATTGTATCAAACTTTATAAACTGTAATGTGCTACACCAATACAGGCACAACTTATTGTATCAAACTTTATAAACTGTAATGTGCTACACCATACAGACACAACTTATTGTATCAAACTTTATAAACTGTAATGTGCTACACCATACAGACACAAATTATTGTATCAAGCTTTATAAACTGTAATGTGCTACACCATACAGGCACACATTATTGTATCAAACTTTATAAACTGTAATGTGCTACACCATACAGGCACAAATTATTGTATCAAACTTTATAAACTGTAATGTGCTACACCATACAGGCACAAATTATTGTATCAAGCTTTATAAACTGTAATGTGCTACACCATACAGGCACAAATTATTGTATCAAACTTTATAAACTGTAATGTGCTACACCATACAGGCACAAATTATTGTATCAAACTTTATAAACTGTAATGTGATACACCATACAGACACAACTTATTGTATCAAACTTTATAAACTGTAATGTGCTACACCAATACAGACACAACTTATTGTATCAAACTTTATAAACTGTAATGTGCTACACCATACAGACACAACTTATTGTATCAAACTTTATAAACTGTAATGTGCTACACCATACAGGCACAAAGTATTGTATCAAACTTTATAAACTGTAATGTGCTACACCATACAGGCACAAAGTATTGTATCAAACTTTATAAACTGTAATGTGCTACACCATACAGGAAACAATTATTGTATCAAACTTTATAAACTGTAATGTGCTACACCATACAGGCACACATTATTGTATCAAACATTATAATCTGTAATGTGCTACACCATACAGGCACACATTATTGTATCAAACTTTATAATCTGTAATGTGCTACACCATACAGGCACAAATTATTGTATCAAACTTTATAAACTATAATGTACTACACCATACAGACACAACTTATTGTATCAAACTTTATAAACTGTAATGTGCTACACCATACAGACACAACTTATTGTATCAAACTTTATAAGCAGTAATGCGCTACACCATATAGGTACAAATTATTGTATCAAACTTTATAAACTGTAATGTGCAACACCATACAGACACAAATTATTGTATCAAACTTTATAAACTGTAATATGCCACACCATACAGACACAACTTATTGTATCAAACTTTATAAGCAGTAATGTGCTACACCATACAGACACAACTTATTGTATCAAACTTTATAAACTGTAATGTGCTACACCATACAGGCACAAATTATTGTATCAAACTTTATAAACTGTAATGTGCTACACCATACAGACACAAATTATTGTATCAAACTTTATAAACTGTAATGTGCTACACCATACAGGCACAAATTATTGTATCAAACTTTATAAACTGTAATGTGTTACACCATACAGACACAACTTATTGTATCAAACTTTATAAGCTGTAATGTGCTACACCATACAGGTAAAAATTATTGTATCAAGCTTTATAAACTGTAATGTGCTACACCATACAGGCACAAATTATTGTATCAAACTTTATAAACTGTAATGTGCTACACCATACAGGCACAAATTATTGTATCAAGCTTTATAAACTGTAATGTGCTACACCATACAGGCACAAATTATTGTATCAAACTTTATAAGCTGTAATGTGCTACACCATACAGGCACAAATTATTGTATCAAACTTTATAAGCAGTAATGTGCTACACCATACAGGCACACATTATTGTATCAAACTTTATAAACTGTAATGTGCTACACCATACAGGCACACATTATTGTATCAAACTTTATAAACTGTAATGTGCTACACCATACAGGCACAAATTATTGTATCAAACTTTATAAACTGTAATGTGCTACACCATACAGGCACAAATTATTGTATCAAACTTTATAAACTGTAATGTGATACACCATACAGACACAACTTATTGTATCAAACTTTATAAACTGTAATGTGCTACACCAATACAGGCACAACTTATTGTATCAAACTTTATAAATTGTAATGTGCTACACCATACAGACACAACTTATTGTATCAAACTTTATAAACTGTAATGTGCTACACCATACAGACACAACTTATTGTATCAAACTTTATAAACTGTAATGTGCTACACCATACAGGCACACATTATTGTATCAAGCTTTATAAACTGTAATGTGCTACACCATACAGGCACACATTATTGTATCAAACTTTATAAACTGTAATGTGCTACATCATACAGGCACAAATTATTGTATCAAACTTTATAAACTGTAATGTGCTACACCATACAGGCACACATTAGTGTATCAAACTTGATAAACTGTAATGTGCTACACCATACAGGCACAACTTATTGTATCAAACTTTATAAACTGTAATGTGCTACACCATACAGGCAAAAATTATTGTATCAAACTTTATAAACTGTAATGTGCTACACCATACAGGCAACAATTATTGTATCAAACTTTATAAACTGTAATGTGCTACACCATACAGGCACATAGTATTGTATCAAACTTTATAATCTGTAATGTGCTACACCATACAGACACAAATTATTGTATCAAACTTTATAAACTGTAATATGCCACACCATACAGACACAAATTATTGTATCAAACTTTATAAACTGTAATATGCCACACCATACAGACACAAATTATTGTATCAAATTTTATAAGCAGTAATGTGCTACACCATACAGACACAAATTATTGTATCAAACTTGATAAGCAGTAATGTGCTACACCATACAGGCAAAAATTATTGTATTAAACTTTATAAACTGTAATGTGCTACACCATACAGGCAACAATTATTGTATCAAACTTTATAAACTGTAATGTGCTACACCATACAGGCACATAGTATTGTATCAAACTTTATAATCTGTAATGTGCTACACCATACAGACACAAATTATTGTATCAAACTTTATAAACTGTAATATGCCACACCATACAGACACAAATTATTGTATCAAACTTTATAAACTGTAATATGCCACACCATACAGACACAAATTATTGTATCAAATTTTATAAACTGTAATGTGCTACACCATACAGACACAACTTATTGTATCAAACTTTATAAACTGTAATGTGCTACACCATACAGGCACACATTATTGTATCAAACATTATAATCTGTAATGTGCTACACCATACAGGCACACATTATTGTATCAAACTTAATAATTTGCAATGTGCTACACCATACAGGCACAAATTATTGTATCAAACTTTATAAGCTATAATGTACTACACCATACAGACACAACTTATTGTATCAAACTTTATAAACTGTAATGTGCTACACCATATAGACACAACTTATTGTATCAAACTTTATAAACTGTAATGTGCTACACCATACAGACACAACTTATTGTATCAAACTTTATAAACTGTAATGTGCTACACCATATAGGTACAAATTATTGTATCAAACTTTATAAACTGTAATGTGCAACACCATACAGACACAAATTATTGTATCAAACTTTATAAACTGTAATGTGCTACACCATACAGACACAACTTATTGTATCAAACTTTATAAACTGTAATGTGCTACACCATACAGGCACAAATTATTGTATCAAACTTTATAAACTGTAATGTGCTACACCATACAGGCACAAATTATTGTATCAAACTTTATAAACTGTAGTGTGCTACGCCATACAGGAACAAATTATTGTATCAAGCTTTATAAACTGTAATGTGCTACACCATACAGGCACAACTTATTGTATCAAACTTTATAAACTGTAATGTGCTACACCATACAGGCACAACTTATTGTATCAAACTTTATAAGCAGTAATGTGCTACACCATACAGACACAACTTATTGTATCAAACTTTATAAACTGTAATGTGCTACACCATACAGGCACAAAGTATTGTATCAAACTTTATAAACTGTAATGTGCTACACCATACAGACACACATTATTGTCTCAAACTTTATAAACTGTAATGTGCTACACCATACAGGCAACAATTATTGTATCAAACTTTATAAACTGTAATGTGCTACACCATACAGGCACAAATTATTGTATCAAACTTTATAATCTGTAATATGCCACACCATACAGGCACAAATTATTGCATCAAACTTTATAAACTGTAATATGCCACACCATACAGACACAAATTATTGTATCAAACTTTATAAACTGTAATATGCCACACCATACAGACACAAATTATTGTATCAAGCTTTATAAACTGTAATGTGCTACACCATACAGGCACAACTTATTGTATCAAACTTTATAAGCAGTAATGTGCTACACCATACAGACACAACATATTGTATCAAACTTTATAAACTGTAATGTGCTGCACCATACAGGCACACATTATTGTATCAAACTTTATAAACTGTAATGTGCTACACCATACAGGCACACATTAGTGTATCAAACTTTATAAACTGTAATGTGCTACAACATACAGGCACACATTATTGTATCAAACTTTATAAACTGTAATGTGCTACACCATACAGGCACAAATTATTGTATCAAACTTTATAAACTGTAATATGCTACACCATACAGGCACACATTAGTGTATCAAACTTGATAAACTGTAATGTGCTACACCATACAGGCACAACTTATTGTATCAAACTTTATAAACTGTAATGTGCTACACCATACAGGCAAAAATTATTGTATCAAACTTTATAAACTGTAATGTGCTACACCATACAGGCAACAATTATTGTATCAAACTTTATAAACTGTAATGTGCTACACCATACAGGCACACATTATTGTATCAAACATTATAATCTGTAATGTGCTACACCATACAGGCACACATTATTGTATCAAACTTTATAATCTGTAATGTGCTACACCATACAGGCACACATTATTGTATCAAACTTTATAAACTATAATGTACTACACCATACAGACACAACTTATTGTATCAAACTTTATAAACTGTAATGTGCTACACCATATAGACACAACTTATTGTATCAAACTTTATAAACTGTAATGTGCTACACCATACAGACACAACTTATTGTATCAAACTTTATAAGCAGTAATGTGCTACACCATATAGGTACAAATTATCGTATCAAACTTTATAAACTGTAATGTGCAACACCATACAGACACAAATTATTGTATCAAACTTTATAAACTGTAATATGCCACACCATACAGACACAACTTATTGTATCAAACTTTATAAGCAGTAATGTGCTACACCATACAGACACAACTTATTGTATCAAACTTTATAAACTGTAATGTGCTACACCATACAGGCACAAATTATTGTATCAAACTTTATAAACTGTAATGTGCTACACCATACAGACACAAATTATTGTATCAAACTTTATAAACTGTAATGTGCTACACCATACAGCCACAAATTATTGTATCAAACTTTATAAACTGTAATGTGTTACACCATACAGACACAACTTATTGTATCAAACTTTATAAGCTGTAATGTGCTACACCATACAGGTACAAATTATTGTATCAAGCTTTATAAACTGTAATGTGCTACACCATACAGACACAACTTATTGTATCAAACTTTATAAACTGTAATGTGCTACACCATACAGGTACAAATTATTGTATCAAGCTTTATAAACTGTAATGTGCTACAACATACAGGCACAAATTATTGTATCAAACTTTATAAACTGTAATGTGCTACACCATACAGGCACAAATTATTGTATCAAGCTTTATAAACTGTAATGTGCTACACCATACAGGCACAAATTATTGTATCAAACTTTATAAGCTGTAATGTGCTACACCATACAGGCACAAATTATTGTATCAAACTTTATAAGCAGTAATGTGCTACACCATACAGGCACACATTATTGTATCAAACTTTATAAACTGTAATGTGCTACACCATACAGGCACACATTATTGTATCAAACTTTATAAACTGTAATGTGCTACACCATACAGGCACAAATTATTGTATCAAACTTTATAAACTGTAATGTGCTACACCATACAGGCACAAATTATTGTATCAAACTTTATAAACTGTAATGTGCTACACCAATACAGGCACAACTTATTGTATCAAACTTTATAAACTGTAATGTGCTACACCATACAGACACAACTTATTGTATCAAACTTTATAAACTGTAATGTGCTACACCATACAGACACAAATTATTGTATCAAGCTTTATAAACTGTAATGTGCTACACCATACAGGCACACATTATTGTATCAAACTTTATATACTGTAATGTGCTACACCATACAGGCACAAATTATTGTATCAAACTTTATAAACTGTAATGTGCTACACCATACAGGCACAAATTATTGTATCAAGCTTTATAAACTGTAATGTGCTACACCATACAGGCACACATTATTGTATCAAACTTTATAAACTGTAATGTGCTACACCATACAGGCACAAATTATTGTATCAAACTTTATAAACTGTAATGTGCTACACCATACAGGCACAAATTATTGTATCAAACTTTATAAACTGTAATGTGATACACCATACAGACACAACTTATTGTATCAAACTTTATAAACTGTAATGTGCTACACCAATACAGACACAACTTATTGTATCAAACTTTATAAACTGTAATGTGCTACACCATACAGACACAACTTATTGTATCAAACTTTATAAACTGTAATGTGCTACACCATACAGGCACAAATTATTGTATCAAGCTTTATAAACTGTAATGTGCTACACCATACAGGCACACATTATTGTATCAAACTTTATAAACTGTAATGTGCTACACCATACAGGCACAAATTATTGTATCAAACTTGATAAACTGTAATGTGCTACACCATACAGGCACAACTTATTGTATCAAACTTTATAAACTGTAATGTGCTACACCATACAGGCAAAAATTATTGTATCAAACTTTATAAACTGTAATGTGCTACACCATACAGGCAACAATTATTGTATCAAACTTTATAAACTGTAATGTGCTACACCATACAGGCACATAGTATTGTATCAAACTTTATAATCTGTAATGTGCTACACCATACAGACACAAATTATTGTATCAAACTTTATAAACTGTAATATGCCACACCATACAGAAACAAATTATTGTATCAAACTTTATAAACTGTAATATGCCACACCATACAGACACAAATTATTGTATCAAATTTTATAAGCAGTAATGTGCTACACCATACAGACACAAATTATTGTATCAAACTTTATAAGCAGTAATGTGCTACACCATACAGGCAAAAATTATTGTATCAAACTTTATAAACTGTAATGTGCTACACCATACAGGCACATAGTATTGTATCAAACTTTATAATCTGTAATGTGCTACACCATACAGACACAAATTATTGTATCAAACTTTATAAACTGTAATATGCCACACCATACAGACACAAATTATTGTATCAAACTTTATAAACTGTAATATGCCACACCATACAGACACAAATTATTGTATCAAATTTTATAAACTGTAATGTGCTACACCATACAGACACAACTTATTGTATCAAACTTTATAAACTGTAATGTGCTACACCATACAGGCACACATTATTGTATCAAACATTATAATTTGTAATGTGCTACACCATACAGGCACACATTATTGTATCAAACTTAATAATTTGCAATGTGCTACACCATACAGGCACAAATTATTGTATCAAACTTTATAAGCTATAATGTACTACACCATACAGACACAACTTATTGTATCAAACTTTATAAACTGTAATGTGCTACACCATATAGACACAACTTATTGTATCAAACTTTATAAACTGTAATGTGCTACACCATACAGACACAACTTATTGTATCAAACTTTATAAACTGTAATGTGCTACACCATATAGGTACAAATTATTGTATCAAACTTTATAAACTGTAATGTGCAACACCATACAGACACAAATTATTGTATCAAACTTTATAAACTGTAATGTGCTACACCATACAGACACAACTTATTGTATCAAACTTTATAAACTGTAATGTGCTACACCATACAGGCACAAATTATTGTATCAAACTTTATAAACTGTAATGTGCTACACCATACAGGCACAAATTATTGTATCAAACTTTATAAACTGTAGTGTGCTACGCCATACAGGAACAAATTATTGTATCAAGCTTTATAAACTGTAATGTGCTACACCATACAGGCACAACTTATTGTATCAAACTTTATAAACTGTAATGTGCTACACCATACAGGCACAACTTATTGTATCAAACTTTATAAGCAGTAATGTGCTACACCATACAGACACAACTTATTGTATCAAACTTTATAAACTGTAATGTGCTACACCATACAGGCACAAAGTATTGTATCAAACTTTATAAACTGTAATGTGCTACACCATACAGACACACATTATTGTCTCAAACTTTATAAACTGTAATGTGCTACACCATACAGGCAACAATTATTGTATCAAACTTTATAAACTGTAATGTGCTACACCATACAGGCACAAAGTATTGTATCAAACTTTATAATCTGTAATATGCCACACCATACAGGCACAAATTATTGCATCAAACTTTATAAACTGTAATATGCCACACCATACAGACACAAATTATTGTATCAAACTTTATAAACTGTAATATGCCACACCATACAGACACAAATTATTGTATCAAGCTTTATAAACTGTAATGTGCTACACCATACAGGCACAACTTATTGTATCAAACTTTATAAGCAGTAATGTGCTACACCATACAGACACAACATATTGTATCAAACTTTATAAACTGTAATGTGCTGCACCATACAGGCACACATTATTGTATCAAACTTTATAAACTGTAATGTGCTACACCATACAGGCACACATTAGTGTATCAAACTTTATAAACTGTAATGTGCTACAACATACAGGCACACATTATTGTATCAAACTTTATAAACTGTAATGTGCTACACCATACAGGCACAAATTATTGTATCAAACTTTATAAACTGTAATATGCTACACCATACAGGCACACATTAGTGTATCAAACTTGATAAACTGTAATGTGCTACACCATACAGGCACAACTTATTGTATCAAACTTTATAAACTGTAATGTGCTACACCATACAGGCAAAAATTATTGTATCAAACTTTATAAACTGTAATGTGCTACACCATACAGGCAACAATTATTGTATCAAACTTTATAAACTGTAATGTGCTACACCATACAGGCACACATTATTGTATCAAACATTATAATCTGTAATGTGCTACACCATACAGGCACACATTATTGTATCAAACTTTATAATCTGTAATGTGCTACACCATACAGGCACACATTATTGTATCAAACTTTATAAACTATAATGTACTACACCATACAGACACAACTTATTGTATCAAACTTTATAAACTGTAATGTGCTACACCATATAGACACAACTTATTGTATCAAACTTTATAAACTGTAATGTGCTACACCATACAGACACAACTTATTGTATCAAACTTTATAAGCAGTAATGTGCTACACCATATAGGTACAAATTATTGTATCAAACTTTATAAACTGTAATGTGCAACACCATACAGACACAAATTATTGTATCAAACTTTATAAACTGTAATATGCCACACCATACAGACACAACTTATTGTATCAAACTTTATAAGCAGTAATGTGCTACACCATGCAGACACAACTTATTGTATCAAACTTTATAAACTGTAATGTGCTACACCATACAGGCACAAATTATTGTATCAAACTTTATAAACTGTAATGTGCTACACCATACAGACACAAATTATTGTATCAAACTTTATAAACTGTAATGTGCTACACCATACAGCCACAAATTATTGTATCAAACTTTATAAACTGTAATGTGTTACACCATACAGACACAACTTATTGTATCAAACTTTATAAGCTGTAATGTGCTACACCATACAGGTACAAATTATTGTATCAAGCTTTATAAACTGTAATGTGCTACACCATACAGCCACAAATTATTGTATCAAACTTTATAAACTGTAATGTGCTACAACATACAGGCACAAATTATTGTATCAAACTTTATAAACTGTAATGTGCTACACCATACAGGCACAAATTATTGTATCAAGCTTTATAAACTGTAATGTGCTACACCATACAGGCACAAATTATTGTATCAAACTTTATAAGCTGTAATGTGCTACACCATACAGGCACAAATTATTGTATCAAACTTTATAAGCAGTAATGTGCTACACCATACAGGCACACATTATTGTATCAAACTTTATAAACTGTAATGTGCTACACCATACAGGCACACATTATTGTATCAAACTTTATAAACTGTAATGTGCTACACCATACAGGCACAAATTATTGTATCAAACTTTATAAACTGTAATGTGCTACACCATACAGGCACAAATTATTGTATCAAACTTTATAAACTGTAATGTGCTACACCAATACAGGCACAACTTATTGTATCAAACTTTATAAACTGTAATGTGCTACACCATACAGACACAACTTATTGTATCAAACTTTATAAACTGTAATGTGCTACACCATACAGACACAAATTATTGTATCAAGCTTTATAAACTGTAATGTGCTACACCATACAGGCACACATTATTGTATCAAACTTTATAAACTGTAATGTGCTACACCATACAGGCACAAATTATTGTATCAAGCTTTATAAACTGTAATGTGCTACACCATACAGGCACAAATTATTGTATCAAACTTTATAAACTGTAATGTGCTACACCATACAGGCACAAATTATTGTATCAAACTTTATAAACTGTAATGTGATACACCATACAGACACAACTTATTGTATCAAACTTTATAAACTGTAATGTGCTACACCAATACAGACACAACTTATTGTATCAAACTTTATAAACTGTAATGTGCTACACCATACAGACACAACTTATTGTATCAAACTTTATAAACTGTAATGTGCTACACCATACAGGCACAAATTATTGTATCAAGCTTTATAAACTGTAATGTGCTACACCATACAGGCACACATTATTGTATCAAACTTTATAAACTGTAATGTGCTACACCATACAGGCACAAATTATTGTATCAAACTTTATAAACTGTAATGTGCTACACCATACAGGCACACATTAGTGTATCAAACTTGATAAACTGTAATGTGCTACACCATACAGGCACAACTTATTGTATCAAACTTTATAAACTGTAATGTGCTACACCATACAGGCAAAAATTATTGTATCAAACTTTATAAACTGTAATGTGCTACACCATACAGGCAACAATTATTGTATCAAACTTTATAAACTGTAATGTGCTACACCATACAGGCACATAGTATTGTATCAAACTTTATAATCTGTAATGTGCTACACCATACAGACACAAATTATTGTATCAAACTTTATAAACTGTAATATGCCACACCATACAGAAACAAATTATTGTATCAAACTTTATAAACTGTAATATGCCACACCATACAGACACAAATTATTGTATCAAATTTTATAAGCAGTAATGTGCTACACCATACAGACACAAATTATTGTATCAAACTTTATAAGCAGTAATGTGCTACACCATACAGGCAAAAATTATTGTATCAAACTTTATAAACTGTAATGTGCTACACCATACAGGCAACAATTATTGTATCAAACTTTATAAACTGTAATGTGCTACACCATACAGGCACATAGTATTGTATCAAACTTTATAATCTGTAATGTGCTACACCATACAGACACAAATTATTGTATCAAACTTTATAAACTGTAATATGCCACACCATACAGACACAAATTATTGTATCAAACTTTATAAACTGTAATATGCCACACCATACAGACACAAATTATTGTATCAAATTTTATAAACTGTAATGTGCTACACCATACAGACACAACTTATTGTATCAAACTTTATAAACTGTAATGTGCTACACCATACAGGCACACATTATTGTATCAAACATTATAATCTGTAATGTGCTACACCATACAGGCACACATTATTGTATCAAACTTAATAATCTGTAATGTGCTACACCATACAGGCACAAATTATTGTATCAAACTTTATAAGCTATAATGTACTACACCATACAGACACAACTTATTGTATCAAACTTTATAAACTGTAATGTGCTACACCATATAGACACAACTTATTGTATCAAACTTTATAAACTGTAATGTGCTACACCATACAGACACAACTTATTGTATCAAACTTTATAAACTGTAATGTGCTACACCATATAGGTACAAATTATTGTATCAAACTTTATAAACTGTAATGTGCAACACCATACAGACACAAATTATTGTATCAAACTTTATAAACGGTAATGTGCTACACCATACAGACACAACTTATTGTATCAAACTTTATAAACTGTAATGTGCTACACCATACAGGCACAAATTATTGTATCAAACTTTTTAAACTGTAATGTGCTACACCATACAGGCACACATTATTGTATCAAACTTTATAAACTGTAGTGTGCTACGCCATACAGGAACAAATTATTGTATCAAGCTTTATAAACTGTAATGTGCTACACCATACAGGCACAACTTATTGTATCAAACTTTATAAACTGTAATGTGCTACACCATACAGGCACAAATTATTGTATCAAGCTTTATAAACTGTAATGTGCTACACCATACAGACACAACTTATTGTATCAAACTTTATAAACTGTAATGTGCTACACCATACAGGCACACATTATTGTATCAAGCTTTATAAACTGTAATGTGCTACACCATACAGGCACACATTATTGTATCAAACTTTATAAACTGTAATGTGCTACATCATACAGGCACAAATTATTGTATCAAACTTTATAAACTGTAATGTGCTACACCATACAGGCACACATTAATGTATCAAACTTTATAAACTGTAATGTGCTACAACATACAGGCACACATTATTGTATCAAACTTTATAAACTGTAATGTGCTACACCATACAGGCACAAATTATTGTATCAAACTTTATAAACTGTAATATGCTACACCATACAGGCACACATTAGTGTATCAAACTTGATAAACTGTAATGTGCTACACCATACAGGCAACAATTATTGTATCAAACTTTATAAACTGTAATGTGCTACACCATACAGGCACATAGTATTGTATCAAACTTTATAATCTGTAATGTGCTACACCATACAGACACAAATTATTGTATCAAACTTTATAAACTGTAATATGCCACACCATACAGACACAAATTATTGTATCAAACTTTATAAACTGTAATATGCCACACCATACAGACACAAATTATTGTATCAAATTTTATAAACTGTAATGTGCTACACCATACAGACACAACTTATTGTATCAAACTTTATAAACTGTAATGTGCTACACCATACAGGCACACATTATTGTATCAAACATTATAATCTGTAATGTGCTACACCATACAGGCACACATTATTGTATCAAACTTAATAATCTGTAATGTGCTACACCATACAGGCACAAATTATTGTATCAAACTTTATAAGCTATAATGTACTACACCATACAGACACAACTTATTGTATCAAACTTTATAAACTGTAATGTGCTACACCATATAGACACAACTTATTGTATCAAACTTTATAAACTGTAATGTGCTACACCATACAGACACAACTTATTGTATCAAACTTTATAAACGGTAATGTGCTACACCATACAGACACAACTTATTGTATCAAACTTTATAAACTGTAATGTGCTACACCATACAGGCACAAATTATTGTATCAAACTTTATAAACTGTAATGTGCTACACCATACAGGCACACATTATTGTATCAAACTTTATAAACTGTAGTGTGCTACGCCATACAGGAACAAATTATTGTATCAAGCTTTATAAACTGTAATGTGCTACACCATACAGGCACAACTTATTGTATCAAACTTTATAAACTGTAATGTGCTACACCATACAGGCACAAATTATTGTATCAAGCTTTATAAACTGTAATGTGCTACACCATACAGACACAACTTATTGTATCAAACTTTATAAACTGTAATGTGCTACACCATACAGGCACACATTATTGTATCAAGCTTTATAAACTGTAATGTGCTACACCATACAGGCACACATTATTGTATCAAACTTTATAAACTGTAATGTGCTACATCATACAGGCACAAATTATTGTATCAAACTTTATAAACTGTAATGTGCTACACCATACAGGCACACATTAATGTATCAAACTTTATAAACTGTAATGTGCTACAACATACAGGCACACATTATTGTATCAAACTTTATAAACTGTAATGTGCTACACCATACAGGCACAAATTATTGTATCAAACTTTATAAACTGTAATATGCTACACCATACAGGCACACATTAGTGTATCAAACTTGATAAACTGTAATGTGCTACACCATACAGGCACAACTTATTGTATCAAACTTTATAAACTGTAATGTGCTACACCATACAGGCAAAAATTATGTATCAAACTTTATAAACTGTAATGTGCTACACCATACAGGCAACAATTATTGTATCAAACTTTATAAACTGTAATGTGCTACACCATACAGGCACACATTATTGTATCAAACATTATAATCTGTAATGTGCTACACCATACAGGCACACATTATTGTATCAAACTTTATAATCTGTAATGTGCTACACCATACAGGCACACATTATTGTATCAAACTTTATAAACTATAATGTACTACACCATACAGACACAACTTATTGTATCAAACTTTATAAACTGTAATGTGCTACACCATATAGACACAACTTATTGTATCAAACTTTATAAACTGTAATGTGCTACACCATACAGACACAACTTATTGTATCAAACTTTATAAGCAGTAATGTGCTACACCATATAGGTACAAATTATTGTATCAAACTTTATAAATTGTAATGTGCAACACCATACAGACACAAATTATTGTATCAAACTTTATAAACTGTAATATGCCACACCATACAGACACAACTTATTGTATCAAACTTTATAAGCAGTAATGTGCTACACCATACAGGCACAAATTATTGTATCAAACTTTATAAACTGTAATGTGCTACACCATACAGACACAAATTATTGTATCAAACTTTATAAACTGTAATGTGCTACACCATACAGGCACAAATTATTGTATCAAACTTTATAAACTGTAATGTGCTACACCATACAGACACAAATTATTGTATCAAACTTTATAAACTGTAATGTGCTACACCATACAGGCACAAATTATTGTATCAAACTTTATAAACTGTAATGTGTTACACCATACAGACACAACTTATTGTATCAAACTTTATAAGCTGTAATGTGCTACACCATACAGGTACAAATTATTGTATCAAGCTTTATAAACTGTAATGTGCTACACCATACAGGCACAAATTATTGTATCAAACTTTATAAACTGTAATGTGCTACACCATACAGGCACAAATTATTGTATCAAGCTTTATAAACTGTAATGTGCTACACCATACAGGCACAAATTATTGTATCAAACTTTATAAGCTGTAATGTGCTACACCATACAGGCACAAATTATTGTATCAAACTTTATAAGCAGTAATGTGCTACACCATACAGGCACACATTATTGTATCAAACTTTATAAACTGTAATGTGCTACACCATACAGGCACACATTATTGTATCAAACTTTATAAACTGTAATGTGCTACACCATACAGGCACAAATTATTGTATCAAACTTTATAAACTGTAATGTGCTACACCATACAGGCACAAATTATTGTATCAAACTTGATAAACTGTAATGTGCTACACCAATACAGGCACAACTTATTGTATCAAACTTTATAAACTGTAATGTGCTACACCATACAGACACAACTTATTGTATCAAACTTTATAAACTGTAATGTGCTACACCATACAGACACAAATTATTGTATCAAGCTTTATAAACTGTAATGTGCTACACCATACAGGCACACATTATTGTATCAAACTTTATAAACTGTAATGTGCTACACCATACAGGCACAAATTATTGTATCAAACTTTATAAACTGTAATGTGCTACACCATACAGGCACAAATTATTGTATCAAGCTTTATAAACTGTAATGTGCTACACCATACAGGCACACATTATTGTATCAAACTTTATAAACTGTAATGTGCTACACCATACAGGCACAAATTATTGTATCAAACTTTATAAACTGTAATGTGCTACACCATACAGGCACAAATTATTGTATCAAACTTTATAAACTGTAATGTGATACACCATACAGACACAACTTATTGTATCAAACTTTATAAACTGTAATGTGCTACACCAATACAGACACAACTTATTGTATCAAACTTTATAAACTGTAATGTGCTACACCATACAGACACAACTTATTGTATCAAACTTTATAAACTGTAATGTGCTACACCATACAGGCACAAATTATTGTATCAAGCTTTATAAACTGTAATGTGCTACACCATACAGGCACACATTATTGTATCAAACTTTATAAACTGTAATGTGCTACACCATACAGGCACAAATTATTGTATCAAACTTTATAAACTGTAATGTGCTACACCATACAGGCACACATTAGTGTATCAAACTTGATAAACTGTAATGTGCTACACCATACAGGCACAACTTATTGTATCAAACTTTATAAACTGTAATGTGCTACACCATACAGGCAAAAATTATTTTATCAAACTTTATAAACTGTAATGTGCTACACCATACAGGCAACAATTATTGTATCAAACTTTATAAACTGTAATGTGCTACACCATACAGGCACATAGTATTGTATCAAACTTTATAATCTGTAATGTGCTACACCATACAGACACAAATTATTGTATCAAACTTTATAAACTGTAATATGCCACACCATACAGAAACAAATTATTGTATCAAACTTTATCAACTGTAATATGCCACACCATACAGACACAAATTATTGTATCAAATTTTATAAGCAGTAATGTGCTACACCATACAGACACAAATTATTGTATCAAACTTTATAAGCAGTAATGTGCTACACCATACAGGCAAAAATTATTGTATCAAACTTTATAAACTGTAATGTGCTACACCATACAGGCAACAATTATTGTATCAAACTTTATAAACTGTAATGTGCTACACCATACAGGCACATAGTATTGTATCAAACTTTATAATCTGTAATGTGCTACACCATACAGACACAAATTATTGTATCAAACTTTATAAACTGTAATATGCCACACCATACAGACACAAATTATTGTATCAAACTTTATAAACTGTAATATGCCACACCATACAGACACAAATTATTGTATCAAATTTTATAAACTGTAATGTGCTACACCATACAGACACAACTTATTGTATCAAACTTTATAAACTGTAATGTGCTACACCATACAGGCACACATTATTGTATCAAACATTATAATCTGTAATGTGCTACACCATACAGGCACACATTATTGTATCAAACTTAATAATCTGTAATGTGCTACACCATACAGGCACAAATTATTGTATCAAACTTTATAAGCTATAATGTACTACACCATACAGACACAACTTATTGTATCAAACTTTATAAACTGTAATGTGCTACACCATATAGACACAACTTATTGTATCAAACTTAATAAACTGTAATGTGCTACACCATACAGACACAACTTATTGTATCAAACTTTATAAACTGTAATGTGCTACACCATATAGGTACAAATTATTGTATCAAACTTTATAAACTGTAATGTGCAACACCATACAGACACAAATTATTGTATCAAACTTTATAAACTGTAATGTGCTACACCATACAGACACAACTTATTGTATCAAACTTTATAAACTGTAATGTGCTACACCATACAGGCACAAATTATTGTATCAAACTTTATAAACTGTAATGTGCTACACCATACAGGCACACATTATTGTATCAAACTTGATAAACTGTAATGTGCTACACCAATACAGGCACAACTTATTGTATCAAACTTTATAAACTGTAATGTGCTACACCATACAGACACAACTTATTGTATCAAACTTTATAAACTGTAATGTGCTACACCATACAGACACAAATTATTGTATCAAGCTTTATAAACTGTAATGTGCTACACCATACAGGCACACCTTATTGTATCAAACTTTATAAACTGTAATGTGCTACACCATACAGGCACAAATTATTGTATCAAACTTTATAAACTGTAATGTGCTACACCATACAGGCACAAATTATTGTATCAAGCTTTATAAACTGTAATGTGCTACACCATACAGGCACACATTATTGTATCAAACTTTATAAACTGTAATGTGCTACACCATACAGGCACAAATTATTGTATCAAACTTTATAAACTGTAATGTGTTACACCATACAGACACAACTTATTGTATCAAACTTTATAAATTGTAATGGGCTACACCATACAGACACAACTTATTGTATCAAACTGTATAAGCTGTAATGTGCTACACCATACAGGTACAACTTATTGTATCAAACTTTATAAACTGTAATGTGCTACACCATACAAGCACACATTAGAGTATCAAACTTTATAAACTGTAATGTGCTACACCATACAGGCACAAATTATTGTATCAAACTTTATAAGCTGTAATGTGCTACACCATACAGGCACAAATTATTGTATCAAACTTTATAAGCAGTAATGTGCTACACCATACAGGCACACATTATTGTATCAAACTTTATAAACTGTAATGTGCTACACCATACAGGCACACATTATTGTATCAAACTTTATAAACTGTAATGTGCTACACCATACAGGCACAAATTATTGTATCAAACTTTATAAACTGTAATGTGCTATACCATACAGGCACAAATTATTGTATCAAACTTGATAAACTGTAATGTGCTACACCAATACAGGCACAACTTATTGTATCAAACTTTATAAACTGTAATGTGCTACACCATACAGACACAACTTATTGTATCAAACTTTATAAACTGTAATGTGCTACACCATACAGACACAAATTATTGTATCAAGCTTTATAAACTGTAATGTGCTACACCATACAGGCACAAATTATTGTATCAAGCTTTATAAACTGTAATGTGCTACACCATACAGGCACACATTATTGTATCAAACTTTATAAACTGTAATGTGCTACACCATACAGGCACAAATTATTGTATCAAACTTTATAAACTGTAATGTGCTACACCATACAGGCACAAATTATTGTATCAAACTTTATAAACTGTAATGTGATACACCATACAGACACAACTTATTGTATCAAACTTTATAAACTGTAATGTGCTACACCAATACAGACACAACTTATTGTATCAAACTTTATAAACTGTAATGTGCTACACCATACAGACACAACTTATTGTATCAAACTTTATAAACTGTAATGTGCTACACCATACAGGCACAAATTATTGTATCAAGCTTTATAAACTGTAATGTGCTACACCATACAGGCACACATTATTGTATCAAACTTTATAAACTGTAATGTGCTACACCATACAGGCACAAATTATTGTATCAAACTTTATAAACTGTAATGTGCTACACCATACAGGCACACATTAGTGTATCAAACTTGATAAACTGTAATGTGCTACACCATACAGGCACAACTTATTGTATCAAACTTTATAAACTGTAATGTGCTACACCATACAGGCAAAAATTATTGTATCAAACTTTATAAACTGTAATGTGCTACACCATACAGGCAACAATTATTGTATCAAACTTTATAAACTGTAATGTGCTACACCATACAGGCACATAGTATTGTATCAAACTTTATAATCTGTAATGTGCTACACCATACAGACACAAATTATTGTATCAAACTTTATAAACTGTAATATGCCACACCATACAGAAACAAATTATTGTATCAAACTTTATCAACTGTAATATGCCACACCATACAGACACAAATTATTGTATCAAATTTTATAAGCAGTAATGTGCTACACCATACAGACACAAATTATTGTATCAAACTTTATAAGCAGTAATGTGCTACACCATACAGGCAAAAATTATTGTATCAAACTTTATAAACTGTAATGTGCTACACCATACAGGCAACAATTATTGTATCAAACTTTATAAACTGTAATGTGCTACACCATACAGGCACATAGTATTGTATCAAACTTTATAATCTGTAATGTGCTACACCATACAGACACAAATTATTGTATCAAACTTTATAAACTGTAATATGCCACACCATACAGACACAAATTATTGTATCAAACTTTATAAACTGTAATATGCCACACCATACAGACACAAATTATTGTATCAAATTTTATAAACTGTAATGTGCTACACCATACAGACACAACTTATTGTATCAAACTTTATAAACTGTAATGTGCTACACCATACAGGCACACATTATTGTATCAAACATTATAATCTGTAATGTGCTACACCATACAGGCACACATTATTGTATCAAACTTAATAATCTGTAATGTGCTACACCATACAGGCACAAATTATTGTATCAAACTTTATAAGCTATAATGTACTACACCATACAGACACAACTTATTGTATCAAACTTTATAAACTGTAATGTGCTACACCATATAGACACAACTTATTGTATCAAACTTAATAAACTGTAATGTGCTACACCATACAGACACAACTTATTGTATCAAACTTTATAAACTGTAATGTGCTACACCATACAGACACAACTTATTGTATCAAACTTTATAAACTGTAATGTACTACACCATACAGGCACAAATTATTGTATCAAACTTTATAAACTGTAATGTGCTACACCATATAGGTACAAATTATTGTATCAAACTTTATAAACTGTAATGTGCAACACCATACAGACACAAATTATTGTATCAAACTTTATAAACTGTAATGTGCTACACCATACAGACACAACTTATTGTATCAAACTTTATAAACTGTAATGTGCTACACCATACAGGCACAAATTATTGTATCAAACTTTATAAACTGTAATGTGCTACACCATATAGGTACAAATTATTGTATCAAACTTTATAAACTGTAATGTGCAACACCATACAGACACAAATTATTGTATCAAACTTTATAAACTGTAATGTGCTACACCATACAGACACAACTTATTGTATCAAACTTTATAAACTGTAATGTGCTACACCATACAGGCACAAATTATTGTATCAAACTTTATAAACTGTAATGTGCTACACCATATAGGCACAACTTATTGTATAAAACTTTATAAACTGTAATGTGCTACACCATATAGACACAACTTATTGTATCAAACTTTATAAACTGTAATGTGCTACACCATATAGGTACAAATTATTGTATCAAACTTTATAAACTGTAATGTGCAACACCATACAGACACAAATTATTGTATCAAACTTTATAAACTGTAATGTGCTACACCATACAGACACAACTTATTGTATCAAACTTTATAAACTGTAATGTGCTACACCATACAGGCACAAATTATTGTATCAAACTTTATAAACTGTAATGTGCTACACCATACAGGCACAAATTATTGTATCAAACTTGATAAACTGTAATGTGCTACACCAATACAGGCACAACTTATTGTATCAAACTTTATAAACTGTAATGTGCTACACCATACAGACACAACTTATTGTATCAAACTTTATAAACTGTAATGTGCTACACCATACAGACACAAATTATTGTATCAAGCTTTATAAACTGTAATGTGCTACACCATACAGGCACACATTATTGTATCAAACTTTATAAACTGTAATGTGCTACACCATACAGGCACAAATTATTGTATCAAACTTTATAAACTGTAATGTGCTACACCATACAGGCACAAATTATTGTATCAAGCTTTATAAACTGTAATGTGCTACACCATACAGGCACACATTATTGTATCAAACTTTATAAACTGTAATGTGCTACACCATACAGGCACAAATTATTGTATCAAACTTTATAAACTGTAATGTGCTACACCATACAGGCACAAATTATTGTATCAAACTTTATAAACTGTAATGTGATACACCATACAGACACAACTTATTGTATCAAACTTTATAAACTGTAATGTGCTACACCAATACAGACACAACTTATTGTATCAAACTTTATAAACTGTAATGTGCTACACCATACAGACACAGCTTATTGTATCAAACTTTATAAACTGTAATGTGCTACACCATACAGGCACAAATTATTGTATCAAGCTTTATAAACTGTAATGTGCTACACCATACAGGCACACATTATTGTATCAAACTTTATAAACTGTAATGTGCTACACCATACAGGCACAAATTATTGTATCAAACTTTATAAACTGTAATGTGCTACACCATACAGGCACACATTAGTGTATCAAACTTGATAAACTGTAATGTGCTACACCATACAGGCACAACTTATTGTATCAAACTTTATAAACTGTAATGTGCTACACCATACAGGCAAAAATTATTGTATCAAACTTTATAAACTGTAATGTGCTACACCATACAGGCAACAATTATTGTATCAAACTTTATAAACTGTAATGTGCTACACCATACAGGCACATAGTATTGTATCAAACTTTATAATCTGTAATGTGCTACACCATACAGACACAAATTATTGTATCAAACTTTATAAACTGTAATATGCCACACCATACAGAAACAAATTATTGTATCAAACTTTATCAACTGTAATATGCCACACCATACAGACACAAATTATTGTATCAAATTTTATAAGCAGTAATGTGCTACACCATACAGACACAAATTATTGTATCAAACTTTATAAGCAGTAATGTGCTACACCATACAGGCAAAAATTATTGTATCAAACTTTATAAACTGTAATGTGCTACACCATACAGGCAACAATTATTGTATCAAACTTTATAAACTGTAATGTGCTACACCATACAGGCACATAGTATTGTATCAAACTTTATAATCTGTAATGTGCTACACCATACAGACACAAATTATTGTATCAAACTTTATAAACTGTAATATGCCACACCATACAGACACAAATTATTGTATCAAACTTTATAAACTGTAATATGCCACACCATACAGACACAAATTATTGTATCAAATTTTATAAACTGTAATGTGCTACACCATACAGACACAACTTATTGTATCAAACTTTATAAACTGTAATGTGCTACACCATACAGGCACACATTATTGTATCAAACATTATAATCTGTAATGTGCTACACCATACAGGCACACATTATTGTATCAAACTTAATAATCTGTAATGTGCTACACCATACAGGCACAAATTATTGTATCAAACTTTATAAGCTATAATGTACTACACCATACAGACACAACTTATTGTATCAAACTTTATAAACTGTAATGTGCTACACCATATAGACACAACTTATTGTATCAAACTTAATAAACTGTAATGTGCTACACCATACAGACACAACTTATTGTATCAAACTTTATAAACTGTAATGTGCTACACCATATAGGTACAAATTATTGTATCAAACTTTATAAACTGTAATGTGCAACACCATACAGACACAAATTATTGTATCAAACTTTATAAACTGTAATGTGCTACACCATACAGACACAACTTATTGTATCAAACTTTATAAACTGTAATGTGCTACACCATACAGGCACAAATTATTGTATCAAACTTTATAAACTGTAGTGTGCTACGCCATACAGGAACAAATTATTGTATCAAGCTTTATAAACTGTAATGTGCTACACCATACAGGCACAACTTATTGTATCAAACTTTATAAACTGTAATGTGCTACACCATACAGGCACAACTTATTGTATCAAACTTTATAAGCAGTAATGTGCTACACCATACAGACACAACTTATTGTATCAAACTTTATAAACTGTAATGTGCTAAACCATACAGGCACAAAGTATTGTATCAAACTTTATAAACTGTAATGTGCTACACCATACAGACACACATTATTGTCTCAAACTTTATAAACTGTAATGTGCTACACCATACAGGCAACAATTATTGTATCAAACTTTATAAACTGTAATGTGCTACACCATACAGGCACAAAGTATTGTATCAAAGTTTATAATCTGTAATATGCCACACCATACAGGCACAAATTATTGCATCAAACTTTATAAACTCTAATATGCCACACCATACAGACACAAATTATTGTATCAAACTTTATAAACTGTAATATGCCACACCATACAGACACAAATTATTGTATCAAGCTTTATAAACTGTAATGTGCTACACCATACAGGCACAACTTATTGTATCAAACTTTATAAGCAGTAATGTGCTACACCATACAGACACAACATATTGTATCAAACTTTATAAACTGTAATGTGCTGCACCATACAGGCACACATTATTGTATCAAACTTTATAAACTGTAATGTGCTACACCATACAGGCACACATTAGTGTATCAAACTTTATAAACTGTAATGTGCTACAACATACAGGCACAACTTATTGTATCAAACTTTATAAACTGTAATGTGCTACACCATACAGGCAAACATTATTGTATCAAACTTTATAAACTGTAATGTGCTACACCATACAGGCAACAATTATTGTATCAAACTTTATAAACTGTAATGTGCTACACCAATACAGGCACAAATTATTGTATCAAACTTTATAAACTGTAATGTGCTACACCATACAGAAACAACTTATTGTATCAAACTTTATAAACTGTAATGTGCTACACCATACAGGCACACATAATTCAAACAAACTTTTAAATTGTAGTGTATCACTTAAATTGTAATGGGTTGCACCTTACCGGCACAAAATGTACTAAAAATATTGATGATTAGCTAAGATCCTACCCTCAAGACCAAAAGGGGCTTATATTCATGTTCAATTAAACCATATGGAGCCTCTGTTCAAATTTGTCTTTGGTTAATTTGACATCACCTACCAAGAAAATGTGTAAGCAAAAACAAGCACCATATATGCTTAACCATACAAGCATATTTTTTTTTTTTTTTTTTTTTTCTAATAAATTCTGTATGGGTTACTTTTATAATGACTAAAAGTATAGTTGAGGAAATTAATTGAATCTCCTTATGTTCATTTCAATAAACTAACAACAGCTGCTCGTACACTATTATAATATTATGTATACTCATATACCTCATTTAAATGCACCTCATCATCTGTATCAACCAATTCTTGATTTTCTGGGCTCCAAAAGCCGGAGTGTCTCCAAAATTGTACACCTTCCACTCTATCTTCTTTAAAATAATTTCTTAAGAAGGTATTTAGTGTATCTTCCCGATCGTTGAACCATGGTATATCAACCGGATACCGTCTCCTTCGTCTAGGTCATTGTCGATGTAAAATCTGCAAAACTGCCACTCTTTGTACATGATAACAATATATTTGTGTTAAATCTAACCCTATTAATTTTGTTCTATCTCTTGAACTGATTTATCCAACTGACATATGTCATTTGAACCCACTTGCAGTAAAACAACTGTCGGCTCTAAGCTTCCAACCATATGCAAACATCTTTCTTTGATGTAGTCTTTCTTGGCCCCTGGGTAGCCTCTCAAGAAAACCTGCTCACTGTGTGGGTTTTAGTTTAATTTTAAATTGACATCATACATTAAAACGGAGAAAATCATGAAAACGACTAATGAAAGAATGCCCAAGTATCAAAACTTTTGTTGCCATATTATTCAAAGTATTACATGCAAAGATGCATCAAAACATGTTGCACAATAACCCATGCCGATATCTAGGTAATGATCAAAAGAATTAAAATTATCAAAGATTTTTAAACAACGTTGATATATATCCTCAAATCACAATAAATACTTACATCAATCAATATTCTTACTGTCAATACACATGAAAAGACGAAAACATAACTTTAAATTAATAAAAATCTTGAAAATTGCTTTGAACTAAAAAGTTGGGTATACAATTTGAATTTTATAGATGGCGCTGCATAAAATCAATAGTGATAGAATGATGTACAATCTAAAAATAGCAATCGCATAGATTGCCATGCAATCATAAAACTTCAGTTAAAAAGATTTCATAAAATTACCAAAATATTATTTAGGTATCATAAATTTATTTATGTTCCATAAATCCACTTATCATATACTGCAAACAAGATGACATTTACTTAACATTTAATGTGCTAATGTCAATAAATGATGGAGAATACTGAAGAGGTAACACAAAATGGACAATCCATAGAAACTGGCAACACAGGTCACACAAGACAAAGAAAAAAAAACAAAAACAAAAACAAAGAAAACCCCAACACAATGTGCGTTTGACACCACTATCTGCAAACAAGCACACATAACGTTAATAAGACATGAGCCCTATTACAAACAACTGGAGGTAAAGACGAACCGAACATCGTTTGATAACTATGCCTTTGTTTACCTGTTTTTAATCATCCAGAACGGTTATGCATACCGATTTTGTGATATATCAATTTGCCAGAAATATCATACGGAGTGGGCTTTGTAATATAACATTGCATGCAGAAATAGAATATAAAAGAAACAATGATTTATTTTATTCTCTAAATTTTTATGAAAACCGTATAATGTACCATGTCCCAAGATCGGGATAAATTACATCAATATATCTATTGAATTGACCATAGTCCACAGTTGTGATATAATGCAAACAAGATGACATTTACTTAACATTTAATGTGCTAATGTCAATAAAAGATAGCGAATACTGAAGTGGTAACACAAAATGGACAATCCAGAGAAACTGGCAACGCAGGTCACACAAAACAAAGAATAAAAACCAAACAAAAAAAACAAAAAACGAACACAATGTCCGTTGGACACCACTATCCGCAAGCAAACACAGATAACGTTAATAAGATATGAGCCCTATTACAAACAACTGGAGCAAAAGACGAACCAACCATCGTTTGCATGCGGAAATCATAACACGGACCCCAAAACGTAAAGAAACATACTAGGAGAACACAAAACACTAAAAAGATGAGCAACACGGATCTTAATGACCGGTAAATCTTTCGTAAAAGCACAGTAAAGCGTATTTATTGATAGGAATTTAACTGCTTTATTCAATCAAATTAAGACCAACTTGAATAAATGTTAGAGAATAGCGAAAAGCCAATCAAAAGATCGAAATTAATTTCGTAAACCAAGAAATTGTTTTTCAAATAAAAAACTAGATATATACAAACAGATGAGAGTGGGGTCAACACGCAATACAAAAGCAATAAAAACAAAAGATGGGAACTTATGCGGTTAATATTTATGGATGGCTAATTTGCTAGCTTACTGTACCGCAACGAACAATAGAAAGTAAAACGAAGATGCAATACATATCCAGGATCATTTGCATATTGCAAAGTCTATATACAGGTAGGAAGATTTTGAAGGGGTAACCAAAGAATAATATATCGATTTTCTATATTTAAATGAATGCTCTAAGACGATGATTGTATCGTGGTACATTATCGTGTGCGATGTGCTTCATAATAGCGTTGACGCTGAATAATAGGACAAATCATGTCAATGTTAAATATCATAAACCTCCAGTGTGGAATTGTCACAGTGAGGATAAACACAGCATAAATACTGGTATACTGATTCCTTCTACCACTAAATACATAACTATGTGTTCAATTTTATTTATTGTTCGTGTTATCTTATCACTTAATATTTCAGTATTTATCAATTGAGCTTGGTACATAAATATTATAACTGTAAATGAACGAATATATATAATGATAGTTATGCAGTTTTCAGATTCTATTGATTGTCCATTCTTGATAGCCACTTTCTCTAGCGTTTATATAAACCTATTACATGATTAAGAATGTACATATATATGTCAAGAATTATTTTCTTTCAACACCAGTTGTTGCAGTAATATAAGGAGGAAAGGGTAGCTTAACTTAGAGGCCGCTGTTAGCTAAATAGCTTATTTGTCCGAGTGGACAAAATAAGGCACAACATACTTATTGTCTACAAGAAAAGAAGATCATACATATGTAACAGGAGAAACATATCAAAGGGTAATTGCAATCCGTAAATCGAAGAAGGACAGATAAAACACTGGCCCGAAGAAGGACAGTAAAGGGACAAAAGGACAAACAACGATCCTCAAGGATCTATAAGGATAAATTTCCCCCTTCTCCATTGAAATTAGTAGTCACTGTGTTGAAATGAAATAACATTAGGCTGGGATGTCAAACAACACTGGCAAGATTATTATGCTTGTCTGAAAACGTGGGGGTTCAAATACAATTTGGGAAAAAAGTCAGTCTTCTATAACTAAACGTTAGAGAATACCAAAGGGCAATCCAAAAATGACAATCTAGATAACCTGACAACTTAGGGTACACAAGACGAAATAAAAAAAGCAAAAACACAACACAATGTATGTTGTACACCACTATGCACACACACACACAATTAACGTAACTAAGACATGCGCCCTCCAACAAACAACTGATAAAACAGGAACCAAACATAGGCTGTGTGAGATTGATGTAAACATTACAAATGGTGTGATTTTCACGAACAATATTACATCGACATACATGTGCAAATCTAACCTTTGCAGTATTCATGGCTTACATAATATCAATGCATATAAAACAACATAAGCTTTGTGAATTTCCAATGTGTCTTTGTTTACATTTCGTCCTTATTGATGACTATGCCTTTGCTTACCTGTTTTTAATGATCCAGAACGGCTATGCACACCGATTTTGTGATAAATCAATTTGGCAGAAATATCATACGAGTGGGCTTTGTAATATAATAGTACATGCAGAAATAGAATATAAAAGAAACAATGATTTATTTTATTCTCTATTTTTTTTATAAAAAGCGTGTAATGTACCATTTTGTTAGCATCATTAAGACATTAACATCAAGATCGGGATAAATTACATCAATATAACTATTGAATTGACCTTATTCCACAGTTGTGATATAATACAAACAAGATGACATTTACTTAACATTTAATGCGCTAATGTCAATAAACGATATCAAATACTGAAGTGGTAGCACAAACTGGACAATCCATAGAAACTGGCAACGCAGGTCACACAAGACAAAGACAAAAAAACAAACAAAAACAAGTAAAAAGCGAACACAATGTGCGTTGGACACCACTATCCGCAAGCAAACACTAATAACGTTCATAAGACATGAGCCCTCTTACAAACACCTGGAGGTAAGGACGAACCAACCATCGTTTCTATGCGGAAATAACAACACGGAACCCAAAACGTAAAGAAACATAATAAGAGAACACAAAACTCTGAAAAGATGAGCAACACGGATCTTAATGACCGGTGAATCTTTTGTAAAAGCACTACACCTATGAGTTCCAAGCGTATTTATTAATATTGATAGCAATGTAACTGCTTTATTCAATCAAATTAAGACCAATTGAAAGAAATATTAGAGAATATCGAAAAGCCAATCAAAAGTTCGAAATTAATTTCGTAAACCAGAAAATTTTGCTATAAGGATAAATTTCCCCCTTCCCCATTGAAATTAGTAGTCACTGTGTTGAAATGAAATTACATTAGGCTGGTATGTCAAACAACACTGGCAATATTATTATGCTTGGCTGAAAACGTGGGGGTCCAAATACAATTTGGGAAAAAAGTCAGTCTTCTATGACTAAACGTTAGAGAATACCAAAGGGCAATTCATAAATGACAATCTAGATAATCTGACAACTTAGTGTACACAAGACGAAATAAAAAAAGCAAAAACACAACACAAAGTATGTTGGACACCACTATGCACACACACACAAAATTAACGTAAATAAGACATGCGCTCTCCAACAAACAACTGGTAAAACAGGAACCAAACATAGGCTGTGTGAGATTGATATAAACATTGCACATTGCGTTTGATTTGTGCATAGTGGTGTCCAACATACATTGTGTTGTGTTTTTACTTTGTTTTGTTTCGTCTTGTGTACCCTAAGTTTGCTAGTTTCTCTAGATTGTCATTTTTGGATTGCCCTTTGGTATTCTCTAACGCTTAGTTATAGAAGACTGACTTTTTCCCAAATTGTATTTGGACGCCCACGTTTTCAGCCAAACATAAAAATATGTAATCGAAACATGAGTTAGATGGTGATGAGAAATACATGTATAACATTGGAGTGGGTTTAGATGCAAGTTTATTATTATGTCTAAATAATGGTTTTGCAGATTTGGTCTATTTCGGCAATAATTTGAATTATCGGTAATTTGCACATTTTTCCTTCGGTCTCATGGAGTTGTCTTCTCTTCTCTTCTCTTCTTCTTCTTCACAGATGTTGTCAGCCATACTTTCCGGTTGAGTCACATGTTTTTATATAAGTAGAATCGGTTTTGTCACTGTACAAAATTGAAAGGATAATTAAAAAAATCCTGCAGTTTTCTGGTACCTGATTCATGTTGAGCGACGGTAAGAAACAGTAACAGCATTTATGCTTATAAGCGTGGACTTCACATAATCCAAAACAATAAGAACGACGCTTGTGTCTGTTCTTTTTCGACAAGTTGACAGTTGTTTTTGGGGCTTTTTCTATTTATAGGGGGGGGGGGGGGATATTTTCAGTATCAACGAACTGACTCTGATACTGATTTGGTTTTGATTTATTGTTCTTAGCGCCACTTTCAGCAATATTTCAGCTATATCATGGAGACCAGTTTTAGTCGTGGAAGAAGCCGGAGTACCCGAATGCATCTTTTTGGTAAATTACAAAGGCAGGCGCGAACCCACGCCGTATTGGTGGTGATAGGCTTGTATGAGTTGTTATTAAGTCATCCAACTACCTAGCTCGTTGAATCACCCGGGCCATGACTCTGATACTGAAAATTATCAGTCATTGTGATGTCAAAGACATGATGTTGCCGATAAAAAAAATAAATGAAGATCTCGACAGACAGTTTCACTAGTATCAAAGCTCGTCTTATCAGACTCGATGTCATAATGTAAGAATAATGACTTGTCTCGGCTTTCATGCAAATATATAATATGCATAGAATAGTTTTAATGCAATGTGTAAATATGTGTAGATATTTTTTGAAAAAAGTTAACAAGACCAACATAGTTGAACAAGCTTTGGGGATCTTACGGAAAGCGAGAGGTATCTTCTGTTTGGTGTGAAAATGCAAGAACCAATGACGGAGAAAATCTGGAAATAACGATTCCGAAATCTGAAGTCTGAATTTCGAAGTGTGAAGTCCGAAGTCTGAAGTCTGAAATCTGAAGACACATCTGGCTTTCGTACTCTACAACTATGGGTTCAAAGCGTTTTTTTTTTTAATATTGATAGGAATTTAACTGCTTTATTCAATCAAATTAAAACCAACTTGAATAAATGTTAGAGAATACCGAAAAGCCAATCAAAAGTTCGAAATTAATTTCGTACACCACGAATTGTTCTAAAAAATAAAAACTGGATATAAACAAACAGATGAGGATGGGGTCAACACGCAATGCAAAAGCAATGAAAAACCAAACGATGGGAACTTATGCGGTTAATATTTATGGATGGCTAATTTGTAAGCCTACTGTACCGCAACGAACAATAGAAATTAAAACGACCATGCAATACATATTCAAGATCATTTGCATATTGCAAAGTATTTATACAGGTAGGATGATTTTGAAGGGGTAACCAAAGTATAATATATTGATTTTATATATCTAAATGAATGATCAAAGACGATGGTTGTATCGTGGTACATTGGTGTGTGCGATGTGTTTCCCAATAGACGCTGTATAATAAAACAAATCATGTCAACGTTAAATATCATATACCTCCAGTGTGGAATTGTCACAGTGAGGATAAACACAGCACTAGTATTGGTATACTGATTCCTTCTACCACTAAATACATAAATATGTGTTCAATTTTATTTATTGTTCCGTTTTATCTTATCATTTAATATTTCAGTATTTATCAATTGAGTTAGGTACATAAATATTGTATCTGTAAATAAAAGAAAATATATAATGGTAGTTATGCAGTTGTCAATTTCTATTGATTGTCCATTCTTGATAGCCACTTTCTCTAGGGTTTATATAAACTTATTTAACGTGATTAAGAATGTACATATATACGTCAATAATTGTTTTATTTCAACACACATTTTATTGAAATCAAAAGTTTTTGCAGTAATATAAGGGGCTAAGGGTAGCTTAACTTAGAGGCCCCTGTTAGCTACAAAGCTTATTTATCCTTGGGGTGCAAATAAGGACCAACATACTTATTTTTTTAACAAGAAAGAAGATCATACATATGCAACAGGAGAAATATATCAAAGGGTAATTGCACTCAGTAAATCGAAGGACAGGTAATACAATGGTCCGAGGAAGGACAGTAAAGGAACAAAAGAACAAACAACGATCCTATTTGATTTATATGGATAAATATCCCCCTTCTCCATTGAAATTAGTAGTCACTGTGTTGAAATGAAATAACATTAGGCTGGTATGTCAAACAACACTGGCTATATTTTTATGATTGGTTGAAAATGTGTGGGTCCTAATACAATTTGGGAAAACAAGTTAATTTTCTATAGCTAAACATTATAGAATACCAAAGGAAGATAAATAAAAATGACAATATAGAGAAACTGACAACTTAGGGTACACAAGACGATATAAAACAAAGCAAAAATACAACACATCTTTTGTTTTTATTGCTTTTGTATTGCGTGTTGACCCCACCCTCATCTGTTTGTTTATATCTAGTTTATATTTAAAAAAAAAATTCCTGGTTTACGAAATTAATTTCGAACTTTTGATTGGCCTTTCGGTATTCTCTAACATTTATTCAAGTTGGTCTTAATTTGATTGAATACAGCAGTTAAATTCCCATCAGTATTAATAAATACACTTTGAACCCATAGGTGTAGTGCCTTTACATAAGATTTACCGGTCATTAAGATTCGTTTTCCTCATCTTTTTAGTTTTTTTGTGTTCTCCTATTATGTGTCTTTACGCTTTGGGTTCCGTGTTGTGATTTCCGTATGCAAACGATGTTCGGTTCGTCTCTACCTCCAGTTGTTTGTAAGAGGGCTCATGTATTATTAACGTTATTTGTGTTTGCTTGCGGATAGTGGTGTCCAACGCACATTGTGTTGGGGTTTTGTTTCCTTTGGCTTTTTCTTTGTCTTGTGTGACCTGTACGGAAAGCGAGAGGTATCTTTAGACTTCAGACTTCAGACTTCGGACTTCACACTTCGAAGTTCAGACTTCAGATTTCGTAATCGTTATTTCCGGATTTTCTCCGTCATCAGTTCTTGCATTTTCACACCAAGCAGAAGATACCTCTTGCTTTCCGTAGATACCGGTTCCAGTGTCTGTTTTTTTATCTGAAATTTGGACGCTTTTGCCATTTTTATTAAGCAGGATTTTCCAAATAGGAGTGTCAATTTCAATGTTTCATTTTTAAACTATATACAGCTTGTGTCATAATTGTTTAATCTGTACCGACTCTAAATATATTAACACTGTCACTGATTGTATCATACATGTCCATTTTCACTTTCAGACTGAGGTCGGACCAATTTTCAGTGTCACCAACCTACCTTGGGATGGGTCATCCTGCAACTCAAATCCAATAGGTGGTGGTCTTGAAGAATCCAGTTAAATACGTCTAATGTTTATCTATTTCTTAATGTTTGTTTTATTCAGTAGTTGTGACAAAATATCGGCAACACCCATTTTGTTTACATTGCTACTATCAAAGTTTTTTTAATTTAACTATCGCCGGTGTTCTAGAGTCATTGTTCACCCTAGCCATAGCCATCTTTCTCCCCGGAACATTGGCCATATAGCCATCTTTCCTCCTTCCTTATCAGGGGGATGGCTATATAGTAAAATCCCACCCCGGAACATGGCTATAGCCATTCCCCCCCTTTACAAGTAGGGGGGAATGGCTATATATTGGGTTTTCCCCCTAAATGTTATATCTAATTTGCTATGAATACAGTACACTCCAGGTGTATCAACGATCAAACTCTCAAGTCCGACATATTCCTCCCAAAATGTCCGACAAATGTCCGACAAATTTGAGAGTCAACACTCTCTATGTCCGACTATTTCGTCGGACATTTTGGTCTTGGTCGAACATTTTGGTCGGACGTGAGAGTGGATATTAAAAGATTATTTTTTTACCTTTCTCGAGGTGAATATGTCAAACATTTTGTTATCGATGCGTACTTTCTTTCCGGTGTGTAGAATGTGCGGGTACGTAAATACCTTAGTGTATTTTTACCTTGCACCATATTCGCGCCAGGAAAGGCAGCTCCAAGGTCAATATTTGTCACGCTCGGGCAAAGCAGTCGTTCGATGCATAGGAGCACCTCATAATCAAAGAATTGTACAATAATTTCGAGTTACACCGTTTGTGTTTCTTTAATCTGTTTAATTTTAATAGATCTTTCTAGTACATTTAAATTTTACGATTACAATCGGAATGCTAGAAATATCGTAACTTTTCCGAAATCTAAGCGTTAAAATTATATACGCCGAGTCCAGACCTTGCTTGGATTTCTCGAAAAAAGTTTTCTTAACAAACCAAATTAAATTTGAGTAAAAACTCGACTTAAGTTTGCGTTTTGACTTTATTTGCGTTTTGACTTTGTTTGTTTGGAGAAATCACTGACGATTTAAAAAAAAATAATCTGTTGTCACTTAAAACAGTCAATGAGGCCGGTACGGCTGTGTACATGAATGAATAAGAAATAATTCTTTCGGAGTGTGATATCCATATAAAGGTGAAATAACGGATGCAAAAATTAACGGCTAACGTTACACAATATTCCGTTTACAAATATTTCAAGTCCCTATGCTTGTTCATCTGTGACGGCAATATGTGTATTGGACTAGGTATTACAGCCAGCTTGATATGAATTAATTAGCTCAGGTTACAGGTGTCAATAATGGAAGGAACATCTTGTCGACACAAATTTCCAGGTGCCAGTGGGAGAACAATTATAATTAATTCTATTTAATGTTGTTGTTTTTTATTACTATTTGTTTGTAGGTACATTTGCAATCATTGAAGTAAATTTAATTTGAGAGTCAACACTCTCTAAGTCCGACGTGAGAGTGGATATTTAAAGATTTTTTTAACACTTCTCGAGGTGAACATGTCAAACATTTTGTGATCGATGCATATTTGTAAGCGTACTTTCTTTCCGGTATGTAGAATGTCCGGTTACGTAAATACCATAGTGTATTTTTACCTCGCACCATATTCGCGCCAGGAAAGGTAGCTCAAATGTCAATATATAACTGAAATATTGTTGAAAAGTGACGTTTAAACACCCATAGCCTCATATAAATTATTGCAATAAAATATCGATTAAGTAACGAAATTGATATAAATTATTTTCCAGTTTATTTAGTATAAAAAGTTTGTTCAACACGTTCACTGTGAGATGTATTGCAACCGCCATTTTTAACTACAATCACGTGCGCATGCTCGTGTTTGATGGAAAGCTATAGCTATATTTATATATTTTGTGATAATAATTTTATATTGTAAATCAATCCACCCTGTGATTTTTTTCAACAAGATACATTTTTTATAGTATATATTTTATTATAAAATACAATATTGAACTGATTTTCGATAACACTTCAATCATTGAATATTGATTTTTTCGAATGTTGAATATTTTATCCCCAGAATTGCACCTCCCTGTTAGTATACTTTTATTGCTTTATTTAAAAAAAAATTACACCAAGAACATCGATGATACGAGTCTTCTTATTCAGAAATAAACCTACAGCAAAATAAAGGTATACATTTTTGGCACTGCGAACAAAATCGTCATTTTTATCTAGATTTATCGTCCGAAAAATACGATACTACTCTACTATACTAATTTGGATTATGCGATTGGAATTAGGTGCCATCATCAAAATAAAGATTAAAACAATGTATTTTATGATAATGATGGCTGATTAAAACTGTTTGTTATGCATTAGCAGTCAGTTGTAATATACAGGATGTAACCAATATACAGGAAGAGCCCCTACTGTGAAGCCATTCAATGAAAATAACAACCTGACCATATTGTTAAATAATAATAAGAATTAGATAAGAAATTAAAATTTATAGAAGGCAATGATTTATATAATTAACACATTAAGTCACATTTCATTTATTTAGCTTGGGTCAGTTATCAATTAAAGAAAAATCTGTCTAATAAATATTTACCTAAATAACGATATCATGACGTATGATAATTTCTCACCGTAAATGTACTTATTTTATTAAGATATTTATACACATATATAAGAAAAACGATATAAATTTATTTTTTTAGTACAAATAAATTGGAAGACGGCTTGAAAATCGAAAACGTAGAATAGTTATCTATGTTTATAAGTCTTAGTAAAAAGAGTCTTGAGCAACGTTTTTTTTCACATCTGTGATAGGTGTATTTGTATATCATAAATGCACGATGCAACAACATGCTAAGATGGGTGATGTTTTGACAGGTAAACTGTATAAAAAAAAACAACGTAGAACACACTAATAAAATATTATTTCACCTATATCAGGACTCCGCAGACTGCCAATTTTCAAGAAGAAAAAAACGGGATTTACGAATTTATGACCCATTCGCCATGAACAAAATACAACTTAAATTTTACTAAATAATTTTAATCCAAATTTGCCTTTAAAGAAATAAATGTATAAATTAGAATTATTTACCCGGGTTCGTTCGCCCTACATTTGGCAAACACGCAAACGCACCCGATATCGTAAACCGGCAACTGTTTGCAGCAAATGAAAGGGCCTTGGAATCGATTGTCGCGAGTACATACGGACATATTACTATTCACTTCTAGTGCACTTAAGACATGGGTACTGCATGTTAATACATTTTATTCATGGATATTATTGTATATATCGCCCGTGACAGCCGTTAACATATCTATACTTTCCGTACCACTGTATATCACTCATTTACTTCAGCTTTACTATGATACGCATGTTTCTTTATGCACAAATGTATTGGTTAGCAGAATTTGGGGACGTTTCCTGTTTACAGTTTAACTATCTGAGAGTGGAGACTCTCACTCCGACCTGAGTGTTTGATCGTTGATACACTTGGAGGGATCTGTAAGTTATGATTTATTTGCACTAAGAACACATTTATTCATTATTATTATTATTATTATTATTATTATTATTATTATTATTATTATTATTATTAGTATTATTATTATCATCACTATTATTATTATTATTATTATTTATATACTTAGAGTAAAATACATATACATATTTATTATGCATGATGCATGACTTTGTAAGACATGTATCAACTACCCTATATCGCATCCCTACTCGGTTGCTATTTGGAGAGTTATACATGATCAAACTTATACCAAATGCTATGTCAAGACTCGACCAATATCATCCCCAATATAAGATAATACTAATATTACTACTACTAATAATAATAGGAATAACTAGATGACATGGAGATGGAAACTATCTCTAAGGACCCCGCCGTTGCAAAATAAAGTCAATATCTAAAGAATCCGTTGGGGTACCATTAAAAACTCTAAGTTTGAGACATTGACCTTTGAAGAACAAAAATGAATTAAGTAAGACCTTCTCACAGTGGTTAAGCATCACACAATATCATCCCTCTACAATAATTAGAGCAGACTCGATGTTCTGTAGTTCACAAGAGTTTGAAGATTCCAAAGGGGCAATCAGAAACCGTAAGGGTAAGCGGTTCCTGTTCCACTAGTGGCACCCGTCGTGTTAATCTTGTTACAAATCCGGTAATAAGTCGTGAATGAGGAAAGGATCGGGAAGTGTTTACGCCATCGGAACATATCCGTGGTCATTTGTGACACAGATATTCCAATACGGTTAACCAAGTCATGGTGGCAGCCGTAAAATGTTCGTAGTGATGACTTCAACTTTACCGAAAGGAACCCTTGGTTCAGTAGCTTCCTTGTTAGCAACAACCCTCTATCATGAAAATCCTGATAGGAACCACAAGCTCTGGTATATCGTATCATCTGAGAGATATATACTTCGTATAGGGGTCCCATGAAATGAAAAGTTTGAGATCTTGACTTTAGGAGGACACACAATAATATGATATGCGAAACACCTTCTAATAGTAGTTAACAATCATGCAAAGTTTCATCCATCTACTATAGAATAGAGAAATGACTGGTTATAAAGTTATGAAGCGGACACGAATGTGTTTCGAGTGGACGGTTAGAGCGATCAGTATTGGGCGTTCGCCACTATGTGGCGGGTCCCTTATCATCTGTTACATGTTATTGTTAACATTAATGCACCCTTTGGAAGTGATTACTTCGCTTTGATATCCAAGCATAATTTGGGGGGGGGGGGGGGGGGGTGGACTACTATATAGCCATTTTTTTCGCCTATCCAGGTAAAGGGGAAATATGACTATGGGGGAACAATGGCTCTATAACACCGACATGTATCCCACAAAAAGACGAGCAAAAATTTGTAGTTTTTTCTGTAACACTGTTTTTTAGTAGATTTAATTTAAAAACCCACCTTGATCAAGTTTTTCCTTTTGCACATTCGCGATGGTCGAGATAAAACATATATTGCAACAAATGAAAACATAAACAAAACCCGTTTTCCATTTTTTTCATCACAATTCTATATATTGGATCATACTACTAGTATCAGATATATATGAAAGTGAAGAACCAGAAGAAATGAAAGTAGACAATGATTGTGAATTTATTTGGGCCAAGCTCAAAATTAAAGGGTCAAAAGACCTCTACATAACATCATGCTATCGTCCACCTGATAACCGTGACAGCATATACCTAGATAATCCACAAACCTATTTGGCAAACTTCTTGACACACAAAGGCGCACACATATGGTTAGGAGGATACATTAACCTATCTGGAATTGATTGGCAAAATGAGAATATTAAACATAACTCACAACACACAGCCGAATGCCACCAACTACTTGACATAAGCAAAACTGCCTTCTTAGATCAACTTGTGCTCGAACCTACTCGAATTACAGAAACTCAGTCCAATACTTTATATCTATGTTTTACAAACAACAATATTTTAGTCAACCAGGTACGAGTAATACCAGGTATATCAGATCATGAGGCAGTAGTTATTGAATCCACTCTAAGACCAATTAAGAAATTAGGAATAACAAGGGAAGTATGGCAATATCGAAAAGAAGACTATGACAACCTGAAGAAAGAACTTAATAACTATTATAATGACCAATGAAGTCCATACATCAAAGTCAAAGTCAAAAGGTTGTATTTAAAGTCAGTACATACAACATAAGCAGGGCCGGATTTAAATGAAGAGAGACCCTAGGCTATTACACAAATGAGGCCCTCCCAAAGCCACCATCCTTGCCAAAAGATGAAGATGGAAGAGTATTTTAAGCAAAATTCAGTGAAGCCAATACTATACTTACAAAGCGCGGGATCAGTAGGTGTGATATCAGTAGCGGCAATTAGGCCAACATCTCTCGTTGCATCTGTTGGAAGAACATTTCTTGCGTCACGATGTCGAAACAAATGTGATGTCTGATAACACCTTATAAGCTCACTTGACCCAAATAGTCAAGCGATGCATAGCCATCGCTTGGCGTCCGTCGTCGTCCGTAATCTGTAACATTTTAATCTTCTTCTATGAAACCACCACGCCAATTGGAACCAACTTTGGTAGGAATGTTCAATAGATGGCCCCCTACATAGTTCAGGTTTAATGTTGATCAGAAGTACACAAAAGAATCAAGAGGCCCAAAGAGTATACATTATTTATTGCTCAATTGTTTTTTAATGCATTCCTTTTGAAAATTCCTTTCAGAAACATGCATGCCGTCATTATAAAACTATTGCCGTTTTGACATAAAAGGAGTCAAAAGGGGGAATTTAAAAAAATTGAACCTTTTTAATTTTCATCCAATTTTATTGCATTTTTTTTGGCAAAGTGTTCATCTTGATGAGTTATTGATGGACCATGATTTTTTTTAACTATTCAATTTTAAAAAAAGTACCTAAAAGGGTCTCGACATTTTGCATATTTTAAAGGTTTATAGTATTTTTATTTTTCTCCCAATTTTCACCTAATTTTGAATGAATTGTATTGAGAGCTTTCGGCAGTATGTAGACGGATTTCCTCTATCTTTTACGGTTTCCGAGATAAACTTGACCGAAAGAGACCGAAAAGTCAAAATTTCCAAAATTTTAAAGGTTTTACTTTTTCATCCAATTTGAATGTAGTTTTTGCAAAGTGTTCATGTTAATCTGTGTCTATTATTTACATAATTAGTACTGTATAAAGGAATCTCTGATACTACTAGATTGCTTAAAAACCATATCGATGGAAATTTTTGAGGATAACTTCCTTTTATGTTGGTTCGCGCCCGGCTTTGTAAATACCAAGAAAGGGTGCACTCGACTCGCAGCCCCAAGTGATAAAGCTTACCAGTTGCTTGCCCATTGTCGGTGGTTCTCACCGGGTACTCCGGCTTCTTCCATCACTAAAACTGGTCGCCATGATATAGCTGTCCAAATGATCAATAATTTTTTATTTTTTAGACAAAAAAATAGGTAATCGATGTACATATATACGTCAAGAATTATTTTCTTTCAACACACAATGTATTAAAATCACATCTTTTTGCAGTAATGGTAGCTTAACTTAGCTACAAAGCTTATTTGTCCGAGGGGAGCAAATAGGGCACAACGTATTTATTTTTTTCAAGTAAAGAAGATCATACATATGAAAGTGGAGAAATATTTCAAAGGGTAATTGCAATTCGTAAGTCGAAGAAGGACAGATTTACAAGTAAAGAAGACCATACATATGTCAGAGGAGAAATATATCAAAGGGTAATTGCAATCCGTAAATCGAATAAGAACAGATAATGCAATGGCCCGAAGAAGGACAGTAAAGGGACAAACATAGATCCTCAAGAATCTACTAGGATAAATTTCCCCTTTTTCCATTGAAATTAGTAGTCACTGTGTTGAAATGAAATAACAATAGGCAGGTATGTCAAACAACACTGGCTAGATGTTCATGTTTGGCCAAAAACGTGGGGTCCAAAGACAATTTGGGAAAAAAGTCAGTCTTCTATAACTAAACGTTAGAGAATACCATAAGGCAATCCAAAAATGACAATCTAGAGAAAATGACAACTTAGGATACACAAGACGAAATAAAACAAAGCAAAAACACAACACAATGTAGAATGGACACCACTATGCAAAATTCAACACAATTAACGTAAATAAGGCATACGCCCTCCAACAAACAACTGGTAAAACAGGAACCAAACATAGTCTGTGCGAGATTTATGCAAACATTACAAATGGTGTGATTTTATTTACTCATCACGAACAATATTGCATCGACATACATGTGCAAATCTAACCTTTGCAGTATTCATGGCTTACACAATATCATTGCATATTATAACAACATAAACTTTTTGAATTTCCAATGTGTCTTTGCTTCAATTTCGTCCTTATTGATTACTAAGCCTATGTTAACCTGTATTTAATGATCCAGAACGGTTATGGATACCGATTTTGAGATAGATCAATTTGTCAGAAATATCATATGGAGTGTGCTTTGTAAAATAACATTAAATGCAGAAATAGAATATAAAAGAAACATTGATTTATTGTATTCTCTAAATGCTTATGAAAAGCGTATAATGTACAATTTTGTTAACATCATTAAGACATCAACATCAAGATCGGGATAAGTTACATCAATATAACTATTGAATTGACCTTATTCAACAGTTATGATCCCTTAAATGAGGAATATCTACAACAATGTGTGGTGAGGCATAATGTGAGCTCTGTTCGCTCAAGGACAAGGCATCTGACAATAAATGATAGACAAGATATGCTTGTCGTTAAGAGCATTTTAATAAAATGCCAATTCAACATAATATTTATAAACATATAGACTAGTATCAAATATATACAACATAATCTACGTGAAAAAGTATAAAATAAATGACTAGCCTAAATCAATAAAAACATCACATAGAAATATCCAAAAAATTGACCGAAGGTGGGGCATACAAAGCGCCACAAAGCATCTGCTGTTTATATGAAATGAACCTCTGCATATTCCTGAAAACAGGAGAAGATCCGCCCACCCAAAAATTATGCCTTATGGACCTAAACCTGAAATGTACCAAGGTGGCTTTTAATACAAGAAAAATAGGACAACAGTCTACTTCCGCTACATTAAGTGTGTTACACCAGTCTTATAATAACGGATTTGCACTGCTGCGCGGCTTCACCATCACCAGTGTTAATGTCAGGTTCATCCACAATGTAACATTTACACTCCTTGTGTTTTTTGCAATTATAAGTCACTATCCTATCATATAGGGCGTTACAATGTTAATAGTTTAACCATACATACTGAATTTCTACACACGATCTACCTTCCGGGTCAACTTTGTAAGTAGCAAATCATACATATTTGAAGATCTCATGAGCATGCTATATACAATGCACTAAAATTTCATCTGGTAGAATGTGTCACCATTCAAACTACAAAAGGGACAAGTCCCACATAGCATATGTCACTGAAAAGTCCTATGGAAGCATAACCAAAATTGAAATATTAAAACACAATGATAAAATTGAACGCAAGCCACATTGGTCAACATATATCTATGTAGCAAAATTCAAGAACAATCACAACCCTTTCAGACAGTCAATGGTAAATTTAATTGGCAAGTAATATAACTGATTATATATAAGATTACAGCCGCCTCAGACAGTTTGTAATGTAACCTGACTGCAATCAACACATCCACAAGCACACACCATGTATTAAGCAGTAAACCCTTTATCAATAAAACTATCACAGCGACATCAGACAGTTTGTGTATTTGCCACATGTAAATAAGTAACTTTGACACATGAAATAACGATAACCCCTATGCTCATTAATATTTCCAAATGTTATACATATGCATAAAAGCGACTCAGACAGTCTTGTATACAAGTATATGTATGTCCATAAAGGAGCTGAAATGACCTAGGATGAGTCAAATACCTATACTAGGTAAAGGTGGAACACGAATGTATCTTAGAAAAGAGTCAGAATGCCAGCGACCCATAGCTTTAATTCTATTATCAGGTATTCCCATCAAATGTGCTGTTGTTGCCGCCCCAATGCGAAAACTATGCGATTCTTAATGAGTTATATCGTAATGTGCAAACAATAAACTGATCAAATTCACTCCTTTTAATAGAACTTAGAACCCTGTACCAACAAATTGGACCTTTGGATCTTCAACGTAAACGTACAAATTCTCTTAGTTTTCGTACTGGGCAATAATTGGCTTTAGCTTGACTCTTAACTTCCAGTAGGACCGGTTGTTTAGAAGTGTCATGTTTAAAATGTGACATCTTCAGATTAACTGTAGTTTGACCAGAAATATATATATGTAATGTGACATCCTGAAACAGCAGCAATTTTTTTTAGATTTTTGAACGTGAAGTTATTTCCCCAATTCTCAAGAATGAAAAACATGCTAATAGAAACATAGCCTCAAGCATGATTCTTTGGTAGTACGCTTTTGTAACATGTGCGAAAGCTTGTAATAAATGACCAAGTACTGTAACTGTTATTGGACGGTGAATATCTGGACCTGCTGCTAGACGTTTATCAACATTTACTAATTTCTTAATAATGAAATTGTTGGTAATGTCAGGTTTGCCTTTGAATTTCAGATACTATGACAAAGCTTCGATATATGTAGAAATGGTGTTAGAAGATTTTCTTTCGTCGAATAAATAAACTGTTAAAAAAACATGTTTTTTCCACTGTAAAGTCAACAAGTTCAGCTTTAGGAAAATATGTATCTAAAATTATTAGCGTATTTTGTATGGCTGTGCTATATGTACTCTTGGTGTTGGGTGCAATTGGGGCATCTAACAGCAGTTCCGCTGTATTAATTAAATGACAAGGAACTTTGGATCCACTGTCGTAGGATGATCGTGTATGAATGGGGCTCTTTTTCTGAACTCCTGAAACCGAAAACGAGAAGGCAAGTCAGCCAAAACGTTGTTATGACCCTGGATGTGTACCGCCTTGGGGATGATATTGTTATTCATACATGCCACCACAAATATCCGTACTAATCTCATAATGTGTGGATCCTTTGATGTTTGTTTGCTTATGATATATACTACAGCCATGTTATCTGAATGAAACACTACACATGTGTTAGCTAACTGTGACCCCCAAACTTCAATGGATAAAACAATTGGATACAGTTCTTGATAGGCTATGGGGTAATCTTTTACCAACTCATTCCATGAATCATAAAACCACTCACTTTACAAAATCGCCCCGAAGCCCAGAGACCCTGCTGCATCTGTGAATAAATGTAACTTGTTTGTCGAAATCCCAATTTGCTTCAACAACATTGTTTTGCCGTTGAAATGCTCAATAAAATGCAACCAAGCTGATATGTCTAACCGACTTTCTTTGTTCAGCCTAATATGAAAATGTGGTTGATATATACCTTTAGTACGGTTTATTAGCCTACGCAGAAAAGTTCTAAATGGCTGAACGACGCAACATGCAAAGCTTAACAACCAATCAATGATTGCACTTCACGTAGAGTAACTTTTCTTCTCAATCTAATTTCAGATAGATTAATCTTAATTTTTATATCATTATCGATAGCAATGGTATCCAACTCAATACCTAGAAATGTCATAGTTGTTTGGGCATAAACGGTGTTTTCCTCCTTAATAGGAACACCGACGGTAATGCATATTTTGAGGAAAGTTGTCAAGTTTTGATTACATACGTTTTTATTCTGGCCACTTAAAATAAAAAAAATCATCCAAAACATGTACTATATGTGTGATACCGCTTTTGGTGTGAGCAATTCATTGAAGTGCACATGAAACTTCTTCAAATATCGAGCAAGAACTTGCGCATCCCATGGGTAACAATTGATTGAAGTGAATGCAGCCATTAAACTTGTGTCTGTTTTAGCCATAGTTGGACTGGGAACCATATTAAAATAATTTCAATGGCATCGTCAATTGATGAATAATGAACTGTTTTTAATTCATCAGGGATGTGATCATTAATAGATTTATCCGTCGGATAGGAGAGATTGTGAATGAGACGATATTGGCCTACCTCTTTTTTAAGTACAACCCCGATGGGTGAAATATGCATATTGACAAAAGGCAATTCATGAAATGGACCCGCTTTTCTACCTTGAGAAATTTCTTTTGCAAGTTTTTCCTCCACAATTTCCGGAAACCCACTAGCAGATTTTAAATTTGTCGATGCTCTGAAATGCCTGTCACCTTGAAAACCAATTCGAAAACCATTATTGAAACCGCATACTAAATAGTTTGCTTTTGCAGAATCATAATTTTGCAGAAGTAGAGCCAAAGTTTTGTGGAAGACGGGAGTGACAGGTTGTACACAGTTATTTTTTGCTTGGTTGATTTGAGTTGTTATTTCCCTTATGTTTGCTTGCGAGGCACTTGAGCACTGAATGTTCCTCTCCACATTGTAAACATTTGTGAGAGAATCTGCAGTTGGGCACTTTGCAAAATCCATCCCTGCTAAAGGACCAACATAATCCTCTGGGATATCGACCTTCAGATTCATTATTTCGGAATGTTCCTCTAGTGTTTCGACTATACCTAGCACCTCTGTAGGAAGGACGAAAGGAACCTCGAAAAGGACGGTTGCATCCACAATTGACAAATGCTTTATCTCTGGTGACAAAGGTGCCTGAAAAGTTATTATCCCTTGCCCTGGTTGCCATGAAATAAAATTCAATATTGAAGTCTTCCCATGGTAGGCCCATGGCCTGCCTATCCATTCTCACCCTCTGATCATACACAAACCATGCATTACTGTTTTGAGATGATACAATCTCTCTCACGATCTCTGCATGTTTTGCCAAACGAGGAATTGCCTCTGGGAATTTCTCTGCATAAATAGCCGTCGTCCATTGTTCAATGTTATACAAGGAGTGTATTGGCTTATTATGACTGACAGTATAGAGTTGGCCACAACTTGAAATTGCAAGCCCTTTTGATTTGTACTGATATTGTTTTGATGCAGAAGCAATGCCAGATCAATGTATTGATCTTTCCAAATTTGTTGATTTTATTTATCGTCGATCAAAGCAGAAATGGGAGTAGATATTGCCCCAGTGTTTGTTGGTTTTTCCCAATTGCTATATGATCCAGCTGTAATGAATTCTACATCCATTTCTGCTTCATTGTCAGTATCATGTACTAAATCTACATTAAAATGTTCTTCATCTTCATGTTCTGTAATGGAATCACCCTTTATTAACTTGTCAACCACTGAGTTTGCTATCTTGTCAATCGATTGCATAATTAGATGTACCTGAAAAATATATCTTACAAATGAAGCATATCACCGAGTTATTAAGTGTACATGTATTACCCAAGCATACCCTTGTATATGACATCCATGTACAAAATGTACCATTATGTGCAAGTTGACATGTGTTTGTCAAGAAAAATTACTTAATTTAACCATAAACACATTTTATTTACTATTTTAGAAACCATACTGTGTTGCACCATGCATGATGTAAGCTCAAATAAATGTATTAAAACTTTTAAAACTGGACTGTGCCACACCATAGTGCCACAAATAATTAGCAACTGTTGAACATTAATGTGCCGCACCATACAGGAACAAATAATTGTATTGAAACTTTAAAAAACTGTAATGTGCCACACCATACAGGTACAACAAATTGTATCAAAACTTTTAAAACTGTAATGTGCCACATCATACAGGCAAACGTAATTCAAACAAACTTTTAAACTGTAGTTTGTAACTTAAATTGTAATGGGTTGCACCTTACAGGCACAACATGTACCTCTCCATGTACTATAAATAATTATAATTAGCTAAGATCCTACCCTCAAGCCCAAAAGGGGCTTATATTCATGTTCAATTCAACCATATGGAGCCTCTGTTAAAATTTGTCTATTGTTAATTTGACATCACCTACCAAGAAAATGCGTCAGCAAAAACAATCACCATATATGCCTAACCATACAAGCATATTTTTTTTTTTTTTTTTTTTTTTCTTTTTAATAAATTCTGTATGGGTTACTTTTATAATGACTAAAAGTATAGTAGAGGAAATTCAATGAATCTTCTTATGGTCATTTCAATAAACTAACAACAGCTCCTCGCACACTATTATAATATGTTGTATACCCATATACCTCATCTAAATGCACCTCATCATCTGTATAAACCAATTCTTGATTTTCTGGGCTCCAAAAGCCGGAGTGTCTCCAAAATTGTACAGCTTCCACTCTATCTTCTTTAAAATAATTTCGTAAGAAGGTATTTATTGTATCCACTCGATCGTTGAAGCATGATATATCAACCGGATACCGTATCCTTCGTCTAGGCCATTGCCGATGTAAAATCATATCATATATGGCGTTAAAATGTTAATATTGTAACCATACAGACTATGAATTTCTACACACGATTCATCTTCCGAGTCAACTTTGTAATTATCAAATCATACTTACTTGAAGATCTCACGGGCATGCTATATACAATGCACTAAATTATCATCTTGTGGAATGTGTCACCATTCAAACTATAACAGGGACTAGTCCCACATAGCATATGCCACTGAAAAGTACTATGGAAGCATAACAAAAAACTGAAATATTAAAACACAATGATAAAATTGAACGCAAGCCACATTGGTCAACATATATCTATGTAGCAAAATTCATGAACAATCACAACCCCTTGAGACAGTCAATGGTAAATTTAATTGGTAAGTAATATAGCTGATTATATATAAGATTACAGCCGCCTCAGACAGTTTGTACTGTAACCTGACTGCAATCAGCACATCCACAAGCACATATCATGTATTAAGCAGTAAGCCCTTTATCAATAAAACTATCATAGCCGCCTCAGACAGTCTGTGTATTTGCCACATGTAAATAAGTAATTTTGACACATGAAATAACGAAAGCCCCTATGCTCATTAATATTTCCAAATGTTATACATAAGCATACAAGCCGCCTCAGACAGTCTTGTATACAAGTACATATCTGTACATAACATAGCTGAAATGATATAAAATGAGTCAAATGCCTATACTAGGTAAAAGTGGAACACGAATGTATCATAGAAAAGAGTCAGAATGCCAGAGACCCATAGCTTTAATTCTATTATCAGGTATTCCCATCATATGTGCTGTTGTTGCCGCCCCAATGCGAAAACTATGCGATTCTTAATGAGTAAAATCGTAATGTGCAAACAATAAAGCTTCCCTTAAAACTGATCAAATTCACTCCTTTTAATAGGACTTAGAACCCTGTAGCAACACATTGGACCATTGGATCTTCAACGTAAACGTACAAATTCTCTTAGTTTTCGTACTGGACAATAGTTGGCTTTACCTTGACTCTTAACTTCCAGTAGGACCGGTTGTTTAGAAGTGTTATGCTTAAAATGTGACATCTTCAGATTAACTGTAATTTGACCAGGAATATATATATGTAATGTGACATCCTGAAACAGCAGCAATTTTTTTTAGATTTTTGAACGTGAAGTTATTTCCCCAATTCTCAAGAATGCAAAACAAGCTAATAAAAACATAGCCTCAAAGATGATTCTTTGGTGGTACGCTTTTGTCACATGTGCGAAAGCTTGTAATAAATGACCAAGTACTGTAACTGTTATTGGACGGTGAATATCTGGACCTGCTGCTAGGCGTATATCACTATTTACTAATTTCTTAATAATGAAATTGTTGGTAATCTCAGGTTTGCCTTTGAATCTCAGATAATATGACAAAGCTTCAAGATATGTAGAAATGTTGTTAGGCGATTTTCCTTCTTCGAATAAATAAGCAATAAAAAAAACATTTTTTCTCCACTGTAAAGTCAACAACTTCAGCTTTAGGAAAATACGTATGTAAAAATATTAGGATTTTTTGTATGGCTGTGCTATATGTACTCTTGGTGTTGGGTGCACTTGCGGCATCTAGCAGCAGTTCCGCTGTATTAATTAAATGACAAGGAACTTTCGATCCACTGTCGTAGGATGATCGTGTATGAATGGGGCTCTTTTTTCTGAAATCATGAAACCGAAAACGTGAAAACAAGTCAGACAAAACGTTTTTATGAACCTGGATGTGTACCGCCTTAGGCATGATATTGTATTTCATACATGCCACCACAAATCTCCGCACTAATCTCATAATGTGTGGATCCTTTGATATTTGCAGTTCACGTAGAGCAACTTTTCTTCTCACTCTAATTTTTAAAACGTTATCGATAGCAATGGTATCTAACTCAATACCTAGAAATGTCATAGTTGTTTGGGCATAAGCGGTGTTTTCCTCCTTAATAGGAACACCCACGGCATTGCATATTTTGAGGAAAGTTGTCAAGTTTTGATTACATACGCTTTTATTCTGGTCACTTAAAATCAAAAAATCATCCAAAACATGTACTGTATGTGTGATACCGCCTTTGGTGTGAGCAATCCATTGAAGTGCACATGAACATTCTTCAAATATCGAGCAAGAAGTTGGGAATCCCATGTGAAAATATTGATCGAAGAAAAAGCAGCCATTAAACTTGATACCTATAATTGCATGATCATGTGGATGAATATGTATTATCCGAAAAGCATTACTAATGTCTGTTTTAGCCATAGTTGCATTGGGACCCACATTCAAAATAATGTCAATGGCATCGTCAATTGATGAATAATGAACTGTTTTTAATTCATCAGGGATGTGATCATTAATAGATTTATCCGTCTGATAAGAGAGATTGTGAATGAGACGATATTGGCCTACCTCTTTTTTAGGTACAACCCCGATGGGTGAAATATACATATTGACAAAAGGCAAATCATGAATTGGACCCGCTATTCTATCTTGAGAAATTTCTTTTGCAATTTTTTTCCCCACAATTTCCGGAAACTCACTAGCAGATTTTAAATTTGGCGATGTTCTAAAATGCCTGTCATCTTGAAAACCAATTCGAAAACCATTATTGAAACCGCATACTAAATAGTTTGCTTTTGCAGAATCATAATTTTGCAGAAGTAGAGCCAAAGTTTTGTGGCAGACGAGAGTGACAGGTTGTACATAGTTATTTTTGGTTTGTTTGATTTGAGTTGTTATTTCCCTTATGTTTGCTTGCGAGGCACTTGAGCACTGAATGTTCCTCTCCACATTGTGAACATTTGTGAGAGAATCTGCAGGTGGGCACTTTGCAAAATTCATCCCTGATAAAGGACCAACATAATCTTCTGGGATATCGATCTCCAGATTCATTATTTCGAAATGTTCCTCTAGTGTTTCGACTATACCTAGCCCCTCTGTAGGGAGGACGAAAGGAACCTTGTAAGGGACGGTTGCATCCATAATTGAGAAATGTATTATCTCTGGTGACAAAGGTGCCTGAAAAGTTATTATTCCTTGCCCTGGTTGCCATAAAATAAAATTCAATATTGAAGTCTTCCCATGGTAGGACCCTGGCCTGCCTGTCCATTCTCACCCTCTGATCATACACAAACCATGCATTACTGTCTTGAGATGTTGCCATCTCTCTCACCATCTTCGCATGTTTTGCCAAATGAGGAATGGCCTCTGGGAATTTCTCTGCATAAATAGCCATAGACCTAACGAAAACCATGGTCGATTGTTCAATGCTATGCAAGGAGTACATTGGCTTATTAGGGATGACTGACAGTGTAGAGTTGGCCACAACTTGAAAATGCAAGCCTTTTTGATTTGTACTGATATTGTTTTGATTCAGAAGCAATGCCAGATCAATGTATTGATCTTGCCAAATGTGTTGTTTTTATTTATCGTCGATCAAAGCAGAAATGGGAGTAGATATTGCTCCACTGTTTGCTGGTTTTTCCCAATTGTTATATGATTCATCTGTAATGAATTATACATCCATTTCTGCTTCATTGTCAGTTTCATGTACTAAATCTACATTAAAATTGTCTTCAACTTCATGTTCTGTAGTGGGATCACCCTTTATTAACTTGTCAACCACTGAGTTTGCTATCTTGTCAATCGTCGCTTGTTCAGCCTCAGCACTCAGTCCTGTTGATGATGACTGGCTCCTTTGAGTTGTTGTCTTATGTGCCTTATTCTTTCCCTTTCGGAATTGACCAGGTTTTACTTTCGGCATTTTATCAGGTCGCCTCAGACAATCCTGATTAAAATAGTGTTAACGCATAGCATAATTAGATGTACCTGGAAAATATATCTTACAAATGAAGCATAGCACCGAGTTATTAAGTGTACATGTATTACACAAGCATACCCTTGTATATGACATCCATGTGCACAATGTACCATTATGTGCATGTTGAGACTACTTAATTTAACCATAGACACATTTTTATTTATTATGTAAGAAACCATATTGTGTTGCATCATGTAAGCTCAAATAAATGTATTAAAACTTTTAAAATTAAAAATAATTAGCAACTGTTGAACATTAATGTGTCGCACCATACAGGCACACATAATTGTATTTTTAGCTTTAAGCACTGCAATGTGTTACACCATACAGGCACACATTAGTGTATCAAACTTTATAAACTGTAATGTGGCACACCATACAGGTACAAATAATTCTATCAAGTTTTAAAATCTCTAATGTGCCAAACCATACAGGCACAAAAAATTGTATCGAAGCTTTTAAAACTGTAATGTGCCACATCATACAGGCACAAATAATTGTATCAAAACTTTTAAAACTGTAATGTGCCACATCATACAGGCAAACATAATGGTATCAAAACTTTTAAAACTGTAATGTGCCACACCATACAGGCACAAATAATTGTATCAAAACTTTTAAAACTGTAATGTGCCACATCATACAGGCACACATAATTCAAACAAACTTTTAAACTGTAGTTTGTAATTTGTCACTTAAATTGTAATGGGTAGAATCTTACAGGCACAAAAATGTACCTCTCCATGTGCTATAAATAATTATAATTAGCTAAGATCCTACCCTCAAGCCCAAAAGGGGCTTATATTCATGCTCAATTCAGCCATATGGAGCCTCTGTTCAAATTTGTCTATGGTTAATTTGACAACACCTACCAAGAAAATGTGTTAGCAAAAACAAGCACCATACAAGCATATCTTTTTTTTTTAATAAATTCTGTATGGGTTACTTTTATAATGACTTAAAGTATTGTAGAGGAAATTCAATGAATCGTCCTATGTTCATTTCAATAAACTAACAACAGCTGCTCGCACACTATTATAATATTGTGTATACCCATATACCTCATTTAAATGCACCTCATCATCTGTATTAACCAATTCTTGATTTTCTGGGCTCCAAAAGCCGAAGTGTCTGCAAAATTGTACACCTTCCACTCTATCTTCTTTAAAATAATTTCTTAAGAAGATATTTAGTGTATCTACCCGATCGTTGATCCATGGTATATCAACCCGATACCGTATTCTTCGCTTAGGCCATTGTCGATGTAACATCTGCAAAAACTGGCACTCTTTGTACATGATAACAATATTTTAATGTTAAAAATAACCCTATTAAATTTTGTTCAATCTCTTGAACTCACTTATCCAACTGACATATGTCATTTGAACCCACTTGCAGCAAAACAACTGTCGGCTCTAAGCTTCCAACCATATGCAAACAACTTTCTTTGATGTAATCTATCTTGGCCCCTTGGTAGCCTCTCAAGAAAACCTGCTCACTGTGTGGGTTTAAGCGTAAGCTTAAATTGACATCAGCACGTTCATTAAAACGGAGAAAATCATAAAAACGACTAATAAAAGAATGCCCAAGTATCAAAACTTGTGTTGCCATATTATTCAAAGTATTAAATGCAAAGATACATCAAAACATGTTGCACAATAATCTATGCCGATATGTAGGTCACGATCAAAAGAATTAAAATTATCAAAGATTCTTTATACAACGTTGATATAAACCCTCAAATCACAATAAATACTTACATCAATCCATAGTCTTACTGTCAATACACATAAAAAGACGAAAACATAACTTTAAATTAATAAAAATCTTTAAAATTGCTTTGAACCAAAAAGTTGAGTTTACAATTTGAAGTTTATAGATGTCGCTGCAAAAAATCAATAGTGTTAGAATGATGTACAATCTAAAAATAGCAATCGCATAGATTGCCATGCAATCATAAAACTTCAGTGAAAAAAATTTCATAAAATTACCAAGAAATTATCTAGGTATCATAAATTTATTTATGTTCCATCAATCCACTTATGATATACTACACACAAAATGACATTTACGTAACATTCATTGTGCTAAAGTCAATAAATGATGCAGAATACTGAAGAGGTAACACAAAATGGACAATCCTTAGAAACTGGCAACAGAGGTCACACAAGACAAAGAAAAAAACAAAAACAAAAACAAAAACAAAAAACCCCAACACAATGTGCGTTTGACACCACTATCTGCAAGCAAACACAAATAACTTAATAAGACATGAGCCTTCTTACAAACAACTGGAGGTAAAGACGAACCAACCATTGTTTGATGACTATGCCTTTGTTTACCTGTTTTTAATGATCCAGAACGGTTATGCATACCGATTTTCTGATATATCAATTTGCCAGAAAAATCATACGGAGTGGGCTTTGTAATATAACATTACATGCAGAAATATAATATAAAAGAAACAATGATTTATGTTATTCTCTAAATGTTTATAAAAAGCGTGTAATGTTCCATGTTGTTAACATCATTAAGACATTAACATCAAGATCGGGATAAATTACATCAATATATCTACAGTTCTGATATAATACAAACAAGATGAGATTTACTTAACATTTAATATGCTAATGTCAATAAACGATAGAGAATACTGAAGTGATAGCACAGAATGGGTAATCCATAGAAACTGGCAACAGCAGGTCACACAAGATAAAGAATAAAAACCAAACAACAAAAAACAAAAACCCAACACAATTTTCGTTGGACAGCGCTATCCGCAGGCAAACACAAATAACGTTAATAAGACATGGGCCCTCTAACAAACAACTGGAGGTAAAGACGAATCAACCATCGTTTGTATGCCGATATCACAACACGGAACGCAGCACTTAAAGACATATACTAGGAGAAAACAAAACACTAAAAAGATGAGCAACACGGATCTTAATGACCGGTAACTATTTTGTAAAAGCACTACACCTATGGGTTCAAAGTATATGTATTAATATTGATAGGAATGTAACTGCGTTATTCAATCAAATTAAGACCAACTTGAAGAAATGTTAGAGAATACCGAAGAGCCAATCAAAAGTTCGAAATTAATTTCGTAAACGACGAAATTGTGTTTGAAATCAAAACTGGATATATACAAACAGATGAGGGTGGGGCAACACGCAATACAAAAGCAATAAAAAACAAAAGACGGGAACTTATGCAGTTAATATTTATGGATGGCTAATGTGTAAGCTTACTGTACCGCAGCGAACATTAGAGAGTAAAGCGAGCATGCAATACATATTCAAGATCATTGGCATATTGCAAAATCTATATACAGGTACGACGATTTTGAAGGGGTAACCAAAGAATAATATATCGATTTTCTATATCTAAATGAATTCTCTAAGACGATGGTTGTATCGTGGTACATTGTCGTGTGCAATGTGTTTCTTAATAGCTTTGACGCTGTATAATAGGACAAATCATGCCGCTGTTAAATGTCATAAACCCAGTCTGCAAAGTGACGTTGGTCCAACGTCGGTTAAAGGTCGTCCCTGCCGTTGGTTTGACGTCGAATGCCAACGTTGGCCCGTCGTCATTTTCCTCATCGGGTCGACGTTGGCACGACTAATTGGCTCGACGTTAGCCCGACGTTACAATGTCTTATTTCCAATGGTTTCCCGACCAATATCCAACGTTCAAATACTGTGCATTGGTCGACAAGACGTCTGCCCCGACGTCGCCCCAACGGTATGTTTGACTGATCGTTAAGCCGAAGTCAAATCAGTATAATCCAACATCTTTCTTGCATAACCACAAAGCAAACCATCACCTTATTTGTAACATTTAGTGTACACACAAACGTTAGGGTGTATTAGTCTTGTATGCCTTTCTGATTCGCGTAGTACTTAGCTTGTTCAATACTTATTGAATAACGGTACACTTCCGTCACTCTACTCCAAAAATGAGAACAATATTGATGTCGTTTGTCTTACTTAATCTTGTTAGGATGTTAATTCTTCTTTTACTCATTTATAAACGTTAAATTATTACTAGGGGGCCCGGGTGGCTCAATGAGTTTGGTCGTTGGATCTAACAACTCATACAAGCCTATCACCAATACGGAGTAGGTTCGCTCCCGGCTTTGGAAATTACAAAAAGGGTGCACTCGACTCGCAGCCGCAAGTGATAAAGTTTACCAGTTGCTTGCCCATGGTCGGTGGTCCTCTCTGGGTACTCCGGCTCCCTCTACCACTAAATTTGGTCGCCATGATATAGCTGAAATATTGTAGAAAGTGGCGTTAAAACACCAACAATCAAATCAAATCATAAATTGTTAATATCAATTTGGAAACCCTTGATAATTAATGTGCCATTAAATGAGAAGAAAGCACAGTTATGCATATTTATTTACATGTTCTTGCCTTCCGGCCGCCGTTTCTGTCACTGGCATATTTCAGCCAGTTTTTTATTACACCTTCAATTCTGTCATCCGTTTCGTTTTTAGTCGTGTTGTTCTTTCGCACTGCAGCTGTATAATAAGAAAATAGGATTTAGAAAAGATATAAAATGTATCTGTTAAACTAGCGATGGTCAACTCGATAAATTAATGTAAAAGGAAATGAAACATGATTTAACAAAAAGAGGTTAGGGATTTTTAACTTTGAACACTGCTCTTGGAAGGCAAATTCAAGCGGATTTAGTTTTTAAATCAGCAAGGCTTCCATTGACAAAAACATTCTTTAAATAGCGCAGGTTTTATTAGATGTTTGACACTTCTAGCTATTGTCTCCACGCTGATCAAGTCGACCTTGCATGTTTTGTAAAGGTGTAAAGATTCAAAAAGTAGCAAATCTCTTACATTGTCTCCACCAATTCTACCCAAATAGCTTATCTGCAAAGTACCATAATTGTTACTAGAATGTTATCAGTAATCATTAATCACTTTAAAATATTCCCACATGTTAATTTTATATTTGATACACAACATCTGGAGATTTCCTGTAAAGCAACGTATGTTCGGTTTGGGATAAAGTAATAAGTTGTATTGTAATACCGCATCTACTATCTCACTTTAGTGCTACATTTGTCTCATAGTTGTCACAGGTGCTTGTAGACAGGACACAGCATCCCCCCTTTTTACACTCTACCCCCCTTTTTTCATTTTTTTCTCTTCATTTCCATGGAATTGGAAATGAAAAAAAAAAGAAAAACAAAAGGGGGGTAGGGTGAAAAAAAGGGGATGTTGTGTCCTGTCCACAAGCACCTGTCATATTTGTGTCTTATTTACATAGTTACACATACAAATGTATTCAAGTATCAACACGACATACACATTGACTATAATATAAATGCTTAGACAGCATGCAATTGACCTCTTAAATATTAAATTGCATTAATTCCCCGAGATTCCTTCATAAATATGGTTGCTATGGCAACCTTTTATGCATCTGACCTCTTCCCTTAAGCCCGGTATACACGATGCAAGTTTTGCATCCAAGTCTCCATTCAAGTTTCTTGAATTCAAGTTTTTTGATCGTGTATACCATACAAGAAACTTGAATCAAAAAACTTGAACGGACTTGGATGGAATAGAAATGCATCCTATTTTTTTTCAACTTGGATGGAACTTGGATGGAGATTGACCAATCAGAAGACAGTATCCTTATCAGCATCAATTTGTGAATGTAGATAATAACAACTCACAGTGACACGTGTTGTGCAAAGATGACGGGTAAAGAGGAAACTCCAACATGCAGGAAAAAGACAGTTGCATGGACTAATGAAATGATTGAAGATCTAATAAACTTCATAGAAATACATCCCATCGTCGCCTTCGAAGCCACTTACGAGCCCATATTGACCTCTTTTTGGAGCTTAATCTCCTTCGCTGTACAATTGTACATAATAATGCAATACAAAGGGAAGCACCCTCCTCTCCTCCCAGAAATGCCATTTTGTTTGTTGTATCTCCCGCCAAAACTTGTGTGTATTCATCAAAATTTCTTGCATCGTGAATACACAAACTTAAATTCAAGTTTTCTTGATCCAAGTTTTCTTGAATGGAGACTTGGATGCAAAACTTGTATCGTGTATTCCGGGATTTAGTATTAAACAATATATTATATCTGCTAAACTGTCTTGATCATTACACACACTCAATAAAACTCTGTTTGACCTTTGAGACGGTTACATTTATATAGCAATAAACTTTGAAGAATGTGACCCACCAGATTTATATTTTAGTAAATTGTAACTGCATAATCACTCTCTGAAAAATTTCAATTTCATAAATAAATTTGAAAAATAACGTATCAAATTCAAAATATCCCTAAAAGTTTTATAAAAACTCTCGATTTAAACTTCTTTTTTAAGCTTTATTCAGAAGGGGGAAGTGGTGCAAATTAAATTTGCCCTTCTTAATATAGTTCTTAAATTTTGACAAAATTAGGCTATAATTAACCCATTTTTTTTCAGTCACTACTTGCAGGATCTATCATCACTCAGTCCTGTTTATTCTTAAAAACATGGGCGCGGCCATTATCGAGTTCCGAGTGTGTCCGCCATGTGTAAAGTGCCAAAATATTATGTTCTCGGGGTTTATCGATACGCTAATGTATGGTTTCTCTAGTACAGGTGTCACAATTATATCAACATCTCTATTGTATTGTGAAAATTCATCATTCAATGCCACCCTCTACAGGAACAGCCGAAAGATCTTGCAACGTCTTGAAACGTGCTAAGACATTAACGCACCACAATGTGACAGAAAAGACTATCAGCCTTAGCTTTGCTACATAATCACAGAGACATTCAGCTCCCATTGGGATGCAGTCGTAGACACGTTTGATAATATCAAACAAAGAAAACTGCGTTTGGCTCGATTGTGTGTAAGCATCTATTACATCATTAACATGATTAAAGAATATTAATAGTTGTTTTAAATATATTTGTGTGCTATCTATGTATTAACTTTTCATAATTCCGGTACCCCTATACCTTTGGTTGGTCTATGGTGCTTAACGCCACTTTCAACAATATTTCTGTTATATCGTGATGGCACTGTGCCTTGGAGGGAAACCCACAACCCACAGTACGTGCACTTTTAATAGTGTTTTCCTACGCCGCTCACGCTCAATTCTGTATATAATATTTACCTATGTAATACCTAGTATATCAATGTTATCACATGTTTTTACATTAGTATGTAGTACATCTTTATTTTTATAACTTAGAAGATATAATTATGATGATCCTTTATAGATTTTTATATTATACGTTTTGAATGGCAGCTTGCTTAAGACAAATTGAACAATTGAACAGCAATATCACGACAGGAAACAAATTACTTTTTAATGAGGAGAAAATGATAGCAATTGTGTACTAGACTAACACGAGGATGGATTTGCATAGTCAAGTAGCATACAGTTCACTTATAAACAGGTAGACAGAGTATCCTGACTCAGAGCCAGCCTGTCTTCGTTCTTACATCTTAATGTTTCATGCTTGGCAAAAAAGCAGAAAATACCAATTTGTACAAGGAGGTTACCGAACTATGGGTTCCTTAATGGTTACATTGACGTATTAAAGTGTCCATCATGACTTGCCACTGGTAGAGCAGGAACTGCATTCTCTTCCGGAGCACATGTATCCGCCAACGATTTGTGTGAGATTCTAGTTACTCTATATTTTGCTTTCTGTGTAATATTTTGTAGATTATTGTTGGTCCTTTTGTCTGTTTAATTTGACATTTGCATTGTCTCTCCTTCTTTGATTTACAGCTTCTGAAAACTCATTATTGAGCACTGAAAAAATAAACTTGATTTTGTTAATGAAACATATGTTATTGCTCAAATACCGCCAATGGAATGGGGTACAAGTTAATTATTGGAACAATTTTTAGAATCAATAGTTCAACTCTAAATACGAATTTACCAATATTTAGCATTGTGTAAATGTACAATTATATATATACTGTGGTACAATGATTACAAAAACTGCATTTTAATCGACGTATGTCGCGGTCTTCTTGTGTTGAATGACTTGAGGTGAGAGGAGGTTGTTCGTTTTTGAGATATTGGTGGAATTGTTGACGACCAATGTTCAAGCATTTATATCAGTATATTTTTTTTATTTAAACGTTTTTATTTACAGTAAGCATATACAATAAAGGAATACTTGAAAATCAGAAGCCGTAATTCCAATAAAGACAGACAATACAATGACCAAAAGAAAAGGTAGGAAAAGACAAACAACGGTTCACAAAACCCTACTCACAAAACTAAAGAGAAACATTAACCCAACTAAAACTGGGAGTGAACTCAGATGGTTCGACGGGATAGGTAGTTCCTGCTTCTCTAGTGACAACAGTCATTGATTTGTCAATTCACACAAAATTGTGAACAAACATTAAGGGCATGCAAGCATATGTAAATATAAAACAAAATTAAATGTATTTATTATCACAAATTTATTTTTTAATTTTGTGGTATCTATTGCGCTTGTTTTTCTCATCTGATAATGCACAAGGCCATTACCATTCCATTTGGCACTTATTGGTGCATCAGCACTTAAGTGAAGGATCCGTAAATTCTTTCCATATTTTTCGTATTTCCCTCTCATTATACCTATGTCCTGTAATACGTTTTCTGAAAACGCAACCCGTTGCTGTTGGTTTTTCATATGAAAATCCATAATCATGAAATATTTTCACATTTGCTTTTGTTCTACATATACCAGTGATGTATACATCCTCTAACCAAAAACATGGTGTTACTAAAGTAGTATTGTATAACCCTCCAATTGCATCACCGGAAATGACGTATGAAGTACCACTGCAATATGACGGATACACTGTTCCATTGAACATTCCTCTAGGCGTATACCATTTTGAATTTTTATCCTGAACAGGATGAGCACCAGTAATTTGCCTTCCTATAACAGTATTTTTTAGAGTTCTAAGTTGTAAAACCTTTAATAAATATTCTATATTAACGAACATATCATCATCAGCTTTCAATGTATATTTTGCAGACGGACAGTATGTATATGACCATTTCAACATGGCGGCGGATTTAAGTGACAAATTCATATATGAGTCTAGGAAATCCTCCTGAACAATGTCATGGAAATGGCTACTTTCGCTGTTTATCTGATTCTGAACTTGGGCATTTAATGTTTGACCTAACATGAATATGAGTTTTACTTCTTTGTTCGTGTTAACAACAGATCCCCACGTTTCTCTGATTGTCATCCGACCCTTTAAGTTGGAAGGAGCTACACAAACAATCACAATCAAATATACAGAACTGTTTGTAAAGTTGCAAATATTGTCTTCACGAATAAGGTACTTGGAGTTATGTGGAATAATACAACTTATTACAGGTGGGGGTGTTACAACATATTTCTCGTTTGTTTCAATTGTATTACAATAAAACGAATTTGAATTTTCCTTTAAGAATCTAGCATCACTAACACTGTACAAGATAATTATATTCCATGATATAAATAAGAAAATAGTTGTCACTACCAAGATGTTAAACACTTGTATATACTTTCTACAGCAAAACTGTCTAATGGGGTGTATGGCCTCGTCATTCATTAGAATAAACTTTAAAAGGTCTGTAAAAATAAGAATATATATATTACACAAAATAGCATGGTACTTATTGGAATCTATTAAAAACGAAACATAAGCTATTGGTCTATCGTATATCTATGCATACAATGTAAGGTACTGTTTTCCTTTATAACACTTTGTTTTCCTGCATTGCACATAATTCCTAAGAAATACAACCACATGTCTTACCGCTGCGGTGTTCAGCCTTTCTAACTGGGGCATCAGCTTTCTATGTTAAGCGAATTAAAAACAAACCCCAAATCGCACATAATATTATGCTAAGTTCAGCGAGTGCCTCTTATTGTGAGAATGCGATGTTCTTTGCAGGCTAAGAAAAGAAACCTTGCAGTTTTTGCCGTACAACAAATTGCTATTGTGGCCGCTTGTGACCTGTTGCAAATATGTCGTACGTAATCCATCGTTTCCCATTTCCTTGTAGAAGTCAAAACAACCAGAAGAGATTGTCTAGAAAAGACCTCTTTGACTTTGTATATATACCTTGTAAACCAGCATGTAAACATCAACTGCACTCTCTTCCAGCAAAGGAATATAACGAAATATAGGTATTTGCGTATATAATTAGTCAGGGAATTTGAAAACAACGTGCTAACTAATGTTGCTAACCGTTCTAAAGCGATTACACTGTTAATACTAACCAATGGAGTACACTTGTGTTCACATGGTGTTAATATAATACGTGTGTGTTTTTGGAGTACAATCGTGCTTAAACTGGTGTGTGTGATGTGCATGCGTGTTTAAAAGAGTTTGTATTGAGTACATGCGTCTTCACATAGATAGGTAAGAAGTTCAGATGTGTTCGGTAAAGTGTTATGGAGTACATGTGTGTTCAACCAGGTGTTTTGGATTACAATTGTGTCCATACTAGTGTTTATGCAATGCAGGCGTTTTTAAATTAGTTTTGAACAGGTGGTTATATAGTTCAGGTGTGTTCACACACGTGTTTATGTAGTACGCGAGTGTTGAAAACATATGTATAGTACGGGAATTACATGTTAGAGGTAAACATATTCCACTTTTGATTCAATGAAAATTGTGTTAATTTCATGTCATGTTTTTTCAACGTATGTCCATGACCTGTGTGGCTTGTAATTTTCTCCTGTCACAAATAAATTGCATTTCTGAATAAAAACTAGCTGTAGACCTTGTTAATATTTGAATACATATATACATAATTAATGCACATGACTAATTATGATGCCAACATGTAATGTGTTTTATCCATGCCATTGGCCAATAGACGTTGTCATAGTGTATTTCGGACACTATTATTTACATAGAAGTTTATTCCGGATTCAAATCAGTTTACTCAATTCAAAATTACAATCAATGTATAATCATTTATCCCCCACTGAAATAGCATAGACGTAATGTTCAATTTAACATGGATAATAACATATCTATTTGATCTATTGCTCACAAGTTTTCCATAGAACCATACACATTACAGCAGCCTTCTCTTATATGGTGTCATACATTTTATAAAAGTGTTTTTGATAACCTTTATATGGTATGTCAATGTTAAGTTAACACATAAAATGGTATTCCCCTGATCACCTGTTTATTCACGCACTGTTTGGGTTCAAGCAAGCTTGTAGTTTCTGTTAAAAAAAAATATTCATTATTCCATTGTGGTCTATGTCATACAATAACTTATGTTTCTTTTGAAAGCGTTTTGCTCCCCATAATAGACGAAGATAAAAATACAGGACAACTTATTGCAGCTCGTCTCTACGGTTGTCGCCCGTGGTACCTTGCAAGGCAAAATGTCCAGAAATATTTGTTGTGAATACTTTATAAAGAAACGATGTGAAATTCATTCTTGCATCATTAAATTGAAAAATGCATGTCTGTTATATGTGAACTATCTCTCATAATCAATATAGCTATTGATGACACAATTCAATTAGGTAGTTGAAGCTTTGTCGATGTAAATCGGCGGTTTGACTGTCAAAACATGAGTTTAACTGGCGACACGTAAAAAAGTGTATTTCATTTCATTGAAAGTGAAGCCGCCTCAACGGTGTTATGATTTTTGAAGTGTTATCGCCTCTGGTTCGAACCTGGGTCGGGTCAAACAAATGAATTTAAATTTCGCTCTGTACTGCTTTTCTTCTAAGCGCGCTTAAATTGTAAAAAAGAAGAACAGAATGTGTGACTTATAATCGGGATAATGTGTCTGGTGTCCGAGTGTAACAAAATTGTTATTTGTTAGACAAATCACCACTCACTAATTACATGTTATTAACTGCATTACTTAAGAATTGAATACATTGTTTTTTGTAGTTTTATTGGCGTGTACAAACATGGACAGAAGCACATTTTGTATGAAGTGCTTCGGTCCACGCATGTACCCGCCAATAAATGCATTAAATTCTTATAACTACATTTAAATCACACCAAAATTTAATATAGTTGAATTTGTTGTGAATTAGATTTTTGCTAGATTATTTGCTATTGGCAATTACTACGTTATTGATTGTTTACATCTGACGTCGTCATGGAGGCACGTGCATGTTCGGGTTTGAGTTGTATTGGGATGTAAAACATCTCTTTTTTAATCATGTGACCACATCATAGCCAATCATATTGTAACATTTCAATGAAAAACGGAAGTAATGTAATTATTATATTATGGAACATGAATCGTTGTTTTCTAAGACTGCATGCTTATGATGCTGTCATCGCTGTATGCTATAGATACCTGTTTTCAATCAAGGTTTATACACCATATATAGGGATATTGTCATGATTGTATGCTAAAGAACCCTGTTTTAAATCACGGTTTATACACCATAACTAGGGATCTTCTCATGTCTGTATACTAAAGAACCCCGTTTTAAATCAAGACTTATACACCATATCTAGGAATCTTGTCATCTCTTTCTTTGGAAATGCCTGTACGAAGTCAGGGCCGTTGCGGTTTTCCCAGTTTTCCGGTTGTTGACTGATTTTGCCTGTTTGTTGTCATCGTTGTATGCTATAGAACTCTGTTTTAAATCAAGGTTTATACACCATATCAAGGGATCTTGTCAAGGCTGAATATTAAAGAACCCTGTTTAATATCAAGGTTTATACACCTTATCTAGGGGTCTTGTCATAGTTGTATGCGACAGAACCCTGTTTTAAATCAAGGTTTATACGCCATATCTAGGGATATGGTCATGGTTTTATACTAAATAACCCTACATTAAATCAAGGTATATACAAAATATATAGGGCTCTTGATATTGTTTTTATTCTAAAGAACCCTGCTTTAAATCAGGGTTTATGCACCATATCTAGGGATCTTGTCATGGCTGTATTCTAAAGAACCATGATTTATATTCAGGTTTGTACACTATATATATGGATCATGTGACGGCGGTATACAATAAAGAATCCTCTTTTAAATCAAGGTTTATACATCATATCCAGGCATCTTGTCATGGCTGTATGCTAAAGAGCTCTGTTTTAGATCAAGGCGCATACACTATATCTATGGATCTTGTCATGATTTTATGCTAAAGAACCCTGCTTTAAATCAAGGTTTATCACAATATCTAGGGATCTTGTGATGGCTGTATGCTAAGGAACCCTGTTTTAAATCAAGGTGTATACACCATATCTAAACATCTTGTCATGGCCGTATACTAAAGAACCCTTCTTTAAATCAAGGTTTATATACCATATCTAGAGATCTTGCCATGGCTGTATGCTAACGAACCCTGTTTTAAATCAAGGCTTATGCACCATATCTAGGCAACTTGTCATGGTTTTATACTAAAGAACCCTGTTTTAAATCAATGTTTATTCTCCATATATAGGGATCTTGTCATGGTTTTATGCTAAGGAACTTTGTTTTAACTCAAGGTTTATGCGTACGCAGAAATCCAACGACAAGCATTATAGACTACTGATTAATATATCACTTCCACCGACAATCACACTGAACTACCAAACATGCACACAATTTCACCGACAATCAATATAAACTGCAAAGCATGCACACGAATCCACAGATTTTTATTATAAACTTCTGAACACAACCGCAATCATACCAACAACCATAAACTACTGAACACGCAAAGAGTTCCACTGACATTCACTCTAAAGTACTGAATACTACCACAATGCCACCGACAATGAATATCAACTACTGAACACTACCGAAATCCCACCAACAATCATACACTACTGAACAGGCACACAGTTCCAATGACATTCACTATACACTATTAAGCATTACCTCCATTCCACCGACAATCACTTTCAGCTACTAAACACTACCGCAATTCCACCAACAATCATACACTACTGAACAGGCACACAGTTCCAATGACATTCACTAAAAACTATTAAGCATTACCTCCATTCCACCAACAATCACTTTCAGCTACTAAACACTACCGCAAGTCCACCAACAATCATACATTACTGAACAGGCACACAGTTCCAATGACATTCACTATAAACTATTAAGCACTACCTCCATTCCACCAACAATCACTTTCAGCTACTAAACACTACCGCAATTCCACCGACAATCACTATAAATTACTAAAGCTACCCTAATTCCACCGACAAGTACTATGAACTACTGAACACTACCGCAGTTCCAGCGACAATCACTATAAACTACTGAACACTACCACGATTTTGTCGTCAATCATTATAAACTGCTGAACACGTACACAATTCCACCGACCATCATTATAAACTACTGAACACGACTGCAATTCGACCGACGATCACAATACCCAACTAAGCACTACCGTGATTCCAAATGCAATCGCATTAAGCTACTAAGCACGCGCACAATTTAAACGACAATCACTATAAGGTACTAAGCGCGCATACATTTCTACAGGCAAACACTCTAAGCTACTCAACGCTCACATAATTTCACCGACTATCACTATAAACAACTTAACACATACACAATTCCACCGACAATTAATATAAACTACTGAACACTCCATCAATTCCACGGACAATCATCATAGCTTAATGTGCACTGCCACAATTGCATCGAGAATCACCATGAACTACTACATACGCACACAAATCCACCGACAATTATCATAGACTGCTGAACACTACCGCGATTCCTTCGACAATCACAATGAACTACAACACACGCACACAATTCCCCCGAAAATCAAAATAAACTTCTAAGCATGCACACAATTCACCGTCATTTATTATAATTCACTGAACGCTACCACAAATCCACAAACAATCATTATAAACTGCAGAACACGCACATAATTCCACCCGCAATCATTATAAACTACTGAATACTACCACAAATCTACCGACAATCACAATAAACTACCACAGACTACCGCAATTCCACCGAAAATCATTTTAAGCGAATGAATACGCTCACAATTCCACCGACAATTATTACAAACTAATGAACATGCACACAATTTCACCGACGATCAATATAAACTACTGAACACGCACAATTCCACCGACAATCACTATCAACTACTGAACACGCACACAATTCCACCGACAATCACTCTAAGCTACGTATTACGACCGGAATTCAACCGACAATCGCAATAAACTACAAAACACTACCACAATTCCACCGAAAATCATTATAAACAGCTGAACACCCACACGATAGCATCGAAAATCATTATATACTACTGAACATGCACACAATCCACCAACAATCATTATAAACTACTGAAAACGCACACAATGCCACCGACAAACATTCCAAACTACTAAACACTACCGCAATTCCACCGACAAACACTATTACCTACTTAATGCGTACATAATTCCACTGACGATCATTGTAAACAACTAAACAGTTTTCGTTCAATGTCCATGCTCTGTTCAGAATATCTAGCACATACGCTGGTCTGTTCATAATTTCTTGACTTTGTTTTGTACTGAACATCATCGCAATTCCACTGACAATCATAAACTACTGAACACCACACACATGTCCACTGGCAATCACTATCAACTACTGCAAGCTACCGCAATTCCAGCGACAATCACTATAAACTACTGAATACTACCGCAATTCCAGCGACATTTACTATAAACTACTGAACACTACCGCAATTCTAGCGACAATCACAATAAACTACTGCAAACTACCGCAATTCCAGCAACAATCACAATAAACTACTGAACACTACCGCAATTCCAGCGACAATCACTATAAACTACTGAACACTACCGCAATTCCAGCGACATTTACTATAAACTGCTGAATACTACCACGATTTTACAGTCAATCATTACAAGCTGCTGAACACGTACACAATTCTACCAACGATCATTGTAAACTACTGAACACGATTGCAATTCGACAGACAATCACAGTAGCCTACCAAGCACTACCGTGATTCCAACGGCAATCATATTAAACTACTAAGCACGCACACAATGCCAAAAACAATTAATAAGGTACTAAACACGCACATAATTCCACAGGCAAGTACTATAAGCTAAATTTTCTTATGCATGCATATCAGTATACAATTATGCTTAGATTTGTTCATCACTTCTCGTTGCATTCATGTTATTCGTATTGGATTTTAGTATATTTTCGCCTCGTTTCTCATTTTTGTATATTTCGTTGCGCTTAGTAATATTTCGTTTCGTTTCGTTCGTTGCGCTTCAATTTCGTTTCGTAGTTTAGCACAATCCATTATTTAATAGGTGTTGTTATACAAGATAGTTCCTTTATCATATTCTTGTACAGTGAAGGTGTCTCTTGAACAGCCAAATTTGTCATTTTCATTGCTCTGAATAAATTTAGCTTTTCTCAACAGTATACAAGACATACATGTACTTGCATACTTAGACATAATTCTATTGCAGATATGTACATGGTATAAAACAAACATCTGATTTGTTTTAATATTATCTTAACTGACTCTGGAATTATTACATTCAAACGATCTAATTAGTTTACAAAGAAAGTCCTATTGTTTTAGATACCTTAAATAAAAACTAGTCAAAATATGGATAAATCTTAGGAATTATACCCCTACTGGTAAGAGGGGGCATACTGCAGTCACCATGTCAGTCTGTTGTCCATTTGTCTACAAACAATTTGGGCCACACTTGTCTCAGCTACTACTGGGCAGAATAATTGCATATTTGATACACAGCTGTGACCTGATGACTTGAAGGTTTTCTTATATTTTCTTTTCTGTTGGTTTCAATTTTTGTTTGATTATCTTGTTCAAATTTGAAACGAGTGGGGGTATCCTCAGCATGACATTGCGTGCAACCTCTTTTTTCTTTATTGTATTTTTTTCAGTTTACATGTATGTATTTTTCATTTAGATCCTTCCAATTTTTTTTATAAAATGTCCATGATTTTTCAAGTTTTCCATGCTCATATAGATCTGTAACATGAGTATTCATTTAATTTTGCAATTGTCTTCGTTTAGCATACGAGGATGTTTAATTACTGCTGCTAAAGGTCAACATTTCTAATGCAATGTCTGCATCAAAGTAATCAAATTATCAGTGTATATTGTTTTTGTTACATGTAGTTGTACAATAAATGATTATGCAATTTGGAATATTTGTGTTTGTCTTTGTTAAAAACAAGCAAAAATGGACTTCAAACCACATTTGATTCACATGTTCTAATTGTAGAATTGTTGGAGATTTTAATATGACATTAAATTTGGATAAATCTGAACATTGTTGAGAAGGAATAGTTCATTCAAAACTGAGAAAATGTCCCTCTTTTATGTTTTATATTATGTGCAAGATTGTGCGAATCACACACTTTGTCTGCATTTTCACAACGTTATTTAGAAGAAAATGACCCTTTTTACCCCAAATTTAATGTTTTTTTATTATTATATTTGGGAAAAACTGAGATACTAAATACATAATACTAATTTTACATTAAGCAAGTCATTATCTGCTATGCATTTTTACTTTTGCAAACATTTGAAAAGTTTTATTGGAACCTTTATAAAAATCGAAAATATACCAAAATTTCTATCATGCACATGTTTTAATTTTTATTTTTCAATATGATGTGAGCATTTGTCGAGCGCCAATTTCTTGTAGTTGATAGATAAATATATAACCTTCATGTAATATGGCATATTATTGAAATCAAAACATGATCTTAAGAGATTAACTCTTTTAAAAATCGTCAAACCATGAGATATGGAATTGTGAATAAGTCTATTGAAAAATGTTAAATCTTTTAAAAAGATTTTTCTAAATGTTCTCTCTTTTTTATGGTTGATTAGAATATGTGTCAATAATAAGCTCTTATTTTTCTATAGCAATGAATAATTGAATGTCAAAACACCCTAAAAAGGCCTAAGACAGCCTTCTGGTAGTACACAACAGGGACAGAAATTAACTCATATTTACCAGTAGCCAACTGGCCTATTGACTTCTAATTTCTACATTATTAAAGGCCCAGTTCTATTTTACAGTCGATGAAAAAGAAAAATCAAAACATTCGGACATAAATGAATAATTATTCATTTTAAAAACCTATTTAATCAGGTAATGCAGGCTTTTTAAACACTTGTAGCAGTATGAATTTGCATCTTCGTCTGTCTTCCTCTTTTGTGGAGGTTTTATGCCACTGATTAACTCCCACATTTTCTAAACAAGAATTAACTACCTACTAATAATTTAAACTTTTAAAGAGGAATGGGTGGGCATGCACAAAAGGTTTCGAGATATTTTGAATTAATTGGTGTGATAGATCCAGCAGTAATTAGATTTAATCAAATTTTGTCCTGATCTGATCTAAAAAAAGCATCCTAATTTTGTTAGGAATGCATTATTTGTGATGTCAAACTTGTCTATATTGACTTTTGATGGCAATTTAGTAAGCACTCTTTATGTGACGGTGAGCTAAATTATGTCAGTCGGCATACATATATAGACTCAGTGTTCTCGCTAGCCCGTTTTAACAGGGCGCAGCGCCCGCCCTAGTCCGAGTGACACCCTGCCCCTTTTCTCTATTTGTGACAGTACCCTGCCCTTTCTGACTAACGTGGGTGTCTTCTTCGCAAACACAAGTGCCCATTTTATGTGTTTTCATTTCTTTTGTCGCTCATACATGTGGATCACGTTTCGAACAATTGTTTCATATTTACATTGTAGCGCTCTTATCTAATTTGAATATGTCGAAGCTAAATTTAGAACCTTAACTAATATAGCGTATATCGATCGATTTTCTGATTAAATTTCACGATAATTATACAAATTTGAACTTTGAAATTCATATTATTCACAATGCCTTTCCGATAAAGACGTTTGAAAGAAAATGCAAAGAAAGTGGCAAAGGAAAACACAAGTTTTAACTTCGTAAGTTGATATAAAAAAATGAGTTATTTTCCTTTGTTAGACTTGAAACAAACCAAAATTAACAACATCTAAATATGCCATCTACAATATTTTATTATCAAGCACAATAAAAGCACTTAAGTTTAATCTGAAATAGAGACCTGTCTACTTAAACTGAAACAAAGACAATAGTTAGCAACAACCAGTTATATACATTACCTGTAGTAAAAACACACATGCGTAACATGTGACAAGACGACCATTATAGATTAATCTGCATACACAAACAACGGCTTGATATTTTTGCAAAATATTTTGCCTAAATAATAGTAACCTATTGAAATATTTTGGATTTAGACCATTTTGCATGCTTTTCTCACAGACTGGCTAAGAATGAGCCTAGAAGAAAAAATATGTTAAGAAATACAAGATATTTTACTAATCTAGTTTATTAAAAACTGACCACGCATAAATGCTTAGTTTAGCTAAATCGAGTTTAACCGTTCTTCTTTTTGCTACGCTGTATCTCTCTAGCACACACATGCATGGCCACACAGTTATGCGGCTTGGTACAGACACCCCAATACGAATAAGCTATTTTTGTGGACCAAATACGCACCTCTGAGTAAAATGATGAGGTCAAACAAGTGCTTCCACATGTGAGTAAAATGCCAACCCTCACACACAGGGCGAACAGCGCTACTATAAAGAACAGTTTAACACTGCGCATTATACATTTGGTGTTTTTATAAAATTGTCTTACTTGATATAAATTGATTACCATATTTCTCTTTGGGAAACACCATCTCAATATGTATATTGCACCAGATTCTGATTACACCTTTGGTGTCTTCAAACTCTTCTTATCCTATAATTATGTCATATCAAAGCCAAAATGACTACAAATCAAATAAAGTACAAAGCCACACGACAACGCCGCTGCTGATTTATTGTAAACATTACATCATTTCTCGAATACACAATCGTTACTTTGCCGTGAGTAACATATTTTTTATTACGAAGTACATCAATTAGCTATACTATTTATTATATAGATGAAGGAAAACAAATCGAATTTAATAAAAAAAAATGAGCTTAATTGCATTATATTACGTATGTATCGTAGGGATATACTATAATGTGTATCGGTTTTAGAAACGAAAAATAGCAAAAGCGAAAATAAAAACGATTATTTAACTGCGAAATTATCTTTTTCTTAAACTCTGGAATTCTGTAATTCACAGCTATCTAAATAATTATAATAAAAAAAAAGCATGCAACATATCGAAACATTTCATTAGTATTAAATGATAATGTTTTAACCCGTCTCTAAAATGAATGGAATAAATCAAGAGAGTATATACTCCCTTACTTTTATAAATATGATTTTATTCATTTACATGTAATTGTGCTAGCTTTTTGTTGTGGCCATGGACACATTGTAGTAATCACTATTGTCATTCGTAAAATACATATGCCTTACAATATCTACTATTTATGACTCGTAAAATACATTTATCTATCGTGACTCGGAATATGCTGTATCTTACAATATTTACTCTTGTGACTCGTAATATACACTCTGCGAAAAAAAAAGAAAGAAACGCATCATGAGGTAATTTAATACATGTATTGTAAATAAAAAAAAAATATATTACACTTTTAGATATCGACTCAGAATGTTTATTATTGAAATATTAACAGTCCATACTTCAGAGGATAAGCACAAAAAGTCAGTTTATCACAGTTCAGCACACTTCCGGTCACGTTAAAGTTAGTTTCGCGTATGACCACCACGCGCGGTCAACACTGCTCTCCATCTCCTCGGCATAGACTCAATCAAATGTCTCACATTATTTCTTGGTATTACTCGCTATTTCGCTTGCACCATTTGGCGGAGTTGATCGAGGGTCTGAGGATCTGATGGTGGTTTTCGTTAGCGCACACGTTTATTCAGCTGATCTCATAGGTGTTCAATGGGATTCAAGTCCGGCGATTTGGAAGGCTATGGAAGCATATTGATGTTATTCTGTTCAAGGTAGTACATTGCTACATGCGCCGTGTGTGGCCTAGCAATGTCCTGTTGGAATAACTCCTTCTGTCGGTCAATTACGTGCATGAGGTGATCTTGGAGAATTTCGTCTCTGTACATTACAGCCGTTAAATTACCCGGAACATGCACTATGTTTGTTTTGTGGTCATTTGAGATAGCCGCCCACATGATGACACTACCTCCACCGAAACTAACCACTTCCTGAACACAAGAGTAAGATAAACGTTCATTCTGGCGCCTATATACACGTATTCTGCCATCACGTTTCTGCAGCAGAAAACGAGACTCGTCGCTGAACCAAATTCTTCGCCAGCTTCGGAATGTCCAGCCCCTTAATATGTTGCACCAACGAACTCTTTCACGTCTGTGTAGCGACGTCAATACCGCTCCGAAATACTGTCTTCTTGGTCTAATGCCATGCTGTCGAATCCCTCTAACCATTACGCCGCCGATGTGATTACAGTGAATTTGAGATGAAAGTAAATAATGTTACTATGTAAGACACAGGATAATCCTACTACCATGAGTCCATGACTACAACAAATGCTAGTATATTACTGCTAACGTTGTGAGTTCGAATCCTTCTGATAGAGAGGTGTACTAGAAACAACATAATTGATACAGTTTGTCAGTGGTTGCGACAGATCGGGTTTTTTTCTTAGAGTAATTCGGTTTCCTCCACGAATAAAACCGGCCACAACGATATATCTAAAATATTGTTGAAAGTGGTACATTAATCAGTGTTTTGGAACTGATATTGGTTATTATTACTCTTCATATAAGGAACTTTCATTATAATTCACATGATACCATTGAAACATAATTTTACAAATAATAAATAGCGTAGTACTATAGTTGGAGTCATTACTATGCTGATGGGCGGAGCTTAGAACAGTGCTACGTGATATACATAGGCGGGGTCTAAAAATGATCACCTGAGCGCTTTTAGCAATGTACAATTTACAACGTATTATACTTTTTTCTTTAAAGTTTATGCTGTCCTTGTCAAAACAATGGCCAGTACCAGGTTTGGGAATTAAATCTTTGAAAGTTCATTGTTATTGTTGAAATTAAATATTTCTTGAATCTAAATGAATATTATTTGCCAATCTTTATACAATCAATACAATTTAGACAAATTTCATTTTTTTAAATCACCAAAGACATTCAAAGTAATAATAACAATAATAGATATGTTTATTATTGGTATTTTAGGTTTTTAAGCAATGTAATAAATTAGATATCAAAGGTAGTGAGTAGGACGTGTTTCTGAAATAACCGTTATCAGGCACGCTAAAATCCGAAATATTGGAAAGCGAAATAATTCACAAATAAATTGGGGAGGGAGAGGGGAAATAAATTCAAATATCATAATGCAAAATCGACTACGGTCACATATGCCTGTAATCATTAATAGAACTAAGGTTCTATTCACAGAGATGCCGCGATATAACTGAAATATTGTGACATTAAAGTGACGTTAACCAACCACCATCTTATCACTTTAGGAGCATTACCCGATTTCGTATTATCATCTTTAGTTCTTTTGACTACTTGGTCCTAAAAGATTAAAAGCAATCTGGATCATCTAATATTTTGAATGTAAGCGGGTCTGATGAACGCGAGTCCAGGAACATATCGTGCGCACTAAGTTAGATATATATGCATTGTTTCATTAATAGTCGATTCATCGTATATATATTATGTCATTCACGTTTGTGATAGCGTGTTGTCTTTTTGATTGAAAATAAATAAGCTTGTTATCCAGCGAGAGATCCAGTTGTATTCCTCAACAGCTCAGGTTGAATACTAATAAAACCGCATCGGTGGCGTAATGGCTAGCTCGGTTGGTTGGATCAAACCAAGGACTATCAAATTGATATTCGTTACTTTTCCGCTAAGCACGCAGCACTAAGGAGAATGCGAACAAAACTGGTTGGCTCGAAATCAGAATAATGTGTCCGAGTGGAGCGACATGTCTATCCATGGACTGTTGTTTCAGTGATCTATCACTATACATATCCAATTCAGCGCGTTGTTCTATAACAAAGCGGATCTCATAATCATCTTCTCAGTGACAATTAGCTTGTTCTCGCCTTGAAATAGCCGACAAATGGTTGAATTGGTGTTAAGCAACAATCACTCACTCACTGACACATATTATAACCGACACATCAGTATAATTGTTGAATCCATTGCTGGTGATGTCATAAATATGTTAACGCTATCCACGTGACAATACGTGCCTAGAATAAAAACAGATCACAACAAAACAAGATTGAGAAACGTTGAAAAGTTGTTAACTTCAGGAAGATACCTTCTACAAGGTGATGCCGAATGAATATCCCGACATATTGTCAAAACAACTCCAAAAAGACATCCACAAAAAATCGGTCTTTCTTATCAGATCGGGGATTAAATAGTTATTTAAGAGTCTACTAGTGTTCTTTGAGATTGTACCACTCTTCAGTACTCAGGCTATACCGAAGTGATTCATGGTGGTACCATCTCAATATCCAGGGGGAGACACGTAGATGCATGACTTTACCCCCAATTACTTGACGTGCAGCCTCTTATTGATATTGTTGAATACGCTCTGTGTAAAGGTATCTCACGGTGTGCATACATAGTAATATAGTATTCGACTCTGAATACTGTACGTGGTCTGACTTTTTGTAATCAGTGCTAATGCTTATCACTGGATAGTTTGTTTGTTTGATGGTGATTAACACCATGTTCAACAATATTTCAGCTTTATCGTGGAGGCCAGTTTTATTGGTGAAGGAATCCGGGGGAACCAGAGAACACCACCGACCTGTCGCAAGTCACTGACAAACCTTATCACATAAAGGTGTACACCTCGCCCTAATCGAGATGCGAACTCGCAACATCAGTGGTGATAGACACTGGGTGCATAGGTAGTTCCAACTACCATGCGATCACGGCAACGACGGCACCTCACAGCAAGAGTTAGAAACGTTGAAAATAGGCTTACTTCAGGGAGATACCTTCTACAGGGTGATGCGGAATGTATCTGCCTACACATTGTCAAAATACACAAAAAAGCCATCATGACAAATTGGGTATAAAATCGTTATTTATGAGTCTACTAGTGATCTATGAGATTATACCACTCTTCGGCACTCAGGCTATTTTGAAGTGATTCATGGTGGTACCATCTCAATGTCCATGTGTAGATACATGACATTACCCCAGTTACCAGTCGTGCAGCCTCGCGTTGATGTTGTTGAATACGCTATTTGTAAATACTTATACAGGTATCTCACGCTATGCATGCTTATTGACATAGTAATTAACCTCGAATAGTGTACGTGGTCTGACTCTTTGGAATCAGTGCTAGTGTTTATCACTGGAGCGTTTGATTGTTTGTTTTTTGGTGTTTACCCACCTTTAAACAATATTTCAGTTATATCGTGGCAGTCAGTTTTATCAGTGGAGGAAACCAGAAGACCCGGAAAAAACCATCGACCTGTCGCGAGTCACTGACAAACTTTATCTTATAATGTTGCACACCTCCCCTTGATCGAGATTCGAACTCACACCATCAGCGGTGATAGACAATGACTGCAAAGGTAATAATTATAATCAGTACTGGTGTTTATGACTGGAGTGATGTCATTATCGTTCACTAAGGTACGTAGTGGTATTTCTGACATACGATATGCTAAATGTCATGTCAGAAGTAAAATATTCTATTTACAACATATTGACATACAAGTACTATTGAAATATAATATATAAAATGTTACATCCTTACATCTTTGATAATCTCTAAAACTGCTTCATACAATGAGCTATGGTATGTTGTTATATCCTTGATAATCTCTAAAACTGCTCCATACAACAAGTTGTGTATTGTCTAGTAATTCAACAAAACTAATGTTTTTAAAGCAACGCCCAAGTACAACGTTTGAAATGAAATAGTATTCGTAAGAATTATACCAATTTAAACAACAAAAACCACTAACCGAAGAAATTTTTAAGCGTACAATAAGCACAGTTTCTGATCATATAATCATTAACATATTTTCATTCATGCATATCACGGGGATTGTTTCTCAACAGAATGATTTTTTTTCAAATCAGGCCCATTGCGGTTTTCCCAGTTTTCCGGTTGTTGACTGATTTTGTCTGTTTGTTGACATATGAGCTTAGGGTACACAAGACAAAATAAAACAAAGCAAAAACACAACACAATGTATGATGGACACCGCTATGCACACACACACACACACACACACACACACAATTAACGTAAATAAGACATGCGCCCTCCAACAAACAACTGGTAAAACAGGAACCAAACATATTATGTGTGAGATTGATGTAAACATTACAAACGGTGTGACTTTCTTTACACATCAAGAACAATATTACATCGACATACATGTGGAAATCTACCTTTGCAGTATTCATGGCTTACACAATATCAATGCATATTATAACAACATAAGCTTTGTGAATTTCCAATGTGTCTTTGTTTAAATTACGTCCTTATTGATCACTATGCCTTTGTTTACCTGTTTTTAATGATCCAGAACGGTTATGCATACCGATTTTTTGATATATCAATTTGCCAGAAATATCATACCGAGTGGGCTTTGTAATATAACATTACATGCATAAATAGAATATAAAGCAAGCAATGATTTATTTTATTCTCTAAATGTTTAAAGAAAAGCGTCTAATGTACCATTTTGTTAACATCATTACGACAATAACATCAAGATCGGGATAAATTACATCAATATAATTATTGAATTGACCTTAATCCACAGTTGTGATATAATACAAACAAGATGACATTTACTTAACATTTAATGTGCTAATGTTAAAAAAACATAGAGAATACAGAAGTGGTAACACAACATGGACAATCCATAGAAACTGACAATTGCAGGTCACACAAGACAAAAATAAAAACCAAACAAAATCAAAATAAACCCAACGCAATGTGCGTTGGACACAACTATCAGCAAGCAAGTACAGATAACGTTAATAAGACATGAGGTCTCTTACAAAAAAATGGAGGTAAAGACGAACCAACCATCGTTTGTACGCGGAAATCACAACACGGAACCCAAAACGTAAAGACACATAATAGGAGAACACAAAACACTAAAAACATGAGCAACACGGATCTTACTGACCGGTAAGTTGTTTGTAAAAGCACTACACCTATCGGTTCAAAGCGTATTTATTAATATTGATAGGAATTAAACTGCTTTATTCAATCAAATTAAGACCAACTTGAAGAAATGTTAGAGAATACCGAAAAGCCAATCAAAAGTTCGAAATTAATTTCGTAAACCACGAAATTGTGTTTAAAATAAAAATTGAATAGATACAAACAGATGAGGGTGGGGTCAACACGAAATACAAAAGCAATAAAAAACAAAAGATGGGAACATATGCAGTTAATATTTATGGATGGCTAATTTGTAAGCTTATTGTACCGCACCGAACAATAGAAAGTAAAACGAGCATGCAATACATATACAAAATTAGTTGCATATTGCAAAGTCTGTATACAGGTAGGAAGATGTTCAAGTGGTAACCAAAGAATAATATATTGATTTTCTAAATCTAAATGAATGCTCTAAGACGATGGTTGTATCGTGGTACATCATCGTGTGCGATGTGCTTCATAATAGCGTTGACGCTGTATAATAGGACAAATCATGTCAATGTTAAATATCATACACCTCCAGTGTGGAATTGTCACAGGGAGGATAAACACAGCATTAGTATTGTTATACTGATTCCTTCTACCACTAAATACATAAATATGTGTTCAATTTTATTTATTGTTCCGTTTTATCTTATCATTTAATGTTTCAGTATTTATCTATTGAGCTTGTTACATAAATATTGTAACTGTAAATGAAAGAATATATATAATGGTAGTTATGCAGTTGTCAGTTTCTATTGATTGTCCATTCTTGATAGCCACTTTCTCTAGCAGTTATGCAAACCTATTACATGATTAAGGATGTACATGTATACGTCATGAATTGTTTTATTTCAACACACATTTTATTGAAACCACCAGTTGTTGCAGTAATATAAGGGGGAAAGGGTAGCTTAACTTAGAGGCCGCTGTGGGCTACAGAGCTTATTTGTCCGAGTGGAGAAAATAAGGCACAACATACTTATTTTTTACAAGTAAAGTAGATCATACATATGTAGGAGGAGAAATATATCAAAGGGTAATTGCAATCCGTAAATCGAAGAAGGACACATAATACAATGGCCCGAAGAAGGGCAGTAAAGGGACAAAAGGACAAACAACGATCCTCAAGGATCTATCAGGATACATTTCTCCCTTCTCCATTGAAATTAGTAGTCACAGTTTTTAAATGGAATAACAGCAGGCTGATTTGTCAAACAACACTGGCAAGATTACTATGTTTGGCTGAAAACGTGGGGGTCCAAATACAATTTGGGAAAACATTCAGTTTTCTATAGCTAAACGTTAGCGAATACCAAAGGGCAATCCAAAAATGACAATCTAGAGAATACACAAGACAAAATAAAACAAAGAAAAAACACAACACAATGTATGTTGGACACCACTATGCACACACACATACACACACAATTAACGTAAATAAGACATGCGCCCTCCAACAAACAACTGGTAAAACAGGAACCAAACATAATATGTGTGAGATTGATGTAAAGATTACAAATGGTGTGACTTTCTTTACACATCAAGAACAATATCACATCGACATACATGTGGAATTCTACCTTTGCAGTATTCATGGCTTACACAATATCAATGCATATTACAACAACATAAGCTTTGTGAATTTCCAATGTGTCTTTGTTTAAATTTCGTCCTTATTGATCACTATGCCTTTGTTTACCTGTTTTTAATGATCCAGAATGGTTATGCATACCGATTTTTTGATATATCAATTTGCCAGAAATGTCATACCGAGTGGGCTTTGTAATATAACATTACATGCATGAATAGAATATAAAGCAAGCAATGATTTATTTTATTCTCTAAATGTTTAAAGAAAAGCGTCTAATGTACCATTTGGTTAACATCATTACGACAATAAAATCAAGATCGGGATAAATTATATCAATATAATTATTGAATTGACCTTAATCCACAGTTGTGATATAATACAAACAATACGACATTTACTTAACATTTAATGTGTTAATGTCAATAAACGATAGAGAATAATGAAGTGGTAACACAACATGGACAATCCATGGAAATTGGCAATTGCAGGTCACACAAGACAAAAATATAAATCAAGCAAAATCAAAATAAACCCAACACAATGTGCGTTGGACACAACTATCCGCGAGCAAGCACAGATAACGTTAATAAGACATGAGCCCTCTGACAAACGACTGGAGATAAAGACGAACCAACCATCGTTTGCATACGGAAATCACAACACGGAACCCAAAACGTAAAGACACATAATAGGAGAACACAAAACACTAAAAAGATGAGCAACACGGATCTTAATGACCGGTAAATTGTTTGTTTAGGCACTACACCTATCGGTTCAAAGCGTATTTATTAATATTGATAGGAATTAAACTGCTTTATTCAATCAAATTAAGACCAACTTGAAGAAATGTTAGAGAATACCGAAAAGCCAATCAAAAGTTCGAAATTAATTTCGTAAACCACGAAATTGTGCTTAAAATAAAAACTGAATATATACAAACAGATGAGGGTGGGGTCAACACGAAATACAAAAGCAATAAAAAACAAAAGATGGGAACATATGCAGTTAATATTTATGGATGGCTAATTTGTAAGCTTATTGTACCGCAACGAACAATAGAAAGTAAAACGAGCATGCAATACATATACAAAATCATTTGCATATTGCAAAGTCTATATACAGGTAGGAAGATGTTCCAGGGGTAACCAAAGAATAATATATTGATTTTCTAAATCTAAATGAATGCTCTAAGACGATGGTTGTATCGTGGTACATTATCGTGTGCGATGTGTTTCATAATAGCGTTGACGCTGTATAATAGGACAAATCATGTCAATGTTAAATATCATACACTTCCAGGGTGGAATTGTCACAGAGAGGATAAACACAGCATTAGTACTGGTATACTGATTCCTTCTACCACTAAATACATAAATATGTGTTCAATTTTATTTATTGTTCCGTTTTATCTTATCATTTAATGTTTCAGTATTTATCTATTGAGCTTGTTACATAAATATTGTAACTGTAAATGAAAGAATATATATAATGGTAGTTATGCAGTTGTCAGTTTCTATTGATTGTCCATTCTTGATAGCCACTTTCTTTAGCGTTTATATAAACCTATTGCATGATTAAGGATGTACATATATATATAAGTCATGCATTGTTTTCTTTCAACACACATTTTATTGAAATCACCAGTTGTTGCAGTAATATAAGGGGGAAAGGGTAGCTTAACTTAGAGGCCGCTGTTAGCTACAAAGCTTATTTGTCCGAGTGGAGAAAATAAGGCACAACATACTTATTTTTTACAAGTAAAGTAGATCATACATATGTAAGAGGAGAAATATATCAAAGGGTAATTGCAATCCGTAAATCGAAGAAGGACAAATAATACAATGGCCCGAAGAAGGACAGTAAAGGGACAAAAGGACAAACAACGATCCTCAAGGATCTATCAGGATACATTTCTCCCTTCTCCATTGAAATTAGTAGTCACAGTTTTTAAATGGAATAACAGTAGGCTGGTATGTCAAACAACACTGGCAAGATTAATATGTTAGGCTGAAAACGTGGGGGTCCAAATACAATTTGGGAAAACATTCAGTTTTCTATAGCTAAACGTTAGCGAATACCAAAGGGAAATCCAAAAATGACAATCTAGAGAATGCTGACAACTTAGGGTACACAAGACAAAATAAAGCAAAGCAAAAACACAACACAATGTATGTTGGACACCACTATGCACACACACATACACACACACACACAATTAACGTAAATAAGACATGCGCCCTCCAACAAACAACTGGTAAAACAGGAACCAAACATAATATGTGTGAGATTAATGTAAACATTACAAATGGTGTGACTCTCTTTACACATCAAGAACAATATTACATCGACATACATGTGGAAATCTACCTTTGCAGTATTCATGGCTTACACAATATCAATGCATATTATAACAAGATATGCTTTGTGAATTTCCAATGTGTCTTTGTTTAAATTTCGTCCTTATTGATCACTATGCCTTTGTTTACCTGTTTTTAATGATCCACAACGGTTATGCATACCAATTTTTTTTATATATCAATTTGCCAGAAATATCATTCCGAGTGGGCTTTGTAATATAACATGACATGCATGAATAAAATATAAAGCAAGCAATGATTAATTTTATTCTCTAAATGTTTAAAGAAAAGCGTCTAATGTACCATTTTGTTAACATCATAACGACAATAACATCAAGATCGGGATAAATTACATCAATATAATTATTGAATTTACCTTAATCCACAGTTGTGATATAATACAAACAAGATTACATTTACTTAACATTTAATGTGCTAATGTCAATAAACGATAGAGAATAATGAAGTGGTAACACAACATGGACAATCCATAGAAATTGGCAATTGCAGGTCACACAAGACCAAAATAAAAATCAAGCGAAATCAAAATAAACCCAATACAATGTGCGTTGGACACACCTATCCGCAAGCAAGCACAGATAACGTTAATAAGACATGAGCCCTCTGACAAACGACTGGAGATAAAGACGAACCAACCATCGTTTGCATACGGAATTCACAACACGGAACCCAAAACGCAAAGACACATAATAGGAGAACACAAAACACTAAAAAGATGAGCAACACGGATCTTAATGACCGGTAAATTGTTTGTATAGGCACTTCACCTATCGGTTCAAAGCGTATTTATTAATATTGATAGGAATTCAACTGCTTTATTCAATCAAATTAAGACCAACTTGAAGAAATGTTAGAGAATACCGAAAAACCAATCAAAAGTTCGAAATTAATTTCGTAAACCACGAAATTGTGTTTAAAACAAAAACTGAATATATACAAACAGATGAGGGTGGGGTCAACACGAAATACAAAAGCAATAAAAAACAAAAGATGGGAACATATGCAGTTAATATGGCTAATTTGTAAGCTTATTGTACCGCAACGAACAATAGAAAGTAAAACGAGCATGCAATACATATACAAAATCATTTGCATATAGCAAAATCTATATACAGGTAGGAAGATGTTCAAGGGGTAACCAAAGAATAATATATTGATTTTCTAAATCTAAATGAATGCTCTAAGAGATGGTTGTATCGTGGTACATTATCGTGTGCGATGTCTTTCATAATAGCGTTGACGCTGTATAATAGGACAAACCATGTCAATGCTAAATATCATACACCTCCAGTGTGGAATTGTCACAGTGAGGATAAATACAGCATTAGTATTGGTATACTGATTCCTTCTACCACTAAATACATAAATATGTGTTCAATTTTATTTATTGTTCCGTTTTATCTTATCATTTAATGTTTCAGTATTTATCTATTGAGCTTGTTACATAAATATTGTAACTGTAAATGAAAGAATATATATAATGGTAGTTATGCAGTTGTCAGTTTCTATTGATTGTCCATTCTTGATAGCCACTTTCTCTAGCGTTTATATAAACCTATTACATGATTAAGGATGTGCATATATATATATATATAAGTCATGAATTGTTTTCTTTCAACACACATTTTATTGAAATCACCAGTTGTTGCAGTAATATAAGGGGGAAAGGGTAGCTCAACTTAGAGGCCGCTGTTAGCTACAAAGCTTATTTGTCCGAGTGGAGAAAATAAGGCACAACATACTTATTTTTTACAAGTAAAGAAGATCAGACATATGTAAGAGGAGAAATATATCAAAGGGTAATTGCAATCCGTAAATCGAAGAAGGACAAATAATACAATGACCCGAAGAAGGACAGTAAAGGGACAAAAGGACAAACAACGATCCTCAAGGATCTATCAGGATACATTTCTACCTTCTCCATTGAAATTAGTAGTCACAGTTTTTAAATGGAATAACAGTAGGCTGGTATGTCAAACAACACTGGCAAGATTAATATGTTAGGCTGAAAACGTGGGGGTCCAAATACAATTAGGGAAAACAGTCAGTTTTCTATAGCTAAACGTTAGCGAATATCAAAGGGCAATCCAAAAATGACAATCTAGAGAATGCTGACAACTTAGCGTACACAAGACAAAATAAAACAAAGCAAAAACACAACACAATGTATGTTGGACACCACTATGCACACACACATACACACACACAATTAACGTAAATAAGACATGCGCCCTCCAACAAACAACTGGTAAAACAGGAACCAAACATAATATGTGTGAGATTGATGTAAACATTACAAATGGTGTGACTTTCTTTACACATCAAGAACAATATTACATCGACATACATGTGGAAATCTACCTTTGCAGTATTCATGGCTTACACAATATCAATGCATATTATAACAAGATAAGCTTTGTGAATTTCCAATGTGTCTTTGTTTAAATTTCGTCCTTATTGATCACTATGCCTTTGCTTACCTGTTTTTAATGATCCAGAACGGTTATGCATACCGATTTTTTGATATATCAATTTGCCAGAAATATCATACCGAGTGGGCTTTGTAATATAACATTACATGCATGAATAGAATATAAAGCAAGCAATGATTTATTTTATTCTCTAAATGTTTAAAGAAAAGCGTCTAATGTACCATTTTGTTAACATCATTACGACAATAACATCAAGATCGGGATAAATTACATCAATATAATTATTGAATTTACCTTAATCCACAGTTGTGATATAATACAAACAAGATGACATTTACTAAACTTTTAATGTGCTAATGTCAATAAACGATAGAGAATAATGAAGTGGTAACACAACATGGACAATCCATAGAAATTGGCAATTGCAGGTCACACAAGACCAAAATAAAAATCAAGCGAAATCAAAATAAACCCAATACAATGTGCGTTGGACACACCTATCCGCAAGCAAGCACAGATAACGTTAATAAGACATGAGCCCTCTGACAAACGACTGGAGATAAAGACGAACCAACCATCGTTTGCATACGGAATTCACAACACGGAACCCAAAACGCAAAGACACATAATAGGAGAACACAAAACACTAAAAAGATGAGCAACACGGATCTTAATGACCGGTAAATTGTTTGTATAGGCACTTCACCTATCGGTTCAAAGCGTATTTATTAATATTGATAGGAATTCAACTGCTTTATTCAATCAAATTAAGACCAACTTGAAGAAATGTTAGAGAATACCGAAAAACCAATCAAAAGTTCGAAATTAATTTCGTAAACCACGAAATTGTGTTTAAAACAAAAACTGAATATATACAAACAGATGAGGGTGGGGTCAACACGAAATACAAAAGCAATAAAAAACAAAAGATGGGAACATATGCAGTTAATATGGCTAATTTGTAAGCTTATTGTACCGCAACGAACAATAGAAAGTAAAACGAGCATGCAATACATATACAAAATCATTTGCATATAGCAAAGTCTATATACAGGTAGGAAGATGTTCAAGGGGTAACCAAAGAATAATATATTGATTTTCTAAATCTAAATGAATGCTCTAAGAGATGGTTGTATCGTGGTACATTATCGTGTGCGATGTCTTTCATAATAGCGTTGACGCTGTATAATAGGACAAACCATGTCAATGCTAAATATCATACACCTCCAGTGTGGAATTGTCACAGTGAGGATAAACACAGCATTAGTATTGGTATACTGATTCCTTCTACCACTAAATACATAAATATGTGTTCAATTTTATTTATTGTTCCGTTTTATCTTATCATTTAATGTTTCAGTATTTATCTATTGAGCTTGTTACATAAATATTGTAACTGTAAATGAAAGAATATATATAATGGTAGTTATGCAGTTGTCAGTTTCTATTGATTGTCCATTCTTGATAGCCACTTTCTCTAGCGTTTATATAAACCTATTACATGATTAAGGATGTACATATATATATATATATAAGTCATTAATTGTTTTCTTTCAACACACATTTTATTGAAATCACCAGTTGTTGCAGTAATATAAGGGGGAAAGGGTAGCTCAACTTAGAGGCCGCTGTTAGCTACAAAGCTTATTTGTCCGAGTGGAGAAAATAAGGCACAACATACATATTTTTTACAAGTAAAGAAGATCAGACATATGTAAGAGGAGAAATATATCAAAGGGTAATTGCAATCCGTAAATCGAAGAAGGACAAATAATACAATGACCCGAAGAAGGACAGTAAAGGGACAAAAGGACAAGCAACGATCCTCAAGGATCTATCAGGATACATTTCTACCTTCTCCATTGAAATTAGTAGTCACAGTTTTTAAATGGAATAACAGTAGGCTGGTATGTCAAACAACACTGGCAAGATTAATATGTTAGGCTGAAAACGTGGGGGTCCAAATACAATTAGGGAAAACAGTCAGTTTTCTATAGCTAAACGTTAGCGAATATCAAAGGGCAATCCAAAAATGACAATCTAGAGAATGCTGACAACTTAGCGTACACAAGACAAAATAAAACAAAGCAAAAACACAACACAATGTATGTTGGACACCACTATGCACACACACATACACACACACAATTAACGTAAATAAGACATGCGCCCTCCAACAAACAACTGGTAAAACAGGAACCAAACATAATATGTGTGAGATTGATGTAAACATTACAAATGGTGTGACTTTCTTTACACATCAAGAACAATATTACATCGACATACATGTGGAAATCTACCTTTGCAGTATTCATGGCTTACACAATATCAATGCATATTATAACAAGATAAGCTTTGTGAATTTCCAATGTGTCTTTGTTTAAATTTCGTCCTTATTGATCACTATGCCTTTGCTTACCTGTTTTTAATGATCCAGAACGGTTATGCATACCGATTTTTTGATATATCAATTTGCCAGAAATATCATACCGAGTGGGCTTTGTAATATAACATTACATGCATGAATAGAATATAAAGCAAGCAATGATTTATTTTATTCTCTAAATGTTTAAAGAAAAGCGTCTAATGTACCATTTTGTTAACATCATTACGACAATAACATCAAGATCAGGATAAATTACATCAATAAAATTATTGAATTGACCTTAATCCACAGTTGTGATATAATACAAACAAGATGACATTTACTAAACTTTTAATGTGCTAATGTCAATAAACGATAGATAATAATGAAGTGGTAACACAACATGGACAATCCATAGAAATTGGCAATTGCAGGTCACACAAGACAAAAATAAAAATCAAGCGAAATCTAAATAAACCCAATACAATGTGCGTTGGACACACCTATCCGCAAGCAAGCACAGATAACGTTAATAAGACATGAGCACTCTGACAAACGACTGGAGATAAAGACGAACCAACCATCGTTTGCATACGGAAATCACAACACGGAACCCAAAACGCAAAGACACATAATAGGAGAACACAAAACACTAAAAAGATGAGCAACACGGATCTTAATGACCGGTAAATTGTTTGTATAGGCACTTCACCTATCGGTTCAAAGCGTATTTATTAATATTGATAGGAATTAAACTGCTTTATTCAATCAAATTAAGACCAACTTGAAGAAATGTTAGAGAATACCGAAAAGCCAATCAAAAGTTCGAAATTAATTTCGTAACCCACGAAATTGTGTTTAAAATAAAAACTGAATATATACAAACAGATGAGGATGGGGTCAACACGAAATACAAAAACAATAAAAAACAAAAGATGGGAACATATGCAGTTAATATGGCTAATTTGTAAGCTTATTGTACCGCAACGAACAATAGAAAGTAAAACGAGCATGCAATACATATACAAAATCATTTCCATATTGCAAAGTCTATATACAGGTAGGAAGATGTTCAAGGGGTAACCAAAGAATAATATATTGATTTTCTAAATCTAAATGAATGCTCTAAGACGATGGTTGTATCGTGGTACATTATCATGTGCGATGTGTTTCATAATAGCGTTGACGCTGTATAATAGGACAAATCATGTCAATGTTAAATATCATACACCTCCAGTGTGGAATTGTCACAGTGAGGATAAACACAGCATTAGTATTGGTATACTGATTCCTTCTACCACTAAATACATAAATATGTGTTCAATTTTATTTATTGTTCCGTTTTTTCTTATCATTTAATGTTTCAGTATTTATCTATTGAGCTTGTTACATAAATATTGTAACTGTAAATGAAAGAATATATATAATGGTAGTTATGCAGTTGTCAGTTTCTATTGATTGTCCATTCTTGATAGCCACTTTCTCTAGCGTTTATATAAACCTATTACATGATTAAGGATGTACATATATATATATATATAAGTCATGAATTGTTTTCTTTCAACACACATTTTATTGAAATCACCAGTTGTTGCAGTAATATAAGGGGGAAAGGGTAGCTCAACTTAGAGGCCGCTGTTAGCTACAAAGCTTATTTGTCCGAGTGGAGAAAATAAGGCACAACATACTTATTTTTTACAAGTAAAGAAGATCATACATATGTAAGAGGAGAAATACATCAAAGTGTAATTGCAATCCGTAAATCGAAGAAGGACAAATAATGCAATGACCAGAAGAAGGACAGTAAAGGGACAAAAGGACAAACAACGATCCTCAAGGATCTATCAGGATACATTTCTCCCTTCTCCATTGAAATTAGTAGTCACAGTTTTTAAATGGAATAACAGTAGGCTGGTATGTCAAACAACACTGGCAAGCTTAATATGTTTGGCTGAAAACGTGGGGGTCCAAATACAATTTGGGAAAACAGTCAGTTGTCTATAGCTAAACGTTAGCGAATACCAAAGGGCAATCCAAAAATGACAATCTAGAGAATGCTGACAACTTAGGGTACACAAGACAAAATAAAACAAAGCAAAAACACAACACAATGTATGTTGGACACCACTATGCACACACACATACACACATACAATTAACGTAAATAAGACATGCGCCCTCCAACAAACAACTGGTAAAACAGGAACCAAACATAATATGTGTGAGATTGATGTAAACATTGCAAATGGTGTGACTTTCTTTACACATCAAGAACAATATTACATCGACATACATGTGGAAATCTACCTTTGCAGTATTCATGGCTTACACAATATCAATGCATATTATAACAAGATAAATTTTGTGAATTTCCAATGTGTCTTTGTTTAAATTTCGTCCTTATTGATCACTATGCCTTTGCTTACCTGTTTTTAATGATCCAGAACGGTTATGCATACCGATTTTTTGATATATCAATTTGCCAGAAATATCATAACGAGTGGGCTTTGTAATATAACATTGCATGCATGAATAGAATATAAAGCAAGCAATGATTTATTTTATTCTCTAAATGTTTAAAGAAAAGCGTCTAAAGTACCATTTTGTTAACATCATTACGACAATAACATCAAGATCAGGATACATTACATCAATATAATTATTGAATTGACCTTAATCCACAGTTGTGATATAATACAAACAAAATTACATTTACTTAACATTTAATGTGCTAATGTCAATAAACGATAGATAATAATGAAGTGGTAACACAACATGGACAATCCATAGAAATTGGCAATTGCAGGTCACACAAGACCAAAATAAAAATCAAGCGAAATCAAAATAAACCCAATACAATGTGCGTTGGACACACCTATCCGCAAGCAAGCACAGATAACGTTAATAAGACATGAGCCCTCTGACAAACGACTGGAGATAAAGACGAACCAACCATCGTTTGCATACGGAATTCACAACACGGAACCCAAAACGCAAAGACACATAATAGGAGAACACAAAACACTAAAAAGATGAGCAACACGGATCTTAATGACCGGTAAATTGTTTGTATAGGCACTCAACCTATCGGTTCAAAGCGTATTTATTAATATTGATAGGAATTAAACTGCTTTATTCAATCAAATTAAGACCAACTTGAAGAAATGTTAGAGAATACCGAAAAAACAATCAAAAGTTCGAAATTAATTTCGTAAACCACGAAATTGTGTTTAAAACAAAAACTGAATATATACAAACAGATGAGGGTGGGGTCAACACGAAATACAAAAGCAATAAAAAACAAAAGATGGGAACATATGCAGTTAATATGGCTAATTTGTAAGCTTATTGTACCGCAACGAACAATAGAAAGTAAAACGAGCATGCAATACATATACAAAATCATTTGCATATTGCAAAGTCTATATACAGGTAGGAAGATGTTCAAGGGGTAACCAAAGAATAATATATTGATTTTCTAAATCTAAATGAATGCTCTAAGAGATGGTTGTATCGTGGTACATTATCGTGTGCGATGTCTTTCATAATAGCGTTGACGCTGTATAATAGGACAAACCATGTCAATGCTAAATATCATACACCTCCAGTGTGGAATTGTCACAGTGAGGATAAACACAGCATTAGTATTGGCATACTGATTCCTTCTACCACTAAATACATAAATATGTGTTCAATTTTATTTATTGTTCCGTTTTATCTTATCATTTAATGTTTCAGTATTTATCTATTGAGCTTGTTACATAAATATTGTAACTGTAAATGAAAGAATATATATAATGGTAGTTATGCAGTTGTCAGTTTCTATTGATTGTCCATTCTTGATAGCCACTTTCTCTAGCGTTTATATAAACCTATTACATGATTAAGGATGTACATATATATATATATATAAGTCATGAATTGTTTTCTTTCAACACACATTTTATTGAAATCACCAGTTGTTGCAGTAATATAAGGGGGAAAGGGTAGCTCAACTTAGAGGCCGCTGTTAGCTACAAAGCTTATTTGTCCGAGTGGAGAAAATAAGGCACAACATACTTATTTTTTACAAGTAAAGAAGATCATACATATGTAAGAGGAGAAATATATCAAAGGGTAATTGCAATCCGTAAATCGAAGAAGGACAAATAATACAATGACCCGAAGAAGGACAGTAAAGGGACAAAAGGACAAACAACGATCCTCAAGGATCTATCAGGATACATTTCTCCCTTCTCCATTGAAATTAGTAGTCTCAGTTTTTAAATGGAATAACAGTAGGCTGGTATGTCAAACAACACTGGCAAGATTAATATGTTAGGCTGAAAACGTGGGGGTCCAAATACAATTAGGGAAAACAGTCAGTTTTCTATAGCTAAACGTTAGCGAATATCAAAGGGCAATCCAAAAATGACAATCTAGAGAATGCTGACAACTTAGGGTACACAAGACAAAATAAAACAAAGCAAAAACACAACACAATGTATGTTGGACACCACTATGCACACACACATACACACACACAATTAACGTAAATAAGACATGCGCCCTCCATCAAACAACTGGTAAAACAGGAACCAAACATAATATGTGTGAGATTGATGTAAACATTACAAATGGTGTGACTTTCTTTACACATCAAGAACAATATTACATCGACATACATGTGGAAATCTACCTTTACAGTATTCATGGCTTACACAATATCAATGCATATTATAACAAGATAAGCTTTGTGAATTTCCAATGTGTCTTTGTTTAAATTTCGTCCTTATTGATCACTATGCCTTTGCTTACCTGTTTTTAATGATCCAGAACGGTTATGCATACCGATTTTTTGATATATCAATTTGCCAGAAATATCATACCGAGTGGGCTTTGTAATATAACATTACATGCATGAATAGAATATAAAGCAAGCAATGATTTATTTTATTCTCTAAATGTTTAAAGAAAAGCGTCTAATGTACCATTTTGTTAACATCATTACGACAATAACATCAAGATCAGGATAAATTACATCAATAAAATTATTGAATTGACCTTAATCCACAGTTGTGATATAATACAAACAAGATGACATTTACTAAACATTTAATGTGCTAATGTCAATAAACTATAGATAATAATGAAGTGGTAACACAACATGGACAATCCATAGAAATTGGCAATTGCAGGTCACACAAGACAAAAATAAAAATCAAGCGAAATCTAAATAAACCCAATACAATGTGCGTTGGACACACCTATCCGCAAGCAAGCACAGATAACGTTAATAAGACATGAGCCCTCTGACAAACGACTGGAGATAAAGACGAACCAACCATCGTTTGCATACGGAAATCACAACACGGAACCCAAAACGCAAAGACACATAATAGGAGAACACAAAACACTAAAAAGATGAGCAACACGGATCTTAATGACCGGTAAATTGTTTGTATAGGCACTTCACCTATCGGTTCAAAGCGTATTTATTAATATTGATAGGAATTAAACTGCTTTATTCAATCAAATTAAGACCAACTTGAAGAAATGTTAGAGAATACCGAAAAGCCAATCAAAAGTTCGAAATTAATTTCGTAACCCACGAAATTGTGTTTAAAATAAAAACTGAATATATACAAACAGATGAGGATGGGGTCAACACGAAATACAAAAACAATAAAAAACAAAAGATGGGAACATATGCAGTTAATATGGCTAATTTGTAAGCTTATTGTACCGCAACGAACAATAGAAAGTAAAACGAGCATGCAATACATATACAAAATCATTTCCATATTGCAAAGTCTATATACAGGTAGGAAGATGTTCAAGGGATAACCAAAGAATAATATATTGATTTTCTAAATCTAAATGAATGCTCTAAGACGATGGCTGTATCGTGGTACATTATCGTGTGCGATGTGTTTCATAATAGCGTTGACGCTGTATAATAGGACAAATCATGTCAATGTTAAATATCATACACCTCCAGTGTGGAATTGTCACAGTGAGGATAAACACAGCATTAGTATTGGTATACTGATTCCTTCTACCACTAAATACATAAATATGTGTTCAATTTTATTTATTGTTCAGTTTTTTCAGTATTTATCTATTGAGCTTGTTACATAAATATTGTAACTGTAAATGAAAGAATATATATAATGGTAGTTATGCAGTTGTCAGTTTCTATTGATTGTCCATTCTTGATAGCCACTTTCTTTAGCATTTATATAAACCTATTGCATGATTAAGGATGTACATATATATATAAGTCATGCATTGTTTTCTTTCAACACACATTTTATTGAAATCACCAGTTGTTGCAGTAATATAAGGGGGAAAGGGTAGCTTAACTTAGAGGCCGCTGTTAGCTACAAAGCTTATTTGTCCGAGTGGAGAAAATAAGGCACAACATACTTATTTTTTACAAGTAAAGTAGATCATACATATGTAAGAGGAGAAATATATCAAAGGGTAATTGCAATCCGTAAATCGAAGAAGGACAAATAATGCAATGGCCCGAAGAAGGACAGTAAAGGGACAAAAGGACAAAGAACGATCCCCAAGGATCTATCAGGATACATTTCTCCCTTCTCCATTGAAATTAGTAGTCACAGTTTTTAAATGGAATAACAGTAGGCTGGTATGTCAAACAACACTGGCAAGATTACTATGTTTGGCTGAAAACGTGGGGGTCCAAATGCAATTTGGGAAAACAGTCAGTTTTCTATAGCTAAACGTTAGCGAATACCAAAGGGCAATCCAAAAATGACAATCTAGAGAATGCTGACAACTTAGGGTACACAAGACAAAATAAAACAAAGCAAAAACACAACACAATGTATGTTGGACACCACTATGCACACACACATACACACACACACAATTAACGTAAATAAGACATGCGCCCTCCAACAAACAACTGGTAAAACAGGAACCAAACATAATATGTGTGAGATTGATGTAAACATTACAAATGGTGTGACTTTCTTTACACATCAAGAACAATATTACATCGACATACATGTGGAAATCTACCTTTGCAGTATTCATGGCTTACACAATATCAATGCATATTATAACAAGATAAGCTTTGTGAATTTCCAATGTGTCTTTGTTTAAATTTCGTCCTTATTGATCACTATGCCTTTGTTTACCTGTTTTTAATGATCCAGAACGGTTATGCATACCGATTTTTTTGATATATCAATTTGCCAGAAATATCATACCGAGTGGGCTTTGTAATATAACATTACATGCATGAATAGAATATAAAGCAAGCAATGATTTATTTTATTCTCTAAATGTTTAAAGAAAAGCGTCTAATGTACCATTTTGTTAACATCATTACGACAATAACATCAAGATCGGGATAAATTACATCAATATAATTATTGAATTGACCTTAATCCACAGTTGTGATATAATACAAACAAGATTATATTTACTTAACATTTAATGTGCTAATGTCAATAAACGATAGAGAATAATGAAGTGGTAACACAACATGGACAATCCATAGAAATTGTCAATTGCAGGTCACACAAGACAAAAATAAAAATCAAGCGAAATCAAAATAAACCCAATACAATGTGCGTTGGACACACCTATCCGCAAGCAAGCACATATAACGTTAATAAGACATGAGCCCTCTGACAAACGACTGGAGATAAAGACGAACCAACCATCGTTTGCATACGGAAATCACAACACGGAACCCAAAACGCAAAGACACATAATAGGAGAACACAAAACACTAAAAAGATGAGCAACACGGATCTTAATGACCGGTAAATTGTTTGTATAGGCACTTCACCTATCGGTTCAAAGCGTATTTATTAATATTGATAGGAATTAAACTGCTTTATTCAATCAAATTAAGACCAACTTGAAGAAATGTTAGAGAATACCGAAAAGCCACTCAAAAGTTCGAAATTAATTTCGTAAACCACGAAATTGTTTTTGAAACAAAAACTGAATATATACAAACAGATGAGGGTGGGGTCAACACGAAATACAAAAGCAATAAAAAACAAAAGATGGGAACATATGCAGTTAATATTTATGGATGGCTAATTTGTAAGCTTATTGTACCGCAACGAACAATAGAAAGTAAAACGAGCATGCAATACATATACAAAATCATTTGCATATTGCAAAGTCTATATACAGGTAGGAAGATGTTCCAGGGGTAACCAAAGAATAATATATTGATTTTCTAAATCTAAATGAATGCTCTAAGACGATGGTTGTATCGTGGTACATTATCGTGTGCGATGTGTTTCATAATAGCGTTGACGCTGTATAATAGGACAAATCATGTCAATGTTAAATATCATACACTTCCAGGGTGGAATTGTCACAGAGAGGATAAACACAGCATTAGTACTGGTATACTGATTCCTTCTACCACTAAATACATAAATATGTGTTCAATTTTATTTATTGTTCCGTTTTATCTTATCATTTAATGTTTCAGTATTTATCTATTGAGCTTGTTACATAAATATTGTAACTGTAAATGAAAGAATATATATAATGGTAGTTATGCAGTTGTCAGTTTCTATTGATTGTCCATTCTTGATAGCCACTTTCTTTAGCGTTTATATAAACCTATTGCATGATTAAGGATGTACATATATATATAAGTCATGCATTGTTTTCTTTCAACACACATTTTATTGAAATCACCAGTTGTTGCAGTAATATAAGGGGAAAGGGTAGCTTAACTTAGAGGCCGCTGTTAGCTACAAAGCTTATTTGTCCGAGTGGAGAAAATAAGGCACAACATACTTATTTTTTACAAGTAAAGTAGATCATACATATGTAAGAGGAGAAATATATCAAAGGGTAATTGCAATCCGTAAATCGAAGAAGGACAAATAATACAATGGCCCGAAGAAGGACAGTAAAGGGACAAAAGGACAAACAACGATCCTCAAGGATCTATCAGGATACATTTCCCCCTTCTCCATTGAAATTAGTAGTCACAGTTTTTAAATGGAATAACAGTAGGCTGGTATGTCAAACAACACTGGCAAGATTAATATGTTTCGCTGAAAAGGTGGGGGTCCAAATACAATTTGGGAAAACATTCAGTTTTCTATAGCTAAACGTTAGCGAATACCAAAGGGAAATCCAAAAATGACAATCTAGAGAATGCTGACAACTTAGGTTACACAAGACAAAATAAAGCAAAGCAAAAACACAACACAATGTATGTTGGACACCACTATGCACACACACATACACACACACACACAATTAACGTAAATAAGACATGCGCCCTCCAACAAACAACTGGTAAAACAGGAACCAAACATAATATGTGTGAGATTAATGTAAACATTACAAATGGTGTGACTCTCTTTACACATCAAGAACAATATTACATCGACATACATGTGGAAATCTACCTTTGCAGTATTCATGGCTTACACAATATCAATGCATATTATAACAAGATATGCTTTGTGAATTTCCAATGTGTCTTTGTTTAAATTTCGTCCTTATTGATCACTATGCCTTTGTTTACCTGTTTTTAATGATCCACAACGGTTATGCATACCAATTTTTTTTATATATCAATTTGCCAGAAATATCATTCCGAGTGGGCTTTGTAATATAACATGACATGCATGAATAAAATATAAAGCAAGCAATGATTAATTTTATTCTCTAAATGTTTAAAGAAAAGCGTCTAATGTACCATTTTGTTAACATCATAACGACAATAACATCAAGATCGGGATAAATTACATCAATATAATTATTGAATTTACCTTAACCCACAGTTGTGATATAATACAAACAAGATTACATTTACTTAACATTTAATGTGCTAATGTCAATAAACGATAGAGAATAATGAAGTGGTAACACAACATGGACAATCCATAGAAATTGGCAATTGCAGGTCACACAAGACCAAAATAAAAATCAAGCGAAATCAAAATAAACCCAATACAATGTGCGTTGGACACACCTATCCGCAAGCAAGCACAGATAACGTTAATAAGACATGAGCCCTCTGACAAACGACTGGAGATAAAGACGAACCAACCATCGTTTGCATACGGAATTCACAACACGGAACCCAAAACGCAAAGACACATAATAGGAGAACACAAAACACTAAAAAGATGAGCAACACGGATCTTAATGACCGGTAAATTGTTTGTATAGGCACTTCACCTATCGGTTCAAAGCGTATTTATTTATTGATAGGAATTCAACTGCTTTATTCAATCAAATTAAGACCAACTTGAAGAAATGTTAGAGAATACCGAAAAACCAATCAAAAGTTCGAAATTAATTTCGTAAACCACGAAATTGTGTTTAAAACAAAAACTGAATATATACAAACAGATGAGGGTGGGGTCAACACGAAATACAAAAGCAATAAAAAACAAAAGATGGGAACATATGCAGTTAATATGGCTAATTTGTAAGCTTATTGTACCGCAACAAACAATAGAAAGTAAAACGAGCATGCAATACATATACAAAATCATTTGCATATTGCAAAGTCTATATACAGGTAGGAAGATGTTCAAGGGGTAACCAAAGAATAATATATTGATTTTCTAAATCTAAATGAATGCTCTAAGAGATGGTTGTATCGTGGTACATTATCGTGTGCGATGTCTTTCATAATAGCGTTGACGCTGTATAATAGGACAAACCATGTCAATGCTAAATATCATACACCTCCAGTGTGGAATTGTCACAGTGAGGATAAACACAGCATTAGTATTGGTATACTGATTCCTTCTACCACTAAATACATAAATATGTGTTCAATTTTATTTATTGTTCCGTTTTATCTTATCATTTAATGTTTCAGTATTTATCTATTGAGCTTGTTACATAAATATTGTAACTGTAAATGAAAGAATATATATAATGGTAGTTATGCAGTTGTCAGTTTCTATTGATTGTCCATTCTTGATAGCCACTTTCTCTAGCGTTTATATAAACCTATTACATGATTAAGGATGTACATATATATATATATATAAGTCATGAATTGTTTTCTTTCAACACACATTTTATTGAAATCACCAGTTGTTGCAGTAATATAAGGGGGAAAGGGTAGCTCAACTTAGAGGCCGCTGTTAGCTACAAAGCTTATTTGTCCGAGTGGAGAAAATAAGGCACAACATACTTATTTTTTACAAGTAAAGAAGATCATACATATGTAAGAGGAGAAATATATCAAAGGGTAATTGCAATCCGTAAATCGAAGAAGGACAAATAATACAATGACCCGAAGAAGGACAGTAAAGGGACAAAAGGACAAACAACGATCCTCAAGGATCTATCAGGATACATTTCTCCCTTCTCCATTGAAATTAGTAGTCTCAGTTTTTAAATGGAATAACAGTAGGCTGGTATGTCAAACAACACTGGCAAGATTAATATGTTAGGCTGAAAACGTGGGGGTCCAAATACAATTAGGGAAAACAGTCAGTTTTCTATAGCTAAACGTTAGCGAATATCAAAGGGCAATCCAAAAATGACAATCTAGAGAATGCTGACAACTTAGGGTACACAAGACAAAATAAAACAAAGCAAAAACACAACACAATCTATGTTGGACACCACTATGCACACACACATACACACACACAATTAACGTAAATAAGACATGCGCCCTCCAACAAACAACTGGTAAAACAGGAACCAAACATAATATGTGTGAGATTGATGTAAACATTACAAATGGTGTGACTTTCTTTACACATCAAGAACAATATTACATCGACATACATGTGGAAATCTACCTTTACAGTATTCATGGCTTACACAATATCAATGCATATTATAACAAGATAAGCTTTGTGAATTTCCAATGTGTCTTTGTTTAAATTTCGTCCTTATTGATCACTATGCCTTTGTTTACCTGTTTTTAATGATCCAGAACGGTTATGCATACCGATTTTTTGATATATCAATTTGCCAGAAATATCATACCGAGTGGGCTTTGTAATATAACATTACATGCATGAATAGAATATAAAGCAAGCAATGATTTATTTTATTCTCTAAATGTTTAAAGAAAAGCGTCTAATGTACCATTTTGTTAACATCATTACGACAATAACATCAAGATCAGGATAAATTACATCAATAAAATTATTGAATTGACCTTAATCCACAGTTGTGATATAATACAAACAAGATGACATTTACTAAACATTTAATGTGCTAATGTCAATAAACTATAGATAATAATGAAGTGGTAACACAACATGGACAATCCATAGAAATTGGCAATTGCAGGTCACACAAGACAAAAATAAAAATCAAGCGAAATCTAAATAAACCCAATACAATGTGCGTTGGACACACCTATCCGCAAGCAAGCACAGATAACGTTAATAAGACATGAGCCCTCTGACAAACGACTGGAGATAAAGACGAACCAACCATCGTTTGCATACGGAAATCACAACACGGAACCCAAAACGCAAAGACACATAATAGGAGAACACAAAACACTAAAAAGATGAGCAACACGGATCTTAATGACCGGTAAATTGTTTGTATAGGCACTTCACCTATCGGTTCAAAGCGTATTTATTAATATTGATAGGAATTAAACTGCTTTATTCAATCAAATTAAGACCAACTTGAAGAAATGTTAGAGAATACCGAAAAGCCAATCAAAAGTTCGAAATTAATTTCGTAACCCACGAAATTGTGTTTAAAATAAAAACTGAATATATACAAACAGATGAGGATGGGGTCAACACGAAATACAAAAACAATAAAAAACAAAAGATGGGAACATATGCAGTTAATATGGCTAATTTGTAAGCTTATTGTACCGCAACGAACAATAGAAAGTAAAACGAGCATGCAATACATATACAAAATCATTTCCATATTGCAAAGTCTATATACAGGTAGGAAGATGTTCAAGGGATAACCAAAGAATAATATATTGATTTTCTAAATCTAAATGAATGCTCTAAGACGATGGCTGTATCGTGGTACATTATCGTGTGCGATGTGTTTCATAATAGCGTTGACGCTGTATAATAGGACAAATCATGTCAATGTTAAATATCATACACCTCCAGTGTGGAATTGTCACAGTGAGGATAAACACAGCATTAGTATTGGTATACTGATTCCTTCTACCACTAAATACATAAATATGTGTTCAATTTTATTTATTGTTCAGTTTTTTCTTATCATTTAATGTTTCAGTATTTATCTATTGAGCTTGTTACATAAATATTGTAACTGTAAATGAAAGAATATATATAATGGTAGTTATGCAGTTGTCAGTTTCTATTGATTGTCCATTCTTGATAGCCACTTTCTCTAGCGTTTATATAAACCTATTACATGATTAAGGATGTACATATATATATATATATAAGTCATGAATTGTTTTCTTTCAACACACATTTTATTGAAATCACCAGTTGTTGCAGTAATATAAGGGGGAAAGGGTAGCTCAACTTAGAGGCCGCTGTTAGCTACAAAGCTTATTTGTCCGAGTGGAGAAAATAAGGCACAACATACTTATTTTTTACAAGTAAAGAAGATCATACATATGTAAGAGGAGAAATACATCAAAGTGTAATTGCAATCCGTAAATCGAAGAAGGACAAATAATGCAATGACCGGAAGAAGGACAGTAAAGGGACAAAAGGACAAACAACGATCCTCAAGGATCTATCAGGATACATTTCTCCCTTCTCCATTGAAATTAGTAGTCACAGTTTTTAAATGGAATAACAGTAGGCTGATATGTCAAACAACACTGGCAAGTTTAATATGTTTGGCTGAAAACGTGGGGGTCCAAATACAATTTGGGAAAACAGTCAGTTGTCTATAGCTAAACGTTAGCGAATACCAAAGGGCAATCCAAAAATGACAATCTAGAGAATGCTGACAACTTAGGGTACACAAGACAAAATAAAACAAAGCAAAAACACAACACAATGTATGTTGGACACCACTATGCACACACACATACACACATACAATTAACGTAAATAAGACATGCGCCCTCCAACAAACAACTGGTAAAACAGGAACCAAACATAATATGTGTGAGATTGATGTAAACATTGCAAATGGTGTGACTTTCTTTACACATCAAGAACAATATTACATCGACATACATGTGGAAATCTACCTTTGCAGTATTCATGGCTTACACAATATCAATGCATATTATAACAAGATAAATTTTGTGAATTTCCAATGTGTCTTTGTTTAAATTTCGTCCTTATTGATCACTATGCCTTTGCTTACCTGTTTTTAATGATCCAGAACGGTTATGCATACCGATTTTTTGATATATCAATTTGCCAGAAATATCATAACGAGTGGGCTTTGTAATATAACATTACATGCATGAATAGAATATAAAGCAAGCAATGATTTATTTTATTCTCTAAATGTTTAAAGAAAAGCGTCTAATGTACCATTTTGTTAACATCATTACGACAATAACATCAAGATCAGGATACATTACATCAATATAATTATTGAATTGACCTTAATCCACAGTTGTGATATAATACAAACAAGATGACATTTACTTAACATTTAATGTGCTAATGTCAATAAACGATAGATAATAATGAAGTGGTAACACAACATGGACAATCCATAGAAATTGGCAATTGCAGGTCACACAAGACAAAAATATAAATCAAACAAAATCAAAATAAATCCAACACAATGTGCGTTGGACACAACTATCCGCAAGCAAGCACAGATAACGTTAATAAGACATGAGCTCTCTGACAAACAACTGGAGGTAAAGACGAACCAACCATCGCTTGTACGCGGAAATCACAACACGGAACCCAAAACGTAAATACACATAATAGGAGAACACAAAACACTAAAAAGATGAGCAACACGGATCTTAATGACCGGTAAATTGTTTGTAAAAGCAGTACACCTATCGGTTCAAAGCGTATTTATTTAAATTGATAGGAATTAAACTGCTTTATTCAATCAAATTAAGACCAACTTGAAGAAATGTTAGAGAATACCGAAAAGCCAATCAAAAGTTCGAAATTAATTTCGTAACCCACGAAATTGTGCTTAAAATAAAAACTGAATATATACAAACAGATGAGGGTGGGGTCAACACGAAATACAAAAGCAATAAAAAACAAAAGATGGGAACATATGCAGTTAATATGGCTAATTTGTAAGCTTATTGTACCGCAACGAACAATAGAAAGTAAAACGAGCATGCAATACATATACAAAATCATTTGCATATTGCAAAGTCTATATACAGGTAGGAAGATGTTCAAGGGGTAACCAAAGAATAATATATTGATTTTCTAAATCTAAATGAATGCTCTAAGAGATGGTTGTATCGTGGTACATTATCGTGTGCGATGTCTTTCATAATAGCGTTGACGCTGTATAATAGGACAAACCATGTCAATGCTAAATATCATACACCTCCAGTGTGGAATTGTCACAGTGAGGATAAACACAGCATTAGTATTGGTATACTGATTCCTTCTACCACTAAATACATAAATATGTGTTCAATTTTATTTATTGTTCCGTTTTATCTTATCATTTAATGTTTCAGTATTTATCTATTGAGCTTGTTACATAAATATTGTAACTGTAAATGAAAGAATATATATAATGGTAGTTATACAGTTGTCAGTTTCTATTGATTGTCCATTCTTGATAGCCACTTTCTCTAGCGTTTATATAAACCTATTACATGATTAAGGATGTACATATATATATATATATAAGTCATGAATTGTTTTCTTTCAACACACATTTTATTGAAATCACCAGTTGTTGCAGTAATATAAGGGGGAAAGGGTAGCTCAACTTAGAGGCCGCTGTTAGCTACAAAGCTTATTTGTCCGAGTGGAGAAAATAAGGCACAACATACTTATTTTTTACAAGTAAAGAAGATCATACATATGTAAGAGGAGAAATATATCAAAGGGTAATTGCAATCCGTAAATCGAAGAAGGACAAATAATACAATGACCCGAAGAAGGACAGTAAAGGGACAAAAGGACAAACAACGATCCTCAAGGATCTATCAGGATACATTTCTCCCTTCTCCATTGAAATTAGTAGTCTCAGTTTTTAAATGGAATAACAGTAGGCTGGTATGTCAAACAACACTGGCAAGATTAATATGTTAGGCTGAAAACGTGGGGGTCCAAATACAATTAGGGAAAACAGTCAGTTTTCTATAGCTAAACGTTAGCGAATATCAAAGGGCAATCCAAAAATGACAATCTAGAGAATGCTGACAACTTAGGGTACACAAGACAAAATAAAACAAAGCAAAAACACAACACAATCTATGTTGGACACCACTATGCACACACACATACACACACACAATTAACGTAAATAAGACATGCGCCCTCCAACAAACAACTGGTAAAACAGGAACCAAACATAATATGTGTGAGATTGATGTAAACATTACAAATGGTGTGACTTTCTTTACACATCAAGAACAATATTACATCGACATACATGTGGAAATCTACCTTTACAGTATTCATGGCTTACACAATATCAATGCATATTATAACAAGATAAGCTTTGTGAATTTCCAATGTGTCTTTGTTTAAATGTCGTCCTTATTGATCACTATGCCTTTGCTTACCTGTTTTTAATGATCCAGAACGGTTATGCATACCGATTTTTTGATATATCAATTTGCCAGAAATATCATACCGAGTGGGCTTTGTAATATAACATTACATGCATGAATAGAATATAAAGCAAGCAATGATTTATTTTATTCTCTAAATGTTTAAAGAAAAGCGTCTAATGTACCATTTTGTTAACATCATTACGACAATAACATCAAGATCAGGATAAATTACATCAATAAAATTATTGAATTGACCTTAATCCACAGTTGTGATATAATACAAACAAGATGACATTTACTAAACATTTAATGTGCTAATGTCAATAAACTATAGATAATAATGAAGTGGTAACACAACATGGACAATCCATAGAAATTGGCAATTGCAGGTCACACAAGACAAAAATAAAAATCAAGCGAAATCTAAATAAACCCAATACAATGTGCGTTGGACACACCTATCCGCAAGCAAGCACAGATAACGTTAATAAGACATGAGCCCTCTGACAAACGACTGGAGATAAAGACGAACCAACCATCGTTTGCATACGGAAATCACAACACGGAACCCAAAACGCAAAGACACATAATAGGAGAACACAAAACACTAAAAAGATGAGCAACACGGATCTTAATGACCGGTAAATTGTTTGTATAGGCACTTCACCTATCGGTTCAAAGCGTATTTATTAATATTGATAGGAATTAAACTGCTTTATTCAATCAAATTAAGACCAACTTGAAGAAATGTTAGAGAATACCGAAAAGCCAATCAAAAGTTCGAAATTAATTTCGTAACCCACGAAATTGTGTTTAAAATAAAAACTGAATATATACAAACAGATGAGGATGGGGTCAACACGAAATACAAAAACAATAAAAAACAAAAGATGGGAACATATGCAGTTAATATGGCTAATTTGTAAGCTTATTGTACCGCAACGAACAATAGAAAGTAAAACGAGCATGCAATACATATACAAAATCATTTCCATATTGCAAAGTCTATATACAGGTAGGAAGATGTTCAAGGGATAACCAAAGAATAATATATTGATTTTCTAAATCTAAATGAATGCTCTAAGACGATGGCTGTATCGTGGTACATTATCGTGTGCGATGTGTTTCATAATAGCGTTGACGCTGTATAATAGGACAAATCATGTCAATGTTAAATATCATACACCTCCAGTGTGGAATTGTCACAGTGAGGATAAACACAGCATTAGTATTGGTATACTGATTCCTTCTACCACTAAATACATAAATATGTGTTCAATTTTATTTATTGTTCAGTTTTTTCTTATCATTTAATATTTCAGTATTTATCTATTGAGCTTGTTACATAAATATTGTAACTGTAAATGAAAGAATATATATAATGGTAGTTATGCAGTTGTCAGTTTCTATTGATTGTCCATTCTTGATAGCCACTTTCTCTAGCGTTTATATAAACCTATTACATGATTAAGGATGTACATATATATATATATATAAGTCATGAATTGTTTTCTTTCAACACACATTTTATTGAAATCACCAGTTGTTGCAGTAATATAAGGGGGAAAGGGTAGCTCAACTTAGAGGCCGCTGTTAGCTACAAAGCTTATTTGTCCGAGTGGAGAAAATAAGGCACAACATACTTATTTTTTACAAGTAAAGAAGATCATACATATGTAAGAGGAGAAATACATCAAAGTGTAATTGCAATCCGTAAATCGAAGAAGGACAAATAATGCAATGACCGGAAGAAGGACAGTAAAGGGACAACAGGACAAACAACGATCCTCAAGGATCTATCAGGATACATTTCTCCCTTCTCCATTGAAATTAGTAGTCACAGTTTTTAAATGGAATAACAGTAGGCTGATATGTCAAACAACACTGGCAAGTTTAATATGTTTGGCTGAAAACGTGGGGGTCCAAATACAATTTGGGAAAACAGTCAGTTGTCTATAGCTAAACGTTAGCGAATACCAAAGGGCAATCCAAAAATGACAATCTAGAGAATGCTGACAACTTAGGGTACACAAGACAAAATAAAACAAAGCAAAAACACAACACAATGTATGTTGGACACCACTATGCACACACACATACACACATACAATTAACGTAAATAAGACATGCGCCCTCCAACAAACAACTGGTAAAACAGGAACCAAACATAATATGTGTGAGATTGATGTAAACATTGCAAATGGTGTGACTTTCTTTACACATCAAGAACAATATTACATCGACATACATGTGGAAATCTACCTTTGCAGTATTCATGGCTTACACAATATCAATGCATATTATAACAAGATAAATTGTGTGAATTTCCAATGTGTCTTTGTTTAAATTTCGTCCTTATTGATCACTATGCCTTTGCTTACCTGTTTTTAATGATCCAGAACGGTTATGCATACCGATTTTTTGATATATCAATTTGCCAGAAATATCATAACGAGTGGGCTTTGTAATATAACATTACATGCATGAATAGAATATAAAGCAAGCAATGATTTATTTTATTCTCTAAATGTTTAAAGAAAAGCGTCTAATGTACCATTTTGTTAACATCATTACGACAATAACATCAAGATCAGGATACATTACATCAATATAATTATTGAATTGACCTTAATCCACAGTTGTGATATAATACAAACAAGATGACATTTACTTAACATTTAATGTGCTAATGTCAATAAACGATAGATAATAATGAAGTGGTAACACAACATGGACAATCCATAGAAATTGGCAATTGCAGGTCACACAAGACAAAAATATAAATCAAACAAAATCAAAATAAATCCAACACAATGTGCGTTGGACACAACTATCCGCAAGCAAGCACAGATAACGTTAATAAGACATGAGGTCTCTGACAAACAACTGGAGGTAAAGACGAACCAACCATCGCTTGTACGCGGAAATCACAACACGGAACCCAAAACGTAAATACACATAATAGGAGAACACAAAACACTAAAAAGATGAGCAACACGGATCTTAATGACCGGTAAATTGTTTGTAAAAGCAGTACACCTATCGGTTCAAAGCGTATTTATTTAAATTGATAGGAATTAAACTGCTTTATTCAATCAAATTAAGACCAACTTGAAGAAATGTTAGAGAATACCGAAAAGCCAATCAAAAGTTCGAAATTAATTTCGTAACCCACGAAATTGTGCTTAAAATAAAAACTGAATATATACAAACAGATGAGGGTGGGGTCAACACGAAATACAAAAGCAATAAAAAACAAAAGATGGGAACATATGCAGTTAATATGGCTAATTTGTAAGCTTATTGTACCGCAACGAACAATAGAAAGTAAAACGAGCATGCAATACATATACAAAATCATTTGCATATTGCAAAGTCTATATACAGGTAGGAAGATGTTCAAGGGGTAACCAAAGAATAATATATTGATTTTCTAAATCTAAATGAATGCTCTAAGACGATGGTTGTATCGTGGTACATGATCGTGTGCGATATGTTTCATAATAGCGTTGACGCTGTATAATAGGACAAATCATGTCAATGTTAAATATCATACACCTCCAGTGTGGAATTGTCACAGTGAGGATAAACACAGCATTAGTATTGGTATACTGATTCCTTCTACCACTAAATACATAAATATGTGTTCAATATTATTTATTGTTCCGTTTTATCTTATCATTTAATGTTTCAATATTTATCTATTGAGCTTGTTACATATATATTGTAACTGTAAATGAAATAATATATATAATGGTAGTTATGCAGTTGTCAGTTTCTATTGATTGTCCATTCTTGATAGCCACTTTCTCTAGCGTTTATATTAACCTATTACATGATTAAGGATATACATATATATATAAGTCATGAATTGTTTTCTTTCAACACACATTTTATTGAAATCACCAGTTGTTGCAGTAATATAAGGGGGAAAGGGTAGCTTAACTTAGAGGCCGCTGTTAGCTACACAGCTTATTTGTCCGAGTGGAGAAAATAAGGCACAACATACTTATTTTTTACAAGTAAAGAAGATCATACATATGTAAGAGGAGAAATATATCAAAGGGTAATTGCAATCCGTAAATCGAAGAAGGACAAATAATGCAATGGCCCGAAGAAGGACAGTAAAGGGACAAAAGGACAAAGAACGATCCCCAAGGATCTATCAGGATACATTTCTCCCTTCTCCATTGAAATTAGTAGTCACAGTTTTTAAATGGAATAACAGTAGGCTGGTATGTCAAACAACACTGGCAAGATTACTATGTTTGGCTGAAAACGTGGGGGTCCAAATGCAATTTGGGAAAACAGTCAGTTTTCTATAGCTAAACGTTAGCGAATACCAAAGGGCAATCCAAAAATGACAATCTAGAGAATGCTGACAACTTAGGGTACACAAGACAAAATAAAACAAAGCAAAAACACAACACAATGTATGTTGGACACCACTATGCACACACACATACACACACACACAATTAACGTAAATAAGACATGCGCCCTCCAACAAACAACTGGTAAAACAGGAACCAAACATAATATGTGTGAGATTGATGTAAACATTACAAATGGTGTGACTTTCTTTACACATCAAGAACAATATTACATCGACATACATGTGGAAATCTACCTTTGCAGTATTCATGGCTTACACAATATCAATGCATATTATAACAAGATAAGCTTTGTGAATTTCCAATGTGTCTTTGTTTAAATTTCGTCCTTATTGATCACTATGCCTTTGTTTACCTGTTTTTAATGATCCAGAACGGTTATGCATACCGATTTTTTTGATATATCAATTTGCCAGAAATATCATACCGAGTGGGCTTTGTAATATAACATTACATGCATGAATAGAATATAAAGCAAGCAATGATTTATTTTATTCTCTAAATGTTTAAAGAAAAGCGTCTAATGTACCATTTTGTTAACATCATTACGACAATAACATCAAGATCGGGATAAATTACATCAATATAATTATTGAATTGACCTTAATACACAGTTGTGATATAATACAAACAAGATTATATTTACTTAACATTTAATGTGCTAATGTCAATAAACGATAGAGAATAATGAAGTGGTAACACAACATGGACAATCCATAGAAATTGTCAATTGCAGGTCACACAAGACAAAAATAAAAATCAAGCGAAATCAAAATAAACCCAATACAATGTGCGTTGGACACACCTATCCGCAAGCAAGCACAGATAACGTTAATAAGACATGAGCCCTCTGACAAACGACTGGAGATAAAGACGAACCAACCATCGTTTGCATACGGAAATCACAACACGGAACCCAAAACGCAAAGACACATAATAGGAGAACACAAAACACTAAAAAGATGAGCAACACGGATCTTAATGACCGGTAAATTGTTTGTATAGGCACTTCACCTATCGGTTCAAAGCGTATTTATTAATATTGATAGGAATTAAACTGCTTTATTCAATCAAATTAAGACCAACTTGAAGAAATGTTAGAGAATACCGAAAAGCCACTCAAAAGTTCGAAATTAATTTCGTAAACCACGAAATTGTTTTTGAAACAAAAACTGAATATATACAAACAGATGAGGGTGGGGTCAACACGAAATACAAAAGCAATAAAAAACAAAAGATGGGAACATATGCAGTTAATATTTATGGATGGCTAATTTGTAAGCTTATTGTACCGCAACGAACAATAGAAAGTAAAACGAGCATGCAATACATATACAAAATCATTTGCATATTGCAAAGTCTATATACAGGTAGGAAGATGTTCCAGGGGTAACCAAAGAATAATATATTGATTTTCTAAATCTAAATGAATGCTCTAAGACGATGGTTGTATCGTGGTACATTATCGTGTGCGATGTGTTTCATAATAGCGTTGACGCTGTATAATAGGACAAATCATGTCAATGTTAAATATCATACACTTCCAGGGTGGAATTGTCACAGAGAGGATAAACACAGCATTAGTACTGGTATACTGATTCCTTCTACCACTAAATACATAAATATGTGTTCAATTTTATTTATTGTTCCGTTTTATCTTATCATTTAATGTTTCAGTATTTATCTATTGAGCTTGTTACATAAATATTGTAACTGTAAATGAAAGAATATATATAATGGTAGTTATGCAGTTGTCAGTTTCTATTGATTGTCCATTCTTGATAGCCACTTTCTTTAGCATTTATATAAACCTATTGCATGATTAAGGATGTACATATATATATAAGTCATGCATTGTTTTCTTTCAACACACATTTTATTGAAATCACCAGTTGTTGCAGTAATATAAGGGGGAAAGGGTAGCTTAACTTAGAGGCCGCTGTTAGCTACAAAGCTTATTTGTCCGAGTGGAGAAAATAAGGCACAACATACTTATTTTTTACAAGTAAAGTAGATCATACATATGTAAGAGGAGAAATATATCAAAGGGTAATTGCAATCCGTAAATCGAAGAAGGACAAATAATGCAATGGCCCGAAGAAGGACAGTAAAGGGACAAAAGGACAAAGAACGATCCCCAAGGATCTATCAGGATACATTTCTCCCTTCTCCATTGAAATTAGTAGTCACAGTTTTTAAATGGAATAACAGTAGGCTGGTATGTCAAACAACACTGGCAAGATTACTATGTTTGGCTGAAAATGTGGGGGTCCAAATGCAATTTGGGAAAACAGTCAGTTTTCTATAGCTAAACGTTAGCGAATACCAAAGGGCAATCCAAAAATGACAATCTAGAGAATGCTGACAACTTAGGGTACACAAGACAAAATAAAACAAAGCAAAAACACAACACAATGTATGTTGGACACCACTATGCACACACACACACAATTAACGTAAATAAGACATGCGCCCTCCAACAAACAACTGGTAAAACAGGAACCAAACATAATATGTGTGAGATTGATGTAAACATTACAAATGGTGTGACTTTCTTTACACATCAAGAACAATATTACATCGACATACATGTGGAAATCTACCTTTGCAGTATTCATGGCTTACACAATATCAATGCATATTATAACAAGATAAGCTTTGTGAATTTCCAATGTGTCTTTGTTTAAATTTCGTCCTTATTGATCACTATGCCTTTGTTTACCTGTTTTTAATGATCCAGAACGGTTATGCATACCGATTTTTTTGATATATCAATTTGCCAGAAATATCATACCGAGTGGGCTTTGTAATATAACATTACATGCATGAATAGAATATAAAGCAAGCAATGATTTATTTTATTCTCTAAATGTTTAAAGAAAAGCGTCTAATGTACCATTTTGTTAACATCATTACGACAATAACATCAAGATCAGGATACATTACATCAATATAATTATTGAATTGACCTTAATCCACAGTTGTGATATAATACAAACAAGATGACATTTACTTAACATTTAATGTGCTAATGTCAATAAACGATAGATAATAATGAAGTGGTAACACAACATGGACAATCCATAGAAATTGGCAATTGCAGGTCACACAAGACAAAAATATAAATCAAACAAAATCAAAATAAATCCAACACAATGTGCGTTGGACACAACTATCCGCAAGCAAGCACAGATAACGTTAATAAGACATGAGGTCTCTGACAAACAACTGGAGGTAAAGACGAACCAACCATCGCTTGTACGCGGAAATCACAACACGGAACCCAAAACGTAAATACACATAATAGGAGAACACAAAACACTAAAAAGATGAGCAACACGGATCTTAATGACCGGTAAATTGTTTGTAAAAGCAGTACACCTATCGGTTCAAAGCGTATTTATTTAAATTGATAGGAATTAAACTGCTTTATTCAATCAAATTAAGACCAACTTGAAGAAATGTTAGAGAATACCGAAAAGCCAATCAAAAGTTCGAAATTAATTTCGTAACCCACGAAATTGTGCTTAAAATAAAAACTGAATATATACAAACAGATGAGGGTGGGGTCAACACGAAATACAAAAGCAATAAAAAACAAAAGATGGGAACATATGCAGTTAATATGGCTAATTTGTAAGCTTATTGTACCGCAACGAACAATAGAAAGTAAAACGAGCATGCAATACATATACAAAATCATTTGCATATTGCAAAGTCTATATACAGGTAGGAAGATGTTCAAGGGGTAACCAAAGAATAATATATTGATTTTCTAAATCTAAATGAATGCTCTAAGACGATGGTTGTATCGTGGTACATGATCGTGTGCGATATGTTTCATAATAGCGTTGACGCTGTATAATAGGACAAATCATGTCAATGTTAAATATCATACACCTCCAGTGTGGAATTGTCACAGTGAGGATAAACACAGCATTAGTATTGGTATACTGATTCCTTCTACCACTAAATACATAAATATGTGTTCAATATTATTTATTGTTCCGTTTTATCTTATCATTTAATGTTTCAATATTTATCTATTGAGCTTGTTACATATATATTGTAACTGTAAATGAAATAATATATATAATGGTAGTTATGCAGTTGTCAGTTTCTATTGATTGTCCATTCTTGATAGCCACTTTCTCTAGCGTTTATATAAACCTATTACATGATTAAGGATATACATATATATATAAGTCATGAATTGTTTTCTTTCAACACACATTTTATTGAAATCACCAGTTGTTGCAGTAATATAAGGGGGAAAGGGTAGCTTAACTTAGAGGCCGCTGTTAGCTACACAGCTTATTTGTCCGAGTGGAGAAAATAAGGCACAACATACTTATTTTTTACAAGTAAAGAAGATCATACATATGTAAGAGGAGAAATATATCAAAGGGTAATTGCAATCCGTAAATCGAAGAAGGACAAATAATGCAATGGCCCGAAGAAGGACAGTAAAGGGACAAAAGGACAAAGAACGATCCCCAAGGATCTATCAGGATACATTTCTCCCTTCTCCATTGAAATTAGTAGTCACAGTTTTTAAATGGAATAACAGTAGGCTGGTATGTCAAACAACACTGGCAAGATTACTATGTTTGGCTGAAAACGTGGGGGTCCAAATGCAATTTGGGAAAACAGTCAGTTTTCTATAGCTAAACGTTAGCGAATACCAAAGGGCAATCCAAAAATGACAATCTAGAGAATGCTGACAACTTAGGGTACACAAGACAAAATAAAACAAAGCAAAAACACAACACAATGTATGTTGGACACCACTATGCACACACACATACACACACACACAATTAACGTAAATAAGACATGCGCCCTCCAACAAACAACTGGTAAAACAGGAACCAAACATAATATGTGTGAGATTGATGTAAACATTACAAATGGTGTGACTTTCTTTACACATCAAGAACAATATTACATCGACATACATGTGGAAATCTACCTTTGCAGTATTCATGGCTTACACAATATCAATGCATATTATAACAAGATAAGCTTTGTGAATTTCCAATGTGTCTTTGTTTAAATTTCGTCCTTATTGATCACTATGCCTTTGTTTACCTGTTTTTAATGATCCAGAACGGTTATGCATACCGATTTTTTTGATATATCAATTTGCCAGAAATATCATACCGAGTGGGCTTTGTAATATAACATTACATGCATGAATAGAATATAAAGCAAGCAATGATTTATTTTATTCTCTAAATGTTTAAAGAAAAGCGTCTAATGTACCATTTTGTTAACATCATTACGACAATAACATCAAGATCGGGATAAATTACATCAATATAATTATTGAATTGACCTTAATACACAGTTGTGATATAATACAAACAAGATTATATTTACTTAACATTTAATGTGCTAATGTCAATAAACGATAGAGAATAATGAAGTGGTAACACAACATGGACAATCCATAGAAATTGTCAATTGCAGGTCACACAAGACAAAAATAAAAATCAAGCGAAATCAAAATAAACCCAATACAATGTGCGTTGGACACACCTATCCGCAAGCAAGCACAGATAACGTTAATAAGACATGAGCCCTCTGACAAACGACTGGAGATAAAGACGAACCAACCATCGTTTGCATACGGAAATCACAACACGGAACCCAAAACGCAAAGACACATAATAGGAGAACACAAAACACTAAAAAGATGAGCAACACGGATCTTAATGACCGGTAAATTGTTTGTATAGGCACTTCACCTATCGGTTCAAAGCGTATTTATTAATATTGATAGGAATTAAACTGCTTTATTCAATCAAATTAAGACCAACTTGAAGAAATGTTAGAGAATACCGAAAAGCCACTCAAAAGTTCGAAATTAATTTCGTAAACCACGAAATTGTTTTTGAAACAAAAACTGAATATATACAAACAGATGAGGGTGGGGTCAACACGAAATACAAAAGCAATAAAAAACAAAAGATGGGAACATATGCAGTTAATATTTATGGATGGCTAATTTGTAAGCTTATTGTACCGCAACGAACAATAGAAAGTAAAACGAGCATGCAATACATATACAAAATCATTTGCATATTGCAAAGTCTATATACAGGTAGGAAGATGTTCCAGGGGTAACCAAAGAATAATATATTGATTTTCTAAATCTAAATGAATGCTCTAAGACGATGGTTGTATCGTGGTACATTATCGTGTGCGATGTGTTTCATAATAGCGTTGACGCTGTATAATAGGACAAATCATGTCAATGTTAAATATCATACACTTCCAGGGTGGAATTGTCACAGAGAGGATAAACACAGCATTAGTACTGGTATACTGATTCCTTCTACCACTAAATACATAAATATGTGTTCAATTTTATTTATTGTTCCGTTTTATCTTATCATTTAATGTTTCAGTATTTATCTATTGAGCTTGTTACATAAATATTGTAACTGTAAATGAAAGAATATATATAATGGTAGTTATGCAGTTGTCAGTTTCTATTGATTGTCCATTCTTGATAGCCACTTTCTTTAGCATTTATATAAACCTATTGCATGATTAAGGATGTACATATATATATAAGTCATGCATTGTTTTCTTTCAACACACATTTTATTGAAATCACCAGTTGTTGCAGTAATATAAGGGGGAAAGGGTAGCTTAACTTAGAGGCCGCTGTTAGCTACAAAGCTTATTTGTCCGAGTGGAGAAAATAAGGCACAACATACTTATTTTTTACAAGTAAAGTAGATCATACATATGTAAGAGGAGAAATATATCAAAGGGTAATTGCAATCCGTAAATCGAAGAAGGACAAATAATGCAATGGCCCGAAGAAGGACAGTAAAGGGACAAAAGGACAAAGAACGATCCCCAAGGATCTATCAGGATACATTTCTCCCTTCTCCATTGAAATTAGTAGTCACAGTTTTTAAATGGAATAACAGTAGGCTGGTATGTCAAACAACACTGGCAAGATTACTATGTTTGGCTGAAAACGTGGGGGTCCAAATGCAATTTGGGAAAACAGTCAGTTTTCTATAGCTAAACGTTAGCGAATACCAAAGGGCAATCCAAAAATGACAATCTAGAGAATGCTGACAACTTAGGGTACACAAGACAAAATAAAACAAAGCAAAAACACAACACAATGTATGTTGGACACCACTATGCACACACACACACAATTAACGTAAATAAGACATGCGCCCTCCAACAAACAACTGGTAAAACAGGAACCAAACATAATATGTGTGAGATTGATGTAAACATTACAAATGGTGTGACTTTCTTTACACATCAAGAACAATATTACATCGACATACATGTGGAAATCTACCTTTGCAGTATTCATGGCTTACACAATATCAATGCATATTATAACAAGATAAGCTTTGTGAATTTCCAATGTGTCTTTGTTTAAATTTCGTCCTTATTGATCACTATGCCTTTGTTTACCTGTTTTTAATGATCCAGAACGGTTATGCATACCGATTTTTTTGATATATCAATTTGCCAGAAATATCATACCGAGTGGGCTTTGTAATATAACATTACATGCATGAATAGAATATAAAGCAAGCAATGATTTATTTTATTCTCTAAATGTTTAAAGAAAAGCGTCTAATGTACCATTTTGTTAACATCATTACGACAATAACATCAAGATCAGGATACATTACATCAATATAATTATTGAATTGACCTTAATCCACAGTTGTGATATAATACAAACAAGATGACATTTACTTAACATTTAATGTGCTAATGTCAATAAACGATAGATAATAATGAAGTGGTAACACAACATGGACAATCCATAGAAATTGGCAATTGCAGGTCACACAAGACAAAAATATAAATCAAACAAAATCAAAATAAATCCAACACAATGTGCGTTGGACACAACTATCCGCAAGCAAGCACAGATAACGTTAATAAGACATGAGGTCTCTGACAAACAACTGGAGGTAAAGACGAACCAACCATCGCTTGTACGCGGAAATCACAACACGGAACCCAAAACGTAAATACACATAATAGGAGAACACAAAACACTAAAAAGATGAGCAACACGGATCTTAATGACCGGTAAATTGTTTGTAAAAGCAGTACACCTATCGGTTCAAAGCGTATTTATTTAAATTGATAGGAATTAAACTGCTTTATTCAATCAAATTAAGACCAACTTGAAGAAATGTTAGAGAATACCGAAAAGCCAATCAAAAGTTCGAAATTAATTTCGTAACCCACGAAATTGTGCTTAAAATAAAAACTGAATATATACAAACAGATGAGGGTGGGGTCAACACGAAATACAAAAGCAATAAAAAACAAAAGATGGGAACATATGCAGTTAATATGGCTAATTTGTAAGCTTATTGTACCGCAACGAACAATAGAAAGTAAAACGAGCATGCAATACATATACAAAATCATTTGCATATTGCAAAGTCTATATACAGGTAGGAAGATGTTCAAGGGGTAACCAAAGAATAATATATTGATTTTCTAAATCTAAATGAATGCTCTAAGACGATGGTTGTATCGTGGTACATGATCGTGTGCGATATGTTTCATAATAGCGTTGACGCTGTATAATAGGACAAATCATGTCAATGTTAAATATCATACACCTCCAGTGTGGAATTGTCACAGTGAGGATAAACACAGCATTAGTATTGGTATACTGATTCCTTCTACCACTAAATACATAAATATGTGTTCAATATTATTTATTGTTCCGTTTTATCTTATCATTTAATGTTTCAATATTTATCTATTGAGCTTGTTACATATATATTGTAACTGTAAATGAAATAATATATATAATGGTAGTTATGCAGTTGTCAGTTTCTATTGATTGTCCATTCTTGATAGCCACTTTCTCTAGCGTTTATATAAACCTATTACATGATTAAGGATATACATATATATATAAGTCATGAATTGTTTTCTTTCAACACACATTTTATTGAAATCACCAGTTGTTGCAGTAATATAAGGGGGAAAGGGTAGCTTAACTTAGAGGCCGCTGTTAGCTACACAGCTTATTTGTCCGAGTGGAGAAAAAAAGGCACAACATACTTATTTTTTACAAGTAAAGAAGATCATACATATGTAAGAGGAGAAATATATCAAAGGGTAATTGCAATCCGTAAATCGAAGAAGGACAAATAATGCAATGGCCCGAAGAAGGACAGTAAAGGGACAAAAGGACAAAGAACGATCCCCAAGGATCTATCAGGATACATTTCTCCCTTCTCCATTGAAATTAGTAGTCACAGTTTTTAAATGGAATAACAGTAGGCTGGTATGTCAAACAACACTGGCAAGATTACTATGTTTGGCTGAAAACGTGGGGGTCCAAATGCAATTTGGGAAAACAGTCAGTTTTCTATAGCTAAACGTTAGCGAATACCAAAGGGCAATCCAAAAATGACAATCTAGAGAATGCTGACAACTTAGGGTACACAAGACAAAATAAAACAAAGCAAAAACACAACACAATGTATGTTGGACACCACTATGCACACACACATACACACACACACAATTAACGTAAATAAGACATGCGCCCTCCAACAAACAACTGGTAAAACAGGAACCAAACATAATATGTGTGAGATTGATGTAAACATTACAAATGGTGTGACTTTCTTTACACATCAAGAACAATATTACATCGACATACATGTGGAAATCTACCTTTGCAGTATTCATGGCTTACACAATATCAATGCATATTATAACAAGATAAGCTTTGTGAATTTCCAATGTGTCTTTGTTTAAATTTCGTCCTTATTGATCACTATGCCTTTGTTTACCTGTTTTTAATGATCCAGAACGGTTATGCATACCGATTTTTTTGATATATCAATTTGCCAGAAATATCATACCGAGTGGGCTTTGTAATATAACATTACATGCATGAATAGAATATAAAGCAAGCAATGATTTATTTTATTCTCTAAATGTTTAAAGAAAAGCGTCTAATGTACCATTTTGTTAACATCATTACGACAATAACATCAAGATCGGGATAAATTACATCAATATAATTATTGAATTGACCTTAATACACAGTTGTGATATAATACAAACAAGATTATATTTACTTAACATTTAATGTGCTAATGTCAATAAACGATAGAGAATAATGAAGTGGTAACACAACATGGACAATCCATAGAAATTGTCAATTGCAGGTCACACAAGACAAAAATAAAAATCAAGCGAAATCAAAATAAACCCAATACAATGTGCGTTGGACACACCTATCCGCAAGCAAGCACAGATAACGTTAATAAGACATGAGCCCTCTGACAAACGACTGGAGATAAAGACGAACCAACCATCGTTTGCATACGGAAATCACAACACGGAACCCAAAACGCAAAGACACATAATAGGAGAACACAAAACACTAAAAAGATGAGCAACACGGATCTTAATGACCGGTAAATTGTTTGTATAGGCACTTCACCTATCGGTTCAAAGCGTATTTATTAATATTGATAGGAATTAAACTGCTTTATTCAATCAAATTAAGACCAACTTGAAGAAATGTTAGAGAATACCGAAAAGCCACTCAAAAGTTCGAAATTAATTTCGTAAACCACGAAATTGTTTTTGAAACAAAAACTGAATATATACAAACAGATGAGGGTGGGGTCAACACGAAATACAAAAGCAATAAAAAACAAAAGATGGGAACATATGCAGTTAATATTTATGGATGGCTAATTTGTAAGCTTATTGTACCGCAACGAACAATAGAAAGTAAAACGAGCATGCAATACATATACAAAATCATTTGCATATTGCAAAGTCTATATACAGGTAGGAAGATGTTCCAGGGGTAACCAAAGAATAATATATTGATTTTCTAAATCTAAATGAATGCTCTAAGACGATGGTTGTATCGTGGTACATTATCGTGTGCGATGTGTTTCATAATAGCGTTGACGCTGTATAATAGGACAAATCATGTCAATGTTAAATATCATACACTTCCAGGGTGGAATTGTCACAGAGAGGATAAACACAGCATTAGTACTGGTATACTGATTCCTTCTACCACTAAATACATAAATATGTGTTCAATTTTATTTATTGTTCCGTTTTATCTTATCATTTAATGTTTCAGTATTTATCTATTGAGCTTGTTACATAAATATTGTAACTGTAAATGAAAGAATATATATAATGGTAGTTATGCAGTTGTCAGTTTCTATTGATTGTCCATTCTTGATAGCCACTTTCTTTAGCGTTTATATAAACCTATTGCATGATTAAGGATGTACATATATATATAAGTCATGCATTGTTTTCTTTCAACACACATTTTATTGAAATCACCAGTTGTTGCAGTAATATAAGGGGGAAAGGGTAGCTTAACTTAGAGGCCGCTGTTAGCTACAAAGCTTATTTGTCCGAGTGGAGAAAATAAGGCACAACATACTTATTTTTTACAAGTAAAGTAGATCATACATATGTAAGAGGAGAAATATATCAAAGGGTAATTGCAATCCGTAAATCGAAGAAGGACAAATAATGCAATGGCCCGAAGAAGGACAGTAAAGGGACAAAAGGACAAAGAACGATCCCCAAGGATCTATCAGGATACATTTCTCCCTTCTCCATTGAAATTAGTAGTCACAGTTTTTAAATGGAATAACAGTAGGCTGGTATGTCAAACAACACTGGCAAGATTACTATGTTTGGCTGAAAACGTGGGGGTCCAAATGCAATTTGGGAAAACAGTCAGTTTTCTATAGCTAAACGTTAGCGAATACCAAAGGGCAATCCAAAAATGACAATCTAGAGAATGCTGACAACTTAGGGTACACAAGACAAAATAAAACAAAGCAAAAACACAACACAATGTATGTTGGACACCACTATGCACACACACATACACACACACACAATTAACGTAAATAAGACATGCGCCCTCCAACAAACAACTGGTAAAACAGGAACCAAACATAATATGTGTGAGATTGATGTAAACATTACAAATGGTGTGACTTTCTTTACACATCAAGAACAATATTACATCGACATACATGTGGAAATCTACCTTTGCAGTATTCATGGCTTACACAATATCAATGCATATTATAACAAGATAAGCTTTGTGAATTTCCAATGTGTCTTTGTTTAAATTTCGTCCTTATTGATCACTATGCCTTTGTTTACCTGTTTTTAATGATCCAGAACGGTTATGCATACCGATTTTTTTGATATATCAATTTGCCAGAAATATCATACCGAGTGGGCTTTGTAATATAACATTACATGCATGAATAGAATATAAAGCAAGCAATGATTTATTTTATTCTCTAAATGTTTAAAGAAAAGCGTCTAATGTACCATTGTGTTAACATCATTACGACAATAACATCAAGATCGGGATAAATTACATCAATATAATTATTGAATTGACCTTAATACACAGTTGTGATATAATACAAACAAGATTATATTTACTTAACATTTAATGTGCTAATGTCAATAAACGATAGAGAATAATGAAGTGGTAACACAACATGGACAATCCATAGAAATTGTCAATTGCAGGTCACACAAGACAAAAATAAAAATCAAGCGAAATCAAAATAAACCCAATACAATGTGCGTTGGACACACCTATCCGCAAGCAAGCACAGATAACGTTAATAAGACATGAGCCCTCTGACAAACGACTGGAGATAAAGACGAACCAACCATCGTTTGCATACGGAAATCACAACACGGAACCCAAAACGCAAAGACACATAATAGGAGAACACAAAACACTAAAAAGATGAGCAACACGGATCTTAATGACCGGTAAATTGTTTGTATAAGCACTTGACCTATCGGTTCAAAGCGTATTTATTAATATTGATAGGAATTAAACTGCTTTATTCAATCAAATTAAGACCAACTTGAAGAAATGTTAGAGAATACCGAAAAGCCACTCAAAAGTTCGAAATTAATTTCGTAAACCACGAAATTGTTTTTGAAACAAAAACTGAATATATACAAACAGATGAGGGTGGGGTCAACACGAAATACAAAAGCAATAAAAAACAAAAGATGGGAACATATGCAGTTAATATTTATGGATGGCTAATTTGTAAGCTTATTGTACCGCAACGAACAATAGAAAGTAAAACGAGCATGCAATACATATACAAAATCATTTGCATATTGCAAAGTCTATATACAGGTAGGAAGATGTTCCAGGGGTAACCAAAGAATAATATATTGATTTTCTAAATCTAAATGAATGCTCTAAGACGATGGTTGTATCGTGGTACATTATCGTGTGCGATGTGTTTCATAATAGCGTTGACGCTGTATAATAGGACAAATCATGTCAATGTTAAATATCATACACTTCCAGGGTGGAATTGTCACAGAGAGGATAAACACAGCATTAGTACTGGTATACTGATTCCTTCTACCACTAAATACATAAATATGTGTTCAATTTTATTTATTGTTCCGTTTTATCTTATCATTTAATGTTTCAGTATTTATCTATTGAGCTTGTTACATAAATATTGTAACTGTAAATGAAAGAATATATATAATGGTAGTTATGCAGTTGTCAGTTTCTATTGATTGTCCATTCTTGATAGCCACTTTCTTTAGCGTTTATATAAACCTATTGCATGATTAAGGATGTACATATATATATAAGTCATGCATTGTTTTCTTTCAACACACATTTTATTGAAATCACCAGTTGTTGCAGTAATATAAGGGGGAAAGGGTAGCTTAACTTAGAGGCCGCTGTTAGCTACAAAGCTTATTTGTCCGAGTGGAGAAAATAAGGCACAACATACTTATTTTTTACAAGTAAAGTAGATCATACATATGTAAGAGGAGAAATATATCAAAGGGTAATTGCAATCCGTAAATCGAAGAAGGACAAATAATACAATGGCCCGAAGAAGGACAGTAAAGGGACAAAAGGACAAACAACGATCCTCAAGGATCTATCAGGATACATTTCTCCCTTCTCCATTGAAATTAGTAGTCACAGTTTTTAAATGGAATAACAGTAGGCTGGTATGTCAAACAACACTGGCAAGATTAATATGTTTCGCTGAAAAGGTGGGGGTCCAAATACAATTTGGGAAAACATTCAGTTTTCTATAGCTAAACGTTAGCGAATACCAAAGGGAAATCCAAAAATGACAATCTAGAGAATGCTGACAACTTAGGGTACACAAGACAAAATAAAGCAAAGCAAAAACACAACACAATGTATGTTGGACACCACTATGCACACACACATACACACACACACACAATTAACGTAAATAAGACATGCGCCCTCCAACAAACAACTGGTAAAACAGGAACCAAACATAATATGTGTGAGATTAATGTAAACATTACAAATGGTGTGACTCTCTTTACACATCAAGAACAATATTACATCGACATACATGTGGAAATCTACCTTTGCAGTATTCATGGCTTACACAATATCAATGCATATTATAACAAGATATGCTTTGTGAATTTCCAATGTGTCTTTGTTTAAATTTCGTCCTTATTGATCACTATGCCTTTGTTTACCTGTTTTTAATGATCCACAACGGTTATGCATACCAATTTTTTTTATATATCAATTTGCCAGAAATATCATTCCGAGTGGGCTTTGTAATATAACATGACATGCATGAATAAAATATAAAGCAAGCAATGATTAATTTTATTCTCTAAATGTTTAAAGAAAAGCGTCTAATGTACCATTTTGTTAACATCATAACGACAATAACATCAAGATCGGGATAAATTACATCAATATAATTATTGAATTTACCTTAATCCACAGTTGTGATATAATACAAACAAGATTACATTTACTTAACATTTAATGTGCTAATGTCAATAAACGATAGAGAATAATGAAGTGGTAACACAACATGGACAATCCATAGAAATTGGCAATTGCAGGTCACACAAGACCAAAATAAAAATCAAGCGAAATCAAAATAAACCCAATACAATGTGCGTTGGACACACCTATCCGCAAGCAAGCACAGATAACGTTAATAAGACATGAGCCCTCTGACAAACGACTGGAGATAAAGACGAACCAACCATCGTTTGCATACGGAATTCACAACACGGAACCCAAAACGCAAAGACACATAATAGGAGAACACAAAACACTAAAAAGATGAGCAACACGGATCTTAATGACCGGTAAATTGTTTGTATAGGCACTTCACCTATCGGTTCAAAGCGTATTTATTTATTGATAGGAATTCAACTGCTTTATTCAATCAAATTAAGACCAACTTGAAGAAATGTTAGAGAATACCGAAAAACCAATCAAAAGTTCGAAATTAATTTCGTAAACCACGAAATTGTGTTTAAAACAAAAACTGAATATATACAAACAGATGAGGGTGGGGTCAACACGAAATACAAAAGCAATAAAAAACAAAAGATGGGAACATATGCAGTTAATATGGCTAATTTGTAAGCTTATTGTACCGCAACGAACAATAGAAAGTAAAACGAGCATGCAATACATATACAAAATCATTTGCATATAGCAAAGTCTATATACAGGTAGGAAGATGTTCAAGGGGTAACCAAAGAATAATATATTGATTTTCTAAATCTAAATGAATGCTCTAAGAGATGGTTGTATCGTGGTACATTATCGTGTGCGATGTCTTTCATAATAGCGTTGACGCTGTATAATAGGACAAACCATGTCAATGCTAAATATCATACACCTCCAGTGTGGAATTGTCACAGTGAGGATAAACACAGCATTAGTATTGGTATACTGATTCCTTCTACCACTAAATACATAAATATGTGTTCAATTTTATTTATTGTTCCGTTTTATCTTATCATTTAATGTTTCAGTATTTATCTATTGAGCTTGTTACATAAATATTGTAACTGTAAATGAAAGAATATATATAATGGTAGTTATGCAGTTGTCAGTTTCTATTGATTGTCCATTCTTGATAGCCACTTTCTCTAGCGTTTATATAAACCTATTACATGATTAAGGATGTACATATATATATATATATAAGTCATGAATTGTTTTCTTTCAACACACATTTTATTGAAATCACCAGTTGTTGCAGTAATATAAGGGGGAAAGGGTAGCTCAACTTAGAGGCCGCTGTTAGCTACAAAGCTTATTTGTCCGAGTGGAGAAAATAAGGCACAACATACTTATTTTTTACAAGTAAAGAAGATCAGACATATGTAAGAGGAGAAATATATCAAAGGGTAATTGCAATCCGTAAATCGAAGAAGGACAAATAATACAATGACCCGAAGAAGGACAGTAAAGGGACAAAAGGACAAACAACGATCCTCAAGGATCTATCAGGATACATTTCTCCCTTCTCCATTGAAATTAGTAGTCACAGTTTTTAAATGGAATAACAGTAGGCTGGTATGTCAAACAACACTGGCAAGATTAATATGTTAGGCTGAAAACGTGGGGGTCCAAATACAATTAGGGAAAACAGTCAGTTTTCTATAGCTAAACGATAGCGAATATCAAAGGGCAATCCAAAAATGACAATCTAGAGAATGCTGACAACTTAGCGTACACAAGACAAAATAAAACAAAGCAAAAACACAACACAATGTATGTTGGACACCACTATGCACACACACATACACACACACAATTAACGTAAATAAGACATGCGCCCTCCAACAAACAACTGGTAAAACAGGAACCAAACATAATATGTGTGAGATTGATGTAAACATTACAAATGGTGTGACTTTCTTTACACATCAAGAACAATATTACATCGACATACATGTGGAAATCTACCTTTGCAGTATTCATGGCTTACACAATATCAATGCATATTATAACAAGATAAGCTTTGTGAATTTCCAATGTGTCTTTGTTTAAATTTCGTCCTTATTGATCACTATGCCTTTGCTTACCTGTTTTTAATGATCCAGAACGGTTATGCATACCGATTTTTTGATATATCAATTTGCCAGAAATATCATACCGAGTGGGCTTTGTAATATAACATTACATGCATGAATAGAATATAAAGCAAGCAATGATTTATTTTATTCTCTAAATGTTTAAAGAAAAGCGTCTAATGTACCATTTTGTTAACATCATTACGACAATAACATCAAGATCAGGATAAATTACATCAATAAAATTATTGAATTGACCTTAATCCACAGTTGTGATATAATACAAACAAGATGACATTTACTAAACTTTTAATGTGCTAATGTCAATAAACGATAGATAATAATGAAGTGGTAACACAACATGGACAATCCATAGAAATTGGCAATTGCAGGTCACACAAGACAAAAATAAAAATCAAGCGAAATCTAAATAAACCCAATACAATGTGCGTTGGACACACCTATCCGCAAGCAAGCACAGATAACGTTAATAAGACATGAGCACTCTGACAAACGACTGGAGATAAAGACGAACCAACCATCGTTTGCATACGGAAATCACAACACGGAACCCAAAACGCAAAGACACATAATAGGAGAACACAAAACACTAAAAAGATGAGCAACACGGATCTTAATGACCGGTAAATTGTTTGTATAGGCACTTCACCTATCGGTTCAAAGCGTATTTATTAATATTGATAGGAATTAAACTGCTTTATTCAATCAAATTAAGACCAACTTGAAGAAATGTTAGAGAATACCGAAAAGCCAATCAAAAGTTCGAAATTAATTTCGTAACCCACGAAATTGTGTTTAAAATAAAAACTGAATATATACAAACAGATGAGGATGGGGTCAACACGAAATACAAAAACAATAAAAAACAAAAGATGGGAACATATGCAGTTAATATGGCTAATTTGTAAGCTTATTGTACCGCAACGAACAATAGAAAGTAAAACGAGCATGCAATACATATACAAAATCATTTCCATATTGCAAAGTATATATACAGGTAGGAAGATGTTCAAGGGGTAACCAAAGAATAATATATTGATTTTCTAAATCTAAATGAATGCTCTAAGACGATGGTTGTATCGTGGTACATTATCGTGTGCGATGTGTTTCATAATAGCGTTGACGCTGTATAATAGGACAAATCATGTCAATGTTAAATATCATACACCTCCAGTGTGGAATTGTCACAGTGAGGATAAACACAGCATTAGTATTGGTATACTGATTCCTTCTACCACTAAATACATAAATATGTGTTCAATTTTATTTATTGTTCCGTTTTTTCTTATCATTTAATGTTTCAGTATTTATCTATTGAGCTTGTTACATAAATATTGTAACTGTAAATGAAAGAATATATATAATGGTAGTTATGCAGTTGTCAGTTTCTATTGATTGTCCATTCTTGATAGCCACTTTCTCTAGCGTTTATATAAACCTATTACATGATTAAGGATGTACATATATATATATATATAAGTCATGAATTGTTTTCTTTCAACACACATTTTATTGAAATCACCAGTTGTTGCAGTAATATAAGGGGGAAAGGGTAGCTCAACTTAGAGGCCGCTGTTTGCTACAAAGCTTATTTGTCCGAGTGGAGAAAATAAGGCACAACATACTTATTTTTTACAAGTAAAGAAGATCATACATATGTAAGAGGAGAAATACATCAAAGTGTAATTGCAATCCGTAAATCGAAGAAGGACAAATAATGCAATGACCAGAAGAAGGACAGTAAAGGGACAAAAGGACAAACAACGATCCTCAAGGATCTATCAGGATACATTTCTCCCTTCTCCATTGAAATTAGTAGTCACAGTTTTTAAATGGAATAACAGTAGGCTGGTATGTCAAACAACACTGGCAAGCTTAATATGTTTGGCTGAAAACGTGGGGGTCCAAATACAATTTGGGAAAACAGTCAGTTGTCTATAGCTAAACGTTAGCGAATACCAAAGGGCAATCCAAAAATGACAATCTAGAGAATGCTGACAACTTAGGGTACACAAGACAAAATAAAACAAAGCAAAAACACAACACAATGTATGTTGGACACCACTATGCACACACACATACACACATACAATTAACGTAAATAAGACATGCGCCCTCCAACAAACAACTGGTAAAACAGGAACCAAACATAATATGTGTGAGATTGATGTAAACATTGCAAATGGTGTGACTTTCTTTACACATCAAGAACAATATTACATCGACATACATGTGGAAATCTACCTTTGCAGTATTCATGGCTTACACAATATCAATGCATATTATAACAAGATAAATTTTGTGAATTTCCAATGTGTCTTTGTTTAAATTTCGTCCTTATTGATCACTATGCCTTTGCTTACCTGTTTTTAATGATCCAGAACGGTTATGCATACCGATTTTTTGATATATCAATTTGCCAGAAATATCATAACGAGTGGGCTTTGTAATATAACATTGCATGCATGAATAGAATATAAAGCAAGCAATGATTTATTTTATTCTCTAAATGTTTAAAGAAAAGCGTCTAAAGTACCATTTTGTTAACATCATTACGACAACAACATCAAGATCAGGATACATTACATCAATATAATTATTGAATTGACCTTAATCCACAGTTGTGATATAATACAAACAAAATTACATTTACTTAACATTTAATGTGCTAATGTCAATAAACGATAGAGAATAATGAAGTGGTAACACAACATGGACAATCCATAGAAATTGGCAATTGCAGGTCACACAAGACCAAAATAAAAATCAAGCGAAATCAAAATAAACCCAATACAATGTGCGTTGGACACACCTATCCGCAAGCAAGCACAGATAACGTTAATAAGACATGAGCCCTCTGACAAACGACTGGAGATAAAGACGAACCAACCATCGTTTGCATACGGAATTCACAACACGGAACCCAAAACGTAAAGACACATAATAGGAGAACACAAAACACTAAAAAGATGAGCAACACGGATCTTAATGACCGGTAAATTGTTTGTATAGGCACTCAACCTATCAGTTCAAAGCGTATTTATTAATATTGATAGGAATTAAACTGCTTTATTCAATCAAATTAAGACCAACTTGAAGAAATGTTAGAGAATACCGAAAAAACAATCAAAAGTTCGAAATTAATTTCGTAAACCACGAAATTGTGTTTAAAACAAAAACTGAATATATACAAACAGATGAGGGTGGGGTCAACACGAAATACAAAAGCAATAAAAAACAAAAGATGGGAACATATGCAGTTAATATGGCTAATTTGTAAGCTTATTGTACCGCAACAAACAATAGAAAGTAAAACGAGCATGCAATACATATACAAAATCATTTGCATATTGCAAAGTCTATATACAGGTAGGAAGATGTTCAAGGGGTAACCAAAGAATAATATATTGATTTTCTAAATCTAAATGAATGCTCTAAGAGATGGTTGTATCGTGGTACATTATCGTGTGCGATGTCTTTCATAATAGCGTTGACGCTGTATAATAGGACAAACCATGTCAATGCTAAATATCATACACCTCCAGTGTGGAATTGTCACAGTGAGGATAAACACAGCATTATTATTGGTATACTGATTCCTTCTACCACTAAATACATAAATATGTGTTCAATTTTATTTATTGTTCCGTTTTATCTTATCATTTAATGTTTCAGTATTTATCTATTGAGCTTGTTACATAAATATTGTAACTGTAAATGAAAGAATATATATAATGGTAGTTATGCAGTTGTCAGTTTCTATTGATTGTCCATTCTTGATAGCCACTTTCTCTAGCGTTTATATAAACCTATTACATGATTAAGGATGTACATATATATATATATATAAGTCATGAATTGTTTTCTTTCAACACACATTTTATTGAAATCACCAGTTGTTGCAGTAATATAAGGGGGAAAGGGTAGCTCAACTTAGAGGCCGCTGTTAGCTACAAAGCTTATTTGTCCGAGTGGAGAAAATAAGGCACAACATACTTATTTTTTACAAGTAAAGAAGATCATACATATGTAAGAGGAGAAATATATCAAAGGGTAATTGCAATCCGTAAATCGAAGAAGGACAAATAATACAATGACCCGAAGAAGGACAGTAAAGGGACAAAAGGACAAACAACGATCCTCAAGGATCTATCAGGATACATTTCTCCCTTCTCCATTGAAATTAGTAGTCTCAGTTTTTAAATGGAATAACAGTAGGCTGGTATGTCAAACAACACTGGCAAGATTAATATGTTAGGCTGAAAACGTGGGGGTCCAAATACAATTAGGGAAAACAGTCAGTTTTCTATAGCTAAACGTTAGCGAATATCAAAGGGCAATCCAAAAATGACAATCTAGAGAATGCTGACAACTTAGGGTACACAAGACAAAATAAAACAAAGCAAAAACACAACACAATGTATGTTGGACACCACTATGCACACACACATACACACACACAATTAACGTAAATAAGACATGCGCCCTCCAACAAACAACTGGTAAAACAGGAACCAAACATAATATGTGTGAGATTGATGTAAACATTACAAATGGTGTGACTTTCTTTACACATCAAGAACAATATTACATCGACATACATGTGGAAATCTACCTTTACAGTATTCATGGCTTACACAATATCAATGCATATTATAACAAGATAAGCTTTGTGAATTTCCAATGTGTCTTTGTTTAAATTTCGTCCTTATTGATCACTATGCCTTTGCTTACCTGTTTTTAATGATCCAGAACGGTTATGCATACCGATTTTTTGATATATCAATTTGTCAGAAATATCATACCGAGTGGGCTTTGTAATATAACATTACATGCATGAATAGAATATAAAGCAAGCAATGATTTATTTTATTCTCTAAATGTTTAAAGAAAAGCGTCTAATGTACCATTTTGTTAACATCATTACGACAATAACATCAATATCAGGATAAATTACATCAATATAATTATTGAATTGACCTTAATCCACAGTTGTGATATAATACAAACAAAATTACATTTACTTAACATTTAATGTGCTAATGTCAATAAACGATAGAGAATAATGAAGTGGTAACACAACATGGACAATCCATAGAAATTGGCAATTGCAGGTCACACAAGACCAAAATAAAAATCAAGCGAAATCAAAATAAACCCAATACAATGTGCGTTGGACACACCTATCCGCAAGCAAGCACAGATAACGTTAATAAGACATGAGCCCTCTGACAAACGACTGGAGATAAAGACGAACCAACCATCGTTTGCATACGGAATTCACAACACGGAACCCAAAACGCAAAGACACATAATAGGAGAACACAAAACACTAAAAAGATGAGCAACACGGATCTTAATGACCGGTAAATTGTTTGTATAGGCACTCAACCTATCGGTTCAAAGCGTATTTATTAATATTGATAGGAATTAAACTGCTTTATTCAATCAAATTAAGACCAACTTGAAGAAATGTTAGAGAATACCGAAAAAACAATCAAAAGTTCGAAATTAATTTCGTAAACCACGAAATTGTGTTTAAAACAAAAACTGAATATATACAAACAGATGAGGATGGGGTCAACACGAAATACAAAAACAATAAAAAACAAAAGATGGGAACATATGCAGTTAATATGGCTAATTTGTAAGCTTATTGTACCGCAACGAACAATAGAAAGTAAAACGAGCATGCAATACATATACAAAATCATTTCCATATTGCAAAGTCTATATACAGGTAGGAAGATGTTCAAGGGATAACCAAAGAATAATATATTGATTTTCTAAATCTAAATGAATGCTCTAAGACGATGGCTGTATCGTGGTACATTATCGTGTGCGATGTGTTTCATAATAGCGTTGACGCTGTATAATAGGACAAATCATGTCAATGTTAAATATCATACACCTCCAGTGTGGAATTGTCACAGTGAGGATAAACACAGCATTAGTATTGGTATACTGATTCCTTCTACCACTAAATACATAAATATGTGTTCAATTTTATTTATTGTTCCGTTTTTTCTTATCATTTAATGTTTCAGTATTTATCTATTGAGCTTGTTACATAAATATTGTAACTGTAAATGAAAGAATATATATAATGGTAGTTATGCAGTTGTCAGTTTCTATTGATTGTCCATTCTTGATAGCCACTTTCTCTAGCGTTTATATAAACCTATTACATGATTAAGGATGTACATATATATATATATATATAAGTCATGAATTGTTTTCTTTCAACACACATTTTATTGAAATCACCAGTTGTTGCAGTAATATAAGGGGGAAAGGGTAGCTCAACTTAGAGGCCGCTGTTAGCTACAAAGCTTATTTGTCCGAGTGGAGAAAATAAGGCACAACATACTTATTTTTTACAAGTAAAGAAGATCATACATATGTAAGAGGAGAAATACATCAAAGTGTAATTGCAATCCGTAAATCGAAGAAGGACAAATAATGCAATGACCGGAAGAAGGACAGTAAAGGGACAAAAGGACAAACAACGATCCTCAAGGATCTATCAGGATACATTTCTCCCTTCTCCATTGAAATTAGTAGTCACAGTTTTTAAATGGAATAACAGTAGGCTGATATGTCAAACAACACTGGCAAGTTTAATATGTTTGGCTGAAAACGTGGGGGTCCAAATACAATTTGGGAAAACAGTCAGTTGTCTATAGCTAAACGTTAGCGAATACCAAAGGGCAATCCAAAAATGACAATCTAGAGAATAATGACAACTTAGGGTACACAAGACAAAATAAAACAAAGCAAAAACACAACACAATGTATGTTGGACACCACTATGGACACACACATACACACATACAATTAACGTAAATAAGACATGCGCCCTCCAACAAACAACTGGTAAAACAGGAACCAAACATAATATGTGTGAGATTGATGTAAACATTGCAAATGGTGTGACTTTCTTTACACATCAAGAACAATATTACATCGACATACATGTGGAAATCTACCTTTGCAGTATTCATGGCTTACACAATATCAATGCATATTATAACAAGATAAATTTTGTGAATTTCCAATGTGTCTTTGTTTAAATTTCGTCCTTATTGATCACTATGCCTTTGCTTACCTGTTTTTAATGATCCAGAACGGTTATGCATACCGATTTTTTGATATATCAATTTGCCAGAAATATCATAACGAGTGGGCTTTGTAATATAACATTACATGCATGAATAGAATATAAAGCAAGCAATGATTTATTTTATTCTCTAAATGTTTAAAGAAAAGCGTCTAATGTACCATTTTGTTAACATCATTACGACAATAACATCAAGATCGGGATAAATTACATCAATATAATTATTGAATTGACCTTAATCCACAGTTGTGATATAATACAAACAAGATGACATTTACTTAACATTTAATGTGCTAATGTCAATAAACGATAGATAATAATGAAGTGGTAACACAACATGGACAATCCATAGAAATTGGCAATTGCAGGTCACACAAGACAAAAATAAAAATCAAACAAAATCAAAATAAATCCAACACAATGTGCGTTGGACACAACTATCCGCAAGCAAGCACAGATAACGTTAATAAGACATGAGGTCTCTGACAAACAACTGGAGGTAAAGACGAACCAACCATCGCTTGTACGCGGAAATCACAACACGGAACCCAAAACGTAAATACACATAATAGGAGAACACAAAACACTAAAAAGATGAGCAACACGGATCTTAATGACCGGTAAATTGTTTGTAAAAGCAGTACACCTATCGGTTCAAAGCGTATTTATTTAAATTGATAGGAATTAAACTGCTTTATTCAATCAAATTAAGACCAACTTGAAGAAATGTTAGAGAATACCGAAAAGCCAATCAAAAGTTCGAAATTAATTTCGTAACCCACGAAATTGTGCTTAAAATAAAAACTGAATATATACAAACAGATGAGGGTGGGGTCAACACGAAATACAAAAGCAATAAAAAACAAAAGATGGGAACATATGCAGTTAATATGGCTAATTTGTAAGCTTATTGTACCGCAACGAACAATAGAAAGTAAAACGAGCATGCAATACATATACAAAATCATTTGCATATTGCAAAGTCTATATACAGGTAGGAAGATGTTCAAGGGGTAACCAAAGAATAATATATTGATTTTCTAAATCTAAATGAATGCTCTAAGACGATGGTTGTATCGTGGTACATGATCGTGTGCGATATGTTTCATAATAGCGTTGACGCTGTATAATAGGACAAATCATGTCAATGTTAAATATCATACACCTCCAGTGTGGAATTGTCACAGTGAGGATAAACACAGCATTAGTATTGGTATACTGATTCCTTCTACCACTAAATACATAAATATGTGTTCAATATTATTTATTGTTCCGTTTTATCTTATCATTTAATGTTTCAATATTTATCTATTGAGCTTGTTACATATATATTGTAACTGTAAATGAAATAATATATATAATGGTAGTTATGCAGTTGTCAGTTTCTATTGATTGTCCATTCTTGATAGCCACTTTCTCTAGCGTTTATATAAACCTATTACATGATTAAGGATATACATATATATATAAGTCATGAATTGTTTTCTTTCAACACACATTTTATTGAAATCACCAGTTGTTGCAGTAATATAAGGGGGAAAGGGTAGCTTAACTTAGAGGCCGCTGTTAGCTACAAAGCTTATTTGTCCGAGTGGAGAAAATAAGGCACAACATACTTATTTTTTACAAGTAAAGAAGATCATACATATGTAAGAGGAGAAATATATCAAAGGGTAATTGCAATCCGTAAATCGAAGAAGGACAAATAATGCAATGGCCCGAAGAAGGACAGTAAAGGGACAACAGGACAAAGAACGATCCCCAAGGATCTATCAGGATACATTTCTCCCTTCTCCATTGAAATTAGTAGTCACAGTTTTTAAATGGAATAACAGTAGGCTGGTATGTCAAACAACACTGGCAAGATTACTATGTTTGGCTGAAAACGTGGGGGTCCAAATGCAATTTGGGAAAACAGTCAGTTTTCTATAGCTAAACGTTAGCGAATACCAAAGGGCAATCCAAAAATGACAATCTAGAGAATGCTGACAACTTAGGGTACACAAGACAAAATAAAACAAAGCAAAAACACAACACAATGTATGTTGGACACCACTATGCACACACACATACACACACACACAATTAACGTAAATAAGACATGCGCCCTCCAACAAACAACTGGTAAAACAGGAACCAAACATAATATGTGTGAGATTGATGTAAACATTACAAATGGTGTGACTTTCTTTACACATCAAGAACAATATTACATCGACATACATGTGGAAATCTACCTTTGCAGTATTCATGGCTTACACAATATCAATGCATATTATAACAAGATAAGCTTTGTGAATTTCCAATGTGTCTTTGTTTAAATTTCGTCCTTATTGATCACTATGCCTTTGTTTACCTGTTTTTAATGATCCAGAACGGTTATGCATACCGATTTTTTTGATATATCAATTTGCCAGAAATATCATACCGAGTGGGCTTTGTAATATAACATTACATGCATGAATAGAATATAAAGCAAGCAATGATTTATTTTATTCTCTAAATGTTTAAAGAAAAGCGTCTAATGTACCATTTTGTTAACATCATTACGACAATAACATCAAGATCGGGATAAATTACATCAATATAATTATTGAATTGACCTTAATCCACAGTTGTGATATAATACAAACAAGATTATATTTACTTAACATTTAATGTGCTAATGTCAATAAACGATAGAGAATAATGAAGTGGTAACACAACATGGACAATCCATAGAAATTGTCAATTGCAGGTCACACAAGACAAAAATAAAAATCAAGCGAAATCAAAATAAACCCAATACAATGTGCGTTGGACACACCTATCCGCAAGCAAGCACAGATAAAGTTAATAAGACATGAGCCCTCTGACAAACGACTGGAGATAAAGACGAACCAACCATCGTTTGCATACGGAAATCACAACACGGAATCCAAAACGCAAAGACACATAATAGGAGAACACAAAACACTAAAAAGATGAGCAACACGGATCTTAATGACCGGTAAATTGTTTGTATAGGCACTTCACCTATCGGTTCAAAGCGTATTTATTAATATTGATAGGAATTAAACTGCTTTATTCAATCAAATTAAGACCAACTTGAAGAAATGTTAGAGAATACCGAAAAGCCACTCAAAAGTTCGAAATTAATTTCGTAAACCACGAAATTGTTTTTGAAACAAAAAGTGAATATATACAAACAGATGAGGGTGGGGTCAACACGAAATACAAAAGCAATAAAAAACAAAAGATGGGAACATATGCAGTTAATATTTATGGATGGCTAATTTGTAAGCTTATTGTACCGCAACGAACAATAGAAAGTAAAACGAGCATGCAATACATATACAAAATCATTTGCATATTGCAAAGTCTATATACAGGTAGGAAGATGTTCCAGGGGTAACCAAAGAATAATATATTGATTTTCTAAATCTAAATGAATGCTCTAAGACGATGGTTGTATCGTGGTACATTATCGTGTGCGATGTGTTTCATAATAGCGTTGACGCTGTATAATAGGACAAATCATGTCAATGTTAAATATCATACACTTCCAGGGTGGAATTGTCACAGAGAGGATAAACACAGCATTAGTACTGGTATACTGATTCCTTCTACCACTAAATACATAAATATGTGTTCAATTTTATTTATTGTTCCGTTTTATCTTATCATTTAATGTTTCAGTATTTATCTATTGAGCTTGTTACATAAATATTGTAACTGTAAATGAAAGAATATATATAATGGTAGTTATGCAGTTGTCAGTTTCTATTGATTGTCCATTCTTGATAGCCACTTTCTTTAGCGTTTATATAAACCTATTGCATGATTAAGGATATACATATATATATAAGTCATGAATTGTTTTCTTTCAACACACATTTTATTGAAATCACCAGTTGTTGCAGTAATATAAGGGGGAAAGGGTAGCTTAACTTATAGGCGCTGTTAGCTACAAAGCTTATTTGTCCGAGTGGAGAAAATAAGGCACAACATACTTATTTTTTACAAGTAAAGAAGATCATACATATGTAAGAGGAGAAATATATCAAAGGGTAATTGCAATCCGTAAATCGAAGAAGGACAAATAATACAATGGCCCGAAGAAGGACAGTAAAGGGACAAAAGGACAAACAACGATCCTCAAGGATCTATCAGGATACATTTCTCCCTTCTCCATTGAAATTAGTAGTCACAGTTTTTAAATGGAATAACAGTAGGCTGGTATGTCAAACAACACTGGCAAGATTACTATGTTTGGCTGAAAACGTGGGGGTCCGAATACAATTTGGGGAAACAGTCAGTTTTCTATAGCTAAACGTTAGCGAATACCAAAGGGCAATCCAAAAATGACAATCTAGAGAATACTGACAACTTAGGGTACACAAGACAAAATAAAACAAAGCAAAAACACAACACAATGTATGTTGGACACCACTATGCACACACACATACACACACACAATTAAGGTAAATAAGACATGCGCCCTCAGACAAACAACTGGTAAAACAGGAACCAAACATAATATGTGTGAGATTGATGTAAACATTACAAATGGTGTGACTTTCTTTAAACATCAAGAACAATATTACATCGACATACATATGGAAATCTACCTCTGCAGTATTCATGGCTTACACAATATCAATGCATATTATAACAAGATAAGCTTTGTGAATTTCCAATGTGTCTTTGTTTAAATTTCGTCCTTATGCCTTTGCTTACCTGTTTTTAATGATCCAGAACGGTTATGCATACCGATTTTTTTATATATCAATTTGCCAGAAATATCATAACGAGTGGGCTTTGTAATATAACATTACATGCATGAATAGAATATAAAGCAAGCAATGATTTATTTTATTCTCTAAATGTTTAAAGAAAAGCGTCTAATGTACCATTTTGTTAACATCATTACGACAATAACATCAAGATCAGGATAAATTACATCAATATAATTATTGAATTGACCTTAATCCACAGTTGTGATATAATACAAACAAGATGACATTTACTTAACATTTAATGTGGTTATGTCAATAAACGATAGATAATAATGAAGTGGTAACACAACATGGACAATCCATCGAAATTGGAAATTGCAGGTAACACAAGACAAAAATAAAAATCAAACAAAATCAAAATAAATCCAACACAATGCGCGTTGGACACAACAATCCGCAAGCAAGCACAGATAACGTTAATAAGACATGAGGTCTCTTACAAACAACTGGAGGTAAAGACGAACCAACCATCGCTTGTAAGCGGAAATCACAACACGGAACCCAAAACGTAAAGACACATAATAGGAGAACACAAAACACTAAAAAGATTAGCAACACGGACCTTAATGACAGGTAAATTGTTTGTAAAAGCACTACACCTATCGGTTCAAAGCGTATTTATTAAAATTGATAGGAATTAAACTGCTTTATTCAATCAAATTAAGACCAACTTGAAGAAATGTTAGAGAATACCGAAAAGCCAATCAAAAGTTCGAAATTAATTTCGTAACCCACGAAATTGTGTTTAAAATAAAAGCTGAATATATACAAACAGATGAGGGTGGGGTCAAGACGAAATACAAAAGCAATAAAAAACAAAAGATGGGAACATATGCAGTTAATATGGCTAATTTGTAAGCTTATTGCACCGCAACGAACAATAGAAAGTAAAACGAGCATGCAATACATATACAAAATCATTTGCATATTGCAAAGTCTATATACAGGTAGGAAGATGTTCAAGGGGTAACCAAAGAATAATATATTGATTTTCTAAATCTAAATGAATGCTCTAAGAGATGGTTGTATCGTGGTACATTATCGTGTGCGATGTGTTTCATAATAGCGTTGACGCTGTATAATAGGACAAATCATGTCAATGCTAAATATCATACACCTCCAGTGTGGAATTGTCACAGTGAGGATAAACACAGCATTAGTATTGGTATACTGATTCCTTCTACCACTAAATACATACATATGTGTTCAATTTTATTTATTGTTCCGTTTTATCTTATCATTTAATGTTTCAGTATTTATCTATTGAGTTTGTTACATAAATATTGTAACTGTAAATGAAAGAATATATATAATGGTAGTTATGCAGTTGTCAGTTTCTATTGATTGTCCATTCTTGATAGCCACTTTCTCTAGCGTTTATATTAACCTATTACATGATTAAGGATGTACATATATATATATATAAGTCATGAATTGTTTTCTTTCAACACACATTTTATTGAAATCACCAGTTGTTGCAGTAATATAAGGGGGAAAGGGTAGCTTAACTTAGAGGCCGCTGTTAGCTACAAAGCTTATTTGTCCGAGTGGAGAAAATAAGGCACAACATACTTATTTTTTACAAGTAAAGAAGATCATACATATGTAAGAGGAGAAATATATCAAAGGGTAATTGCAATCCGTAAATCGTAGAAGGACAAATAATACAATGACCCGAAGAAGGACAGTAAAGGGACAAAAGGACAAACAACGATCCTCAAGGACCTATCAGGATACATTTCTCCCTTCTCCATTGAAATTAGTAGTCACAGTTTTTAAATGGAATAACAGTAGGCTGGTATGTCAAACAACACTGGCAAGATTAATATGTTTGGCTGAAAACGTGGGGGTCCAAATACAATTTGGGAAAACAGTCAGTTTTCTATAGCTAAACGTTAGAGAATACCAAAGGCAATCCAAAAATGACAATCTAGAGAATGCTGACAACTTAGGGTACACAAGACAAAATAAAACAAAGCAAAAACACAACACAATGTATGTTGGACACCACTATGCACACACACATACACACACACAATTAACGTAAATAAGACATGCGCCCTCCAACAAACAACTGGTAAAACAGGAACCAAACATAATATGTGTGAGATTGATGTAAACATTACAAATGGTGTGACTTTCTTTACACATCAAGAACAATATTACATCGACATTCATGTGGAAATCTACCTTTGCAGTATTCATGGCTTACACAATATCAATGCATATTATAACAAGATAAGCTTTGTGAATTTCCAATGTGTCTTTGTTTAAATTTCGTCCTTATTGATCACTATGCCTTTGCTTACCTGTTTTTAATGATCCAGAACGGTTATGCATATCGATTTTGTGATATATCAATTTGCCAGAAATATCATACCGAGTGGGCTTTGTAATATAACATTACATGAATGAATAGAATATAAAGCAAGCAATGATTTATTTTATTCTCTAAATGTTTAAAGAAAAGCGTCTAATGTACCATTTTGTTAACATCATTACGACAACAACATCAAGATAGGGATAAATTACATCAATATAATTATTGAATTGACCTTAATCCACAGTTGTGATATACTACAAACAAGATGACATTCACTTAACATTTAATGTGCTAATGTCAATAAACGATAGATAATAATGAAGTGGTAACACAACATGGACAATCCATCGAAATTGGAAATTGCAGGTAACACAAGACAAAAATAAAAATCAAACAAAATCAAAATAAATCCAACACAATGTGCGTTGGACACAACTATCGGCAAGCAAGCACAGATAACGTTAATAAGACATGAGGTCTCTTACAAACAACTGGAGGTAAAGACGAACCAACCATCGCTTGTACGCGGAAATCACAACACGGAACCCAAAACGTAAAGACACATAATAGGAGAACACAAAACACTAAAAAGATGAGCAACACGGATCTTAATGACCGGTAAATTGTTTGTAAAAGCACTACACCTATCGGTTCAAAGCGTATTTATTAAAATTGATAGGAATTAAACTGCTTTATTCAATCAAATTAAGACCAACTTGAAGAAATGTTAGAGAATACCGAAAAGCCAATCAAAAGTTCGAAATTAATTTCGTAACCCACGAAATTGTGCTTAAAATAAAAACTGAATATATACAAACAGATGAGGGTGGGGTCAACACGAAATACAAAAGCAATAAAAAAACAAAAGATGGGAACATATGCAGTTAATATGGCTAATTTGTAAGCTTATTGTACCGCAACGAACAATAGAAAGTAAAACGAGCATGCAATACATATACAAAATCATTTGCATATTGCAAAGTCAATATACAGGTAGGAAGATGTTCAAGGGGTAACCAAAGAATAATATATTAATTTTCTAAATCTAAGTGAATGCTCTAAGACGATGGTTGTATCGTGGTACATGATCGTGTGCGATGTGTTTCATAATAGCGTTGACGCTGTATAATAGGACAAATCATGTCAATGTTAAATATCATACACCTCCAGTGTGGAATTGTCACAGTGAGGATAAACACAGCATTAGTATTGGTATACTGATTCCTTCTACCACTAAATACATACATATGTGTTCAATTTTATTTATTGTTCCGTTTTATCTTATCATTTAATGTTTCAGTATTTATCTATTGAGCTTGTTGCATAAATATTGTAACTGTAAATGAAAGAATATATATAATGGTAGTTATGCAGTTGTCAGTTTCTGTTGATTGTCCATTCTTGATAGCCACTTTCTCTAGCGTTTATATAAACCTATTACATGATTAAGGATATACATATATATATAAGTCATGAATTGTTTTCTTTCAACACACATTTTATTGAAATCACCAGTTGTTGCAGTAATATAAGGGGGAAAGGGTAGCTTAACTTAGAGGCCGCTGTTAGCTACAAAGCTTATTTTTCCGAGTGGAGAAAATAAGGCACAACATACTTATTTTTTACAAGTAAAGAAGATCATACATATGTAAGAGGAGAAATATATCAAATGGTAATTGCAATCCGTAAATCGAAGAAGGACAAATAATACAATGGCCCGAAGAAGGACAGTAAAGGGACAAAAGGACAAACAACGATCCGCAAGGATCTATCAGGATACATTTCTCCCTTCTCCATTGAAATTAGTAGTCACAGTTTTTAAATGGAATAACAGTAGGCTGGTATGTCAAACAACACTGGCAAGATTACTATGTTTGGCTGAAAACGTGGGGGTCCAAATACAATTTGGGAAAACAGTCAGTTTTCTATAGCTAAACGTTAGCGAATACCAAAGGGCAATCCAAAAATGACAATCTAGAGAATGCTGACAACTTAGGGTACACAAGACAAAATAAAACAAAGCAAAACACAACACAATGTATGTTGGACACCACTATGCACACACACATACACACACACACAATTAACGTAAATAAGACATGCGCCCTCCAACAAACAACTGGTAAAACAGGAACCAAACATAATATGTGTGAGATTGATGTAAACATTACAAATGGTGTGACTTTCTTTACACATCAAGAACAATATTACATCGACATTCATGTGGAAATCTACCTTTGCAGTATTCATGGCTTACACAATATCAATGCATATTATAACAAGATAAGCTTTGTGAATTTCCAATGTGTCTTTGTTTAAATTTTGTCCTTATTGATCACTATGCCTTTGTTTACCTGTTTTTAATGATCCAGAACGGTTATGCATACCGATTTTTTTTATATATCAATTTGCCAGAAATATCATACCGAGTGGGCTTTGTAATATAACATTACATGCATGAATAGAATATAAAGCAAGCAATGATTTATTTTATTCTCTAAATGTTTAAAGAAAAGCGTCTAATGTACCATTTTGTTTACATCATTACGACAATAACATCAAGATCGTGATAAATTACATCAATATAATTATTAAATTGACCTTAATCCACAGTTGTGATATAATACAAACAAGATTACATTTACTTAACATTTAATGTGCTCATGTCAATAAACGATAGAGAATAATGAAGTGGTAACACAACATGGACAATCCATAGAAATTGGCAATTGCAGGTCACACAAGACAAAAATAAAAATCAAGCGAAATCAAAATAAACCCAATACAATGTGCGTTGGACACACCTATCCGGAAGGAAGCACAGATAACGTTAATAAGACATGAGCCCTCTGACAAACGACTGGAGATAAAGACGAACCAACCATCGTTTGCATACGGAAATCACAACACGGAACCCAAAACGCAAAGACACATACTAGGAGAGCACAAAACACTTAAAAGATGAGCAACACGGATCTTAATGACCGGTAAATTGTTTGTATAGGCACTTCACCTATCGGTTCAAAGCGTATTTTTTAATATTGATAGGAATTAAACTGCTTTATTCAATCAAATTAAGACCAACTTGAAGAAATGTTAGAGAATACCGAAAAGCCAATCAAAAGTTCGTAATTAATTTCGTAAACCACGAAATTGTGTTTAAAACAAAAACTGAATATATACAAACAAATGAGGGTGGGGTCAACACGAAATACAAAAGCAATACAAAACAAAAGATGGGAACATATGCAGTTAATATTTATGGATGGCTAATTTGTAAGCTTATTGTACCGCAACGAACAATAGAAAGTAAAACGAGCATGCAATACATATACAAAATCATTTGCATATTGCAAAGTCTATATACAGGTAGGAAGATGTTCAAGGGGTAACCAAAGAATAATATATTGATTTTCTAAATCTAAATGAATGCTCTAAGAGATGGTTGTATCGTGGTACATTATCGTGTGTGATGTGTTTCATAATAGCGTTGACGCTGTATAATAGGACAAATCATGTCAATGCTAAACATCATACACCTCCAGTGTGGAATTGTCACAGTGAGGATAAACACAGCATTAGTATTGGTATACTGATTCCTTCTACCACTAAATACATAAATATGTGTTTAATTTTATTTATTGTTCCGTTTTATCTTATCATTTAATGTTTCAGTATTTTTCTATTGAGCTTGTTACATAAATATTGTAACTGTAAATGAAAGAATATATATAATGGTAGTTATGCAGTTGTCAGTTTCTATTGATTGTCCATTCTTGATAGCCACTTTCTCTAGCGTTTATATAAACCTATTACATGATTAAGGATGTACATATATATATATATAAGTCATGAATTGTTTTCTTTCAACACACATTTCATTGAAATCTTAAGTTGGTGCAGTAATATCAGGGGGAAAGGGTAGCTTAACTTAGAGGCCGCTGTTAGCTACAAAGCTTATTTGTCCGAGTGGAGAAAATAAGGCACAACATACTTATTTTTTAACAAGTAAAGAAGATCATGCATATGTAAGAGGAGAAATATATCAAAGGGTAATTGCAATCCGTAAATCGAAGAAGGACAAATAATACAATGACCCGAAGAAGGACAGTAAAGGGACAAAAGGACAAACAACGATCCTCAAGGATCTACCAGGATACATTTCTCCCTTCTCCATTGAAATTAGTAGTCACAGTTTTTAAATGGAATAACAGTAGGCTGGTATGTCAAACAACACTGGCAAGATTACTATGTTTGGCTGAAAACGTGGGGGTCCAAATGCAATTTGGGAAAACAGTCAGTTTTCTATAGCTAAACGTTAGCGAATACCAAAGGGCAATCCAAAAATGACAATCTAGAGAATGCTGACAACTTAGGGTACACAAGACAAAATAAAACAAAGCATAAACACAACACAATGTATGTTGAACACCACTATGCACACACACATACACACACACAATTAACGTAAATAAGACATGCGCCCTCCAACAAACAACTGGTAAAACAGGAACCAAACATATTATGTGTGAGATTGATGTAAACATTACAAATGGTGTGACTTTCTTTACACATCAAGAACAATATTACATCGACATACATGTGGAAATCTACCTTTGCAGTATTCATGGCTTACGCAATATCAATGCATATTATAACAACATAAGCTTTGTGAATTTCCAATGTGTCTTTGCTTAAATTTCGTCCTTATTGATCACTATGCCTTTGTTTACCTGTTTTTAATGATCCAGAACGGTTATGCATACCGATTTTTTGATATATCAATTTGCCAGAAATATCATACCGAGTGGGCTTTGTAATATAACATTACATGCATGAATAGAATATAAAGCAAGCAATGATTTATTTTATTCTCTAAATGTTTAAAGAAAAGCGTCTAATGTACCATTTTGCTAACATCATTACGACAATAACATCAAGATCAGGATAAATTACATCAATATAATTATTGAATTGACCTTAATCCACAGTTGTGATATCATACAAACAAGATGACATTCACTTAAAATTTAATGTGCTAATGTCAATAAACGATAGATAATAATGAAGTGGTAACACAACATGGACAATCCAAAGAAATTGTCAATTGCAGGTCACACAAGACAAAAATAAAAATCAAGCGAAATCAAAATAAACCCAATGCAATGTGCGTTGGACACACCTATCCGCAAGCAAGCACAGATAACGTTAATAAGACATGATCCCTCTGACAAACGACTGGAGATAAAGACGAACCAACCATCGTTTGCATACGGAAATCACAACACGGAACCCAAAACGCAAAGACACATAATAGGAGAACACAAAACACTAAAAAGATGAGCAACACGGATCTTAATGACCGGTAAATTGTTTGTATAGGCACTTCACCTATCGGTTCAAAGCGTATTTATTAATATTGATAGGAATTAAACTGCTTTATTCAATCAAATTAAGACCAACTTGAAGAAATGTTAGAGAATACCGAAAAGCCACTCAAAAGTTCGAAATTAATTTCGTAAACCACGAAATTGTTTTTAAAACAAAAACTGAATATATACAAACAGATGAGGGTGGGGTCAACACGAAATACAAAAGCAATAAAAAACAAAAGATGGGAACATATGCAGTTAATATTTATGGATGGCTAATTTGTAAGCTTATTGTACCGCAACGAACAATAGAAAGTAAAACGAGCATGCAATACATATACAAAATCATTTGCATATTGCAAAGTCTATATACAGGTAGGAAGATGTTCAAGGGGTAACCAAAGAATAATATATTGAGTTTCTAAATCTAAATGAATGCTCTAAGAGATGGTTGTATCGTGGTACATTATCGTGTGCGATGTGCTTCATAATAGCGTTGACGCTGTATAATAGGACAAATCATGTCAATGCTAAATATCATAAACATCCAGTGTGGAATTGTCACAGTGAGGATAAACACACCATTAGTATTGGTATACTGATTCCTTCTACCACTAAATACATAAATATGTGTTAAATTTTATTTATTGTTCCGTTTTATCTTATCATTTAATGTTTCAGTATTTATCTATTGAGCTTGTTACATAAATATTGTAACTGTAAATGAAAGAATATATACAATGGTAGTTATGCAGTTGTCAGTTTCTATTGATTGTCCATTCTTGATAGCCACTTTCTCTAGCGTTTATATAAACCTATTACATGATTAAGGATATACATATATATATAAGTCATGAATTGTTTTCTTTCAACACACATTTTATTGAAATCACCAGTTGTTGCAGTAATATAAGGGGGAAAGGGTAGCTTAACTTAGAGGCCGCTGTTAGCTACAAAGCTTATTTGTCCGAGTGGAGAAAATAAGGCACAACATACTTATTTTTTACAAGTAAAGAAGATCATACATATGTAAGAGGAGAAATATATCAAAGGGTAATTGCAATCCGTAAATCGAAGAAGGACAAATAATACAATGACCCGAAGAAGGACAGTAAAGGGACAAAAGGACAAACAACGATCCTCAAGGATCTATCAGGATACATTTCTCCCTTCTCCATTGAAATTAGTAGTCACAGTTTTTAAATGGAATAACAGTAGGCTGGTATGTCAAACAACACTGGCAAGATTACTATGTTTGGCTGAAAACGTGGGGGTCCAAATGCAATTTGGGAAAACAGTCAGTTTTCTATAGCTAAACGTTAGCGAATACCAAAGGGCAATCCAAAAATGACAATCTAGAGAATGCTGACAACTTAGGGTACACAAGACAAAATAAAACAAAGCATAAACACAACACAATGTATGTTGAACACCACTATGCACACACACATACACACACACAATTAACGTAAATAAGACATGCGCCCTCCAACAAACAACTGGTAAAACAGGAACCAAACATATTATGTGTGAGATTGATGTAAACATTACAAATGGTGTGACTTTCTTTACACATCAAGAACAATATTACATCGACATACATGTGGAAATCTACCTTTGCAGTATTCATGGCTTACGCAATATCAATGCATATTATAACAACATAAGCTTTGTGAATTTCCAATGTGTCTTTGCTTAAATTTCGTCCTTATTGATCACTATGCCTTTGTTTACCTGTTTTTAATGATCCAGAACGGTTATGCATACCGATTTTTTGATATATCAATTTGCCAGAAATATCATACCGAGTGGGCTTTGTAATATAACATTACATGCATGAATAGAATATAAAGCAAGCAATGATTTATTTTATTCTCTAAATGTTTAAAGAAAAGCGTCTAATGTACCATTTTGTTAACATCATTACTACAATAACATCAAGATCAGGATAAATTACATCAATATAATTATTGAATTGACCTTAATCCACAGTTGTGATATCATACAAACAAGATGACATTCACTTAACATTTAATGTGCTAATGTCAATAAACGATAGATAATAATGAAGTGGTAACACAACATGGACAATCCAAAGAAATTGTCAATTGCAGGTCACACAAGACAAAAATAAAAATCAAGCGAAATCAAAATAAACCCAATACAATGTGCGTTGGACACACCTATCCGCAAGCAAGCACAGATAACGTTAATAAGACATGAGCCCTCTGACAAACGACTGGAGATAAAGACGAACCAACCATCGTTTGCATACGGAAATCACAACACGGAACCCAAAACGCAAAGACACATAATAGGAGAACACAAAACACTAAAAAGATGAGCAACACGGATCTTAATGACCGGTAAATTGTTTGTATAGGCACTTCACCTATCGGTTCAAAGCGTATTTATTAATATTGATAGGAATTAAACTGCTTTATTCAATCAAATTAAGACCAACTTGAAGAAATGTTAGAGAATACCGAAAAGCCACTCAAAAGTTCGAAATTAATTTCGTAAACCACAAAATTGTTTTTAAAACAAAAACTGAATATATACAAACAGATGAGGGTGGGGTCAACACGAAATACAAAAGCAATAAAAAACAAAAGATGGGAACATATGCAGTTAATATTTATGGATGGCTAATTTGTAAGCTTATTGTACCGCAACGAACAATAGAAAGTAAAACGAGCATGCAATACATATACAAAATCATTTGCATATTGCAAAGTCTATATACAGGTAGGAAGATGTTCAAGGGGTAACCAAAGAATAATATATTGAGTTTCTAAATCTAAATGAATGCTCTAAGAGATGGTTGTATCGTGGTACATTATCGTGTGCGATGTGCTTCATAATAGCGTTGACGCTGTATAATAGGACAAATCATGTCAATGCTAAATATCATACACCTCCAGTGTGGAATTGTCACAGTGAGGATAAACACACCATTAGTATTGGTATACTGATTCCTTCTACCACTAAATACATACATATGTGTTCAATTTTATTTATTGTTCCGTTTTATCTTATCATTTAATGTTTCAGTATTTATCTATTGAGCTTGTTACATAAATATTGTAACTGTAAATGAAAGAATATATACAATGGTAGTTATGCAGTTGTCAGTTTCTATTGATTGTCCATTCTTGATAGCCACTTTCTCTAGCGTTTATATAAACCTATTACATGATTAAGGATATACATATATATATAAGTCATGAATTGTTTTCTTTCAACACACATTTTATTGAAATCACCAGTTGTTGCAGTAATATAAGGGGGAAAGGGTAGCTTAACTTAGAGGCCGCTGTTAGCTACAAAGCTTATTTGTCCGAGTGGAGAAAATAAGGCACAACATACTTATTTTTTACAAGTAAAGAAGATCATACATATGTAAGAGGAGAAATATATCAAAGGGTAATTGCAATCCGTAAATCGAAGAAGGACAAATAATACAATGGCCCGAAGAAGGACAGTAAAGGAACAAAAGGACAAACAACGATCCTCAAGGATCTATCAGGATACATTTCTCCCTTCTCCATTGAAATTAGTAGTCACAGTTTTTAAATGGAATAACAGTAGGCTGGTATGTCAAACAACACTGGCAAGATTACTATGTTTGGCTGAAAACGTGGGGGTCCAAATACAATTTGGGGAAACAGTCAGTTTTCTATAGCTAAACGTTAGCGAATACCAAAGGGCAATCCAAAAATGACAATCTAGAGAATACTGACAACTTAGGGTACACAAGACAAAATAAAACAAAGCAAAAACACAACACAATGTATGTTGGACACCACTATGCACACACACATACACACACACAATTAACGTAAATAAGACATGCGCCCTCAGACAAACAACTGGTAAAACAGGAACCAAACATAATATGTGTGAGATTGATGTAAACATTACAAATGGTGTGACTTTCTTTAAACATCAAGAACAATATTACATCGACATACATATGGAAATCTACCTCTGCAGTATTCATGGCTTACACAATATCAATGCATATTATAACAAGATAAGCTTTGTGAATTTCCAATGTGTCTTTGTTTAAATTTCGTCCTTATGCCTTTGCTTACCTGTTTTTAATGATCCAGAACGGTGATGCATACCGATTTTTTGATATATCAGTTTGCCAGAAATATCATACCGAGTGGGCTTTGTAATATAACATTACATGCATGAATAGAATATAAAGCAAGCAATGATTTATTTTATTCTCTAAATGTTTAAAGAAAAGCGTCTAATGTACCATTTTGTTAACATCATTACGACAATAACATCAAGATCAGGATAAATTACATCAATATAATTATTGAATTGACCTTAATCCACAGTTGTGATATAATACAAACAAGATGACATTTACTTAACATTTAATGTGGTAATGTCAATAAACGATAGATAATAATGAAGTGGTAACACAACATGGACAATCCATCGAAATTGGAAATTGCAGGTAACACAAGACAAAAATAAAAATCAAACAAAATCAAAATAAATCCAACACAATGCGCGTTGGACACAACAATCCGCAAGCAAGCACAGATAACGTTAATAAGACATGAGGTCTCTTACAAACAACTGGAGGTAAAGACGAACCAACCATCGCTTGTACGCGGAAATCACAACACGGAACCCAAAATGTAAAGACACATAATAGGAGAACACAAAACACTAAAAAGATTAGCAACACGGACCTTAATGACAGGTAAATTGTTTGTAAAAGCACTACACCTATCGGTTGAAAGCGTATTTATTAAAATTGATAGGAATTAAACTGCTTTATTCAATCAAATTAAGACCAACTTGAAGAAATGTTAGAGAATACCGAAAAGCCAATCAAAAGTTCGAAATTAATTTCGTAACCCACGAAATTGTGTTTAAAATAAAAGCTGAATATATACAAACAGATGAGGGTGGGGTCAACACGAAATACAAAGGCAATACAAAACAAAAGATGGGAACATATGCAGTTAATATGGCTAATTTGTAAGCTTATTGCACCGCAACGAACAATAGAAAGTAAAACGAGCATGCAATACATATACAAAATCATTTGCATATTGCAAAGTCTATATACAGGTAGGAAGATGTTCAAGGGGTAACCAAAGAATAATATATTGATTTTCTAAATCTAAATGAATGCTCTAAGAGATGGTTGTATCGTGGTACATTATCGTGTGCGATGTGTTTCATAATAGCGTTGACGCTGTATAATAGGACAAATCATGTCAATGCTAAATATCATACACCTCCAGTGTGGAATTGTCACAGTGAGGATAAACACAGCATTAGTATTGGTATACTGATTCCTTCTACCACTAAATACATACATATGTGTTAAATTTTATTTATTGTTCCGTTTTATCTTATCATTTAATGTTTCAGTATTTATCTATTGAGTTTGTTACATAAATATTGTAACTGTAAATGAAAGAATATATATAATGGTAGTTATGCAGTTGTCAGTTTCTATTGATTGTCCATTCTTGATAGCCACTTTCTCTAGCGTTTATATAAACCTATTACATGATTAAGGATGTACATATATATATATATAAGTCATGAATTGTTTTCTTTCAACACACATTTTATTGAAATCACCAGTTGTTGCAGTAATATAAGGGGGAAAGGGTAGCTTAACTTAGAGGCCGCTGTTAGCTACAAAGCTTATTTGTCCGAGTGGAGAAAATAAGGCACAACATACTTATTTTTTACAAGTAAAGAAGATCATACATATGTAAGAGGAGAAATATATCAAAGGGTAATTGCAATCCGTAAATCGTAGAAGGACAAATAATACAATGACCCGAAGAAGGACAGTAAAGGGACAAAAGGACAAACAACGATCCTCAAGGATCTATCAGGATACATTTCTCCCTTCTCCATTGAAATTAGTAGTCACAGTTTTTAAATGGAATAACAGTAGGCTGGTATGTCAAACAACACTGGCAAGATTAATATGTTTGGCTGAAAACGTGGGGGTCCAAATACAATTTGGGAAAACAGTCAGTTTTCTATAGCTAAACGTTAGAGAATACCAAAGGCAATCCAAAAATGACAATCTAGAGAATACTGACAACTTAGGTTACACAAGACAAAATAAAACAAAGCAAAAACACAACACAATGTATGTTGGACACCACTATGCACACACACATACACACACACAATTAACGTAAATAAGACATGCGCCCTCCAACAAACAACTGGTAAAACAGGAACCAAACATAATATGTGTGAGATTGATGTAAACATTACAAATGGTGTGAACTTTCTTTACACATCAAGAACAATATTACATCGACATACATGTGGAAATCTACCTTTGCAGTATTCATGGCTTACACAATATCAATGCATATTATAACAACATAAACTTTGTGAATTTCCAATGTGTCTTTGTTTAAATTTCGTCCTTATTGATCACAATGCCTTTGTTTACCTGTTTTCAGTGATCCAGAACGGTTATGCATACCGATTTTTTTATATATCAATTTGCCAGAAATATCATACCGAGTGGGCTTTGTAATATAACATTACATGCATGAATAGAAAATACAGCAAGCAATGATCTATTTTACTCTCTAAATGTTTAAAGAAAAGCGTCTAATGTACCATTTTGTTAACATCATTACGACAATAACATCAAGATCGGGATAAATTACATCAATATAATTATTGAATTGACCTTAATCCACAGTTGTGATATAATACAAACAATATGACATTTACTTAACATTTAATGTGCTAATGTCAATGAACGATAGAGAATAATGAAGTGGTAACACACCATGGACAATCCATAGAAATTGGCAATTGCAGGTCACACAAGACAAAAATAAAAATCAAGCAAAATCAAAATAAACCCAACACAATGTGCGTTGGACACAACTATCCGCAAGCAAGCACAGATACCGTTAATAAGACATGAGCCCTCTGACAAACGACTGGAGATAAAGACGAACCAACCATCGTTTGCATATGGAAATCACAACACGGAACCCAAAACGTAAAGACACATAATAGGAGAACACAAAACACTAAAAAGATGAGCAACACGGATCTAAATGATCGGTAAATTGTTTGTATAAGCACTACACCTATCGGTTCAAAGCGTATTTATTAATATTGATAGGAATTAAATTGCTTTATTCAATCAAATTAAGACCAACTTGAAGAAATGTTAGAGAATACCGAAAAGCCAATCAAAAGTTCGAAATTAATTTCGTAAACCACGAAATTGTGTTTAAAATAAAAACTGAATATATACAAACAGATGAGGATGGGGTCAACACGAAATACAAAAGCAATAAAAAACAAAAGATGGAAACATATGCAGTTAATATTTATGGATGGCTAATTTGTAAGCTTATTGTACCACAACGAACAATAAAAAGTAAAACGAGCATGCAATACATATACAAAATCATTTGCATATTGCAAAGTCTATATACAGGTAGGTAGATGTTCAAGGGGTAACCAAAGAATAATATATTGATTTTCTAAATCTAAATGAATGCTCTAAGACGATGGTTGTATCGTGGTACATTATCGTGTGCGATGTGTTTCATAATAGCGTTGACGCTGTATAATAGGACAAATCATGTCAATGTTAAATATCATACACCTCCAGTGTGGAATTGTCACATTGAGGATAAGCACAGCATTAGTATTGGTATACTGATTCCTTCTACCACTAAATACATAAATATGTGTTCAATTTTATGTATTGTTTCGTTTTATCTTATCATTTAATGTTTCAGTATTTATCTATTGAGCTTGTTACATACATATTGTAACTGTAAATGAAAGAATATATATAATGGTAGTTATGCAGTTGTCAGTTTCTATTGATTGTCCATTCTTGATAGCCACTTTCTCTAGCGTTTATATAAACCTATTACATGATTAAGGATGTACATATATATATAAGTCATGAATTGTTTTCTTTCAACACACATTTTATTGAAATCACCAGTTGTTGTAGTAATATCAGGGGGAAAGGGTAGCTTAACTTAGAGGCCGCTGTTAGCTACAAAGCTTATTTGTCCGAGTGGAGAAAATAAGGCACAACATACTTATTTTTTTCAAGTAAAGAAGATCATACATATTGTAAGAGGAGAAATATATCAAAGGGTAATTGCAATCCGTAAATCGAAGAAGGACAACTAATACAATGACCCGAAGAAGGACAGTAAAGGGACAAAAGGACAAACAACGATCCTCAAGGATCTATCAGGATACATTTCTCCCTTCTCCATTGAAATTAGTAATCACAGTTTTTAAATGGAATAACAGTAGGCTGGTATGTCAAACAACACTGGCAAGATTAATATGTTTGGTTGAAAACGTGGGGGTCCAAATACAATTTGGGAAAACAGTAAGTTTTCTATAGCTAAACGTTAGCGAATACCAAAGGGCAATCCAAAAATGACAATCTAAAGAATGCTGACAACTTAGGGTACACAAGACAAAATAAAACAAATCAAAAACACAACGCAATGTATGTTGGACACCACTATGCACACACACATACACACACACAATTAACGTAAATAAGACATGCGCCCTCCAACACACAACTGGTAAAACAGGAACCAAACATAATATGTGTGAGATTGATGTAAACATTACAAATGGTGTGACTTTCTTTACACATCAAGAACAATATTATATCGACATACATGTGGAAATCTACCTTTGCAGTATTCATGGCTTACACAATATCAATGCATATTATAACAAGATAAGCTTTGTGAATTTCCAATGTGTCTTTGTTTAAATTTCGTCCTTATTGATCACTATGCCTTTGCTTACCTGTTTTTAATGATCCAGAACGGTTATGCATACCGATTTTTTGATATATCAATTTGCCAGAAATATCACACCGAGTGGGCTTTGTAATATAACATTACATGCATGAATAGAATATAAAGCAAGCAATGATTTATTTTATTCTCTAAATGTTTAAAGAAAAGCGTCTAATGTATCATTTTGTTAACATCATTACGACAATAACATCAAGATCGGGATAAATTACATCAATATAATTATTGAATTGACCTTAATCCACAGTTGTGATATAATACAAACAATATGACATTTACTTAACATTTAATGTCCTAATGTCCATAGATAGAGAATAACGAAGTGGTAACACAACATGGACAATCCATAGAAATTGGCAATTGCAGGTCACACAAGACAAAATAAAAATCAAGCAAAATCAAAATCAACCCAACACAATGTGCGTTGGACACAACTATCCGCAAGCAAGCACAGATACCGTTAATAAGACATGAGCCCTCTGACAAACGACTAGAGATAAAGACGAACCAACCATCGTTTGCATATGGAAATCACAACACGGAACCCAAAACGTAAAGACACATAATAGGAGAACACAAAACACTAAAAAGATGAGCAACACGGATCTTAATGACCGGTAAATTGTTTGTATAAGCACTACACCTATCGGTTCAAAGCGTATTTATTAATATTGATAGGAATTAAACTGCTTTATTCAATCAAATTAAGACCAACTTGAAGAAATGTTAGAGAATACCGAAAAGCCAATCAAAAGTTCGAAATTAATTTCGTAAACCACGAAATTGTGTTTAAAATAAAAAATTGAATAGATACAAACAGATGAGGGTGGGGTCAACACGAAATACAAAACCAATAAAAAACAAAAGATGGGAACATATGCAGTTAATATTTATGGATGGCTAATTTGTAAGCTTATTGTACCGCAACGAACAATAGAAAGTAAAACGAGCATGCAATACATATACAAAATCATTTGCATATTGCAAAGTCTATATACAGGTAGGAAGATGTTCAAGGGGTAACCAAAGAATAATATATTGATTTTCTAAATCTAAATGAATGCTCTAAGACGATGGTTGTATCGTGGTACATTATCGTGTGCGATGTGTTTCATAATAGCGTTGACGCTGTATAATAGGACAAATCATGTCAATGTTAAATATCATACACCTCCAGTGTGGAATTGTCACAGGGAGGATAAACACAGCATTAGTATTGGTATACTGATTCCTTCTACCACTAAATACATAAATATGTATTCAATTTTATTTATTGTTCCGTTTTATCTTATCATTTAATGTTTCAGTATTTATCTATTGAGCTTGTTACATAAATATTGTAACTGTAAATGAAAGAATATATATAATGGTAGTTATGCAGTTGTCAGTTTCTATTGATTGTCCATTCTTGATAGCCACTTTCTCTAGCGTTTATATAAACCTATTACATGATTAAGGATGTACATATATATATAAGACGTGAATTGTTTTCTTTCAACACACATTTTATTGAAATCTCCAGTTGTTGCAGTAATATAAGGGGGAAAGGGTAGCTTAACTTAGAGGCCGCTGTTAGCTACAACGCTTATTTGTCCGAGTGGAGTAAATAAGGCACAACATACTTATTTTTTACAAGTAAAGAAGATCATACATATGTAAGAGGAGAAATATATCAAAGGGTAATTGCAATCCGTAAATCGAAGAAGGACAAATAATACAATGGCCCGAAGAAGGACAGTAAAGGGACAAAAGGACAAACAACGATCCTCGAGGATCTATCAGGATACATTTCTCCCTTCGCCATTGAAATTAGTAGTCACAGTTTTTAAATGGAATAACAGTAGGCTGGTATGTCAAACAACACTGGCCAGATTAATATGTTTGGCTGAAAACGTGGGGGTCCAAATACAATTTGGGAAAACATTCAGTTTTCTTTAGCTAAACGTTAGCGAATACCAAAGGGCAATCCAAAAATGACAATCTAGAGAATGCTGACAACTTAGGGTACACAAGACAAAATAAAAGAAAGCAAAAACACAACACAATGTATATTGGACACCACTATGCACACACACATACACACACACAATTAACGTAAATAAGACATGCGCCCTCCAACAAACAACTGGAAAAACAGGAACCAAACATAATATGTGTGAGATTGATGTAAACATTACAAATGGTGTGACTTTCTTTACACATCAAGAACAATATCACATCGACATACATGTGGAAATCTACCTTTGCAGTATTCATGGCTTGCACAATATCAATGCATATTATAACAACATAAGCTTTGTGAATTTCCAATGTGTCTTTGTTTAAATTTCGTCCTTATTGATCACTATCCCTTTGTTTACCTGTTTTTAATGATCCAGAACGGTTATGCATACCGCTTTTTTGATATATCAATTTGCCAGAAATATCATACCGAGCGGGCTTTGTAATATAATATTACATGCATGAATAGAATATAAAGCAAGCAATGATTAATTTTATTCTCTAAATGTTTAAAGAAAAGCGTCTAATGTACCATTTTGTTAACATCATTACGACAATAACATCAAGATCGGGATAAATTACATCAATATAATTATTGAATTGACCTTAATCCACAGTTGTGATATAATACAAACAATATGACATTTACTTAACATTTAATGTGCTAATGTCAATGAACGATAGAGAATAATGAAGTGGTAACACACCATGGACAATCCATAGAAATTGGCAATTGCAGGTCACACAAGACAAAAATAAAAATCAAGCAAAATCAAAATAAACCCAACACAATGTGCGTTGGACACAACTATCCGCAAGCAAGCACAGATACCGTTAATAAGACATGAGCCCTCTGACAAACGACTGGAGATAAAGACGAACCAACCATCGTTTGTACGCGGAAATCACAACACGGAACCCAATGCGTAAAGACACATAATAGGAGAACACAAAACACTAAAAACATGAGCAACACGGATCTTAATGACCGGTAAATTGTTTGTAAAAGCACTACACCTATCGGTTCAAAGCGTATTTATTAATATTGATAGGAATTAAACTGCTTTATTCAATCAAATTAAGACCAACTTGAAGAAATGTTAGAGAATACCGAAAAGCCAATCAAAAGTTCGAAATTAATTTCGTAAACCACGAAATTGTGTTTAAAATAAAAATTGAATAGATACAAACAGATGAGGGTGGGGTCAACACGAAATACAAAAGCAATAAAAAACAAAAGATGGGAACATATGCAGTTAATATTTATGGATGGCTAATTTGTAAGCTTATTGTACCGCAACGAACAATAGCAAGTAAAACGAGCATGCAATACATATACAAAATCATTTGCATATTGCAAAGTCTATATACAGGTAGGAAGATGTTCAAGGGGTAACCAAAGAATAATATATTGATTTTCTAAATCTAAATGAATGCTCTAAGACGATGGTTGTATCGTGGTACATTATCGTGTGCGCTGTGTTTCATAATAGCGTTGACGCTGTATAATAGGACAAATCATGTCAATGTTAAATATCATACACCTCCAGTGTGGAATTGTCACAGGGAGGATAAACACAGCATTAGTATTGGTATACTGATTCCTTCTACCACTAAATACATAAATATGTGTTCAATTTTATTTATTATTCCGTTTTATCTTATCATTTAATGTTTCAGTATTTATCTATTGAGCTTGTTACATACATATTGTAACTGTAAATGAAAGAATATATATAATGGTAGTTATGCAGTTGTCAGTTTCTATTGATTGTCCATTCTTGATAGCCACTTTCTCTAGCGTTTATATAAACCTATTGCATGATTAAGGATGTACATCTATATATAAGTCGTGAATTGTTTTCTTTCAACACACATTTTATTGAAATCTCCAGTTGTTGCAGTAATATAAGGAGGAAAGGGTAGCTTAACTTAGAGGCCGCTGTTAGCTACAACGCTTATTTGTCCGAGTGGAGAAAATAAGGCACAACATACTTATTTTTTACAAGTAAAGAAGATCATACATATGTAAGAGGAGAAATATATCAAAGGGTAATTGCAATCCGTAAATCGAAGAAGGACAAATAATACAATGGCCCGAAGAAGGACAGTAAAGGGACAAAAGGACAAATAACGATCCTCAAGGATCTATCAGGATAGATTTCTCCCTTCTCCATTGAAATTAGTAGTCACAGTTTTTAAATGGAATAACAGTAGGCGGGTATGTCAAACAACATTGGCAAGATTAATATGTTTGGTTGAAAACGTGGGGGTCCAAATACAATTTGGGAAAACATTCAGTTTTCTATAGCTAAACGTTAGCGAATACCAAAGGGCAATCCAAAAATGACAATCTAGAGAATGCTGACAACTTAGGGTACACAAGACAAAATAAAAGAAAGCAAAAACACAACACAATGTATATTGGACACCACTATGCACACACACATACACACACACAATTAACGTAAATAAGACATGCGCCCTCCAACAAACAACTGGAAAAAACAGGAACCAAACATAATATGTGTGAGATTGATGTAAACATTACAAATGGTGTGACTTTCTTTACACATCAAGAACAATATCACATCGACATACATGTGGAAATCTACCTTTGCAGTATTCATGGCTTGCACAATATCAATGCATATTATAACAACATAAGCTTTGTGAATTTCCAATGTGTCTTTGTTTAAATTTCGTCCTTATTGATCACTATGCCTTTGTTTACCTGTTTTTAATTATCCAGAACGGTTATGCATACCGCTTTTTTGATATATCAATTTGCCAGAAATATCATATCGAGCGGGCTTTGTAATATAACATTACATGCATGAATAGAATATAAAGCAAGCAATGATTAATTTTATTCTCTAAATGTTTAAAGAAAAGCGTCTAATGTACCATTTTGTTAACATCATTACGACAATAACATCAAGATCGGGATAAATTACATCAATATAATTATTGAATTGACCTTAATCCACAGTTGTGATATAATACAAACAATATGACATTTACTTAACATTTAATGTGCTAATGTCAATGAACGATAGAGAATAATGAAGTGGTAACACACCATGGACAATCCATAGAAATTGGCAATTGCAGGTCACACAAGACAAAAATAAAAATCAAGCAAAATCAAAATAAACCCAACACAATGTGCGTTGGACACAACTATCCGCAAGCAAGCACAGATACCGTTAATAAGACATGAGCCCTCTGACAAACGACTGGTTATAAAGACGAACCAACCATCGTTTGCATATGGAAATCACAACACGGAACCCAAAACGTAAAGACACATAATAGGAGAACACAAAACACTAAAAAGATGAGCAACACGGATCTTAATGACCGGTAAATTGTTTGTATAAGCACTACACCTATCGGTTCAAAGCGTATTTATTAATATTGATAGGAATTAAACTGCTTTATTCAATCAAATTAAGACCAACTTGAAGAAATGTTAGAGAATACCGAAAAGCCAATCAAAAGTTCGAAATTAATTTCGTAAACCACGAAATTGTGTTTAAAACAAAAACTGAATATATACAAACAGATGAGGGTGGGGTCAACACGAAATACAAAAGCAATAAAAAACAAAAGATGGGAACATATGCAGTTAATATTTATGGATGGCTAATTTGTAAGCTTATTGTACCGCAACGAACAATAGAAAGTAAAACGAGCATGCAATACATATACAAAATCATTTGCATATTGCAAAGTCTATATACAGGTAGGAAGATGTCCAAGGGGTAACCAAAGAATAATATATTGATTTTCTAAATCTAAATGAATGCTCTAAGACGATGGTTGTATCGTGGTACATTATCGTGTGCGATGTGTTTCATAATAGCGTTGACGCTGTATAATAGGACAAATCATGTCAATGTTAAATATCATACACCTCCAGTGTGGAATTGTCACAGGGAGGATAAGCACAGCATTAGTATTGGTATACTGATTCCTTCTACCACTAAATACATAAATATGTGTTCAATTTTATGTATTGTTCCGTTTTATCTTATCATTTAATGTTTCAGTATTTATCTATTGAGCTTGTTACATACATATTGTAACTGTAAATGAAAGAATATATATAATGGTAGTTATGCAGTTGTCAGTTTCTATTGATTGTCCATTCTTGATAGCCACTTTCTCTAGCGTTTATATAAACCTATTACATGTTTAAGGATGTATATATATATATATAAGTCATGAATTGTTTTCTTTCAACACACATTTTATTGAATTCACCAGTTGTTGTAGTAATATCAGGGGGAAAGGGTAGCTTAACTCAGAGGCCGCTGTTAGCTACAAAGCTTATTTGTCCGAGTGGAGAAAATAAGGCACAACATACTTATTTTTTACAAGTAAAGAAGATCATACATATGTAAGAGGAGAAATATATCAAAGGGTAATTGCAATCCGTAAATCGAAGAAGGACAAATAATACAATGGCCCGAAGAAGGACAGTAAAGGGACAAAAGGACAAATAACGATCCTCAAGGATCTATCAGGATAGATTTCTCCCTTCTCCATTGAAATTAGTAGTCACAGTTTTTAAATGGAATAACAGTAGGCGGGTATGTCAAACAACATTGGCAAGATTAATATGTTTGGTTGAAAACGTGGGGGTCCAAATACAATTTGGGAAAACATTCAGTTTTCTATAGCTAAACGTTAGCGAATACCAAAGGGCAATCCAAAAATGACAATCTAGAGAATGCTGACAACTTAGGGTACACAAGACAAAATAAAAGAAAGCAAAAACACAACACAATGTATATTGGACACCACTATGCACACACACATACACACACACAATTAACGTAAATAAGACATGCGCCCTCCAACAAACAACTGGAAAAAACAGGAACCAAACATAATATGTGTGAGATTGATGTAAACATTACAAATGGTGTGACTTTCTTTACACATCAAGAACAATATCACATCGACATACATGTGGAAATCTACCTTTGCAGTATTCATGGCTTGCACAATATCAATGCATATTATAACAACATAAGCTTTGTGAATTTCCAATGTGTCTTTGTTTAAATATCGTCCTTATTGATCACTATGCCTTTGTTTACCTGTTTTTAATGATCCAGAACGGTTATGCATACCGCTTTTTTGATATATCAATTTGCCAGAAATATCATATCGAGCGGGCTTTGTAATATAACATTGCATGCATGAATAGAATATAAAGCAAGCAATGATTAATTTTATTCTCTAAATGTTTAAAGAAAAGCGTCTAATGTACCATTTTGTTAACATCATTACGACAATAACATCAAGATCGGGATAAATTACATCAATATAATTATTGAATTGACCTTAATCCACAGTTGTGATATAATACAAACAATATGACATTTACTTAACATTTAATGTGCTAATGTCAATGAACGATAGAGAATAATGAAGTGGTAACACACCATGGACAATCCATAGAAATTGGCAATTGCAGATCACACAAGACAAAAATAAAAATCAAGCAAAATCAAAATAAACCCAACACAATGTGCGTTGGACACAACTATCCGCAAGCAAGCACAGATACCGTTAATAAGACATGAGCCCTCTGACAAACGACTGGTTATAAAGACGAACCAACCATCGTTTGCATATGGAAATCACAACACGGAACCCAAAACGTAAAGACACATAATAGGAGAACACAAAACACTAAAAAGATGAGCAACACGGATCTTAATGACCGGTAAATTGTTTGTATAAGCACTACACCTATCGGTTCAAAGCGTATTTATTAATATTGATAGGAATTAAACTGCTTTATTCAATCAAATTAAGACCAACTTGAAGAAATGTTAGAGAATACCGAAAAGCCAATCAAAAGTTCGAAATTAATTTCGTAAACCACGAAATTGTGTTTAAAACAAAAACTGAATATATACAAACAGATGAGGGTGGGGTCAACACGAAATACAAAAGCAATAAAAAACAAAAGATGGGAACATATGCAGTTAATATTTATGGATGGCTAATTTGTAAGCTTATTGTACCGCAACGAACAATAGAAAGTAAAACGAGCATGCAATACATATACAAAATCATTTGCATATTGCAAAGTCTATATACAGGTAGAAAGATGTCCAAGGGGTAACCAAAGAATAATATATTGATTTTCTAAATCTAAATGAATGCTCTAAGACGATGGTTGTATCGTGGTACATTATCGTGTGCGATGTGTTTCATAATAGCGTTGACGCTGTATAATAGGACAAATCATGTCAATGTTAAATATCATACACCTCCAGTGTGGAATTGTCACAGTGAGGATAAGCACAGCATTAGTATTGGTATACTGATTCCTTCTACCACTAAATACATAAATATGTGTTCAATTTTATGTATTGTTCCGTTTTATCTTATCATTTAATGTTTCAGTATTTATCTATTGAGCTTGTTACATACATATTGTAACTGTAAATGAAAGAATATATATAATGGTAGTTATGCAGTTGTCAGTTTCTATTGATTGTCCATTCTTGATAGCCACTTTCTCTAGCGTTTATATAAACCTATTACATGATTAAGGATGTATATATATATACATAAGTCATGAATTGTATTCTTTCAACACACATGTTATTGAAATCACGAGTTGTTACAGTAATATCAGGGGGAAAGGGTAGCTTAACTTACAGGCGCTGTTCGCTACAAAGCTTATATTTCCGAGTGGAGAAAATAAGGCACAACATACTTATTTTTCACAAGTAAAGACGATCATACATATGTAACAGGAGAAATATATCAAAGGGTAATTGCAATCCGTAAATCGAAGGTCAGATAATACACGGGCCCGAAGAAGGACAGTAAAGGGTCAAAAGGACAAACAACGATCCTCAAGGATCTATAAGGATAAATTGCCCCCTTCTCCATTGAAATTAGTAGTCACTGTGTTGAAATGAAATAACATTAGGCTGGTATGTCAAACAACACTGGCAAGATTATTATGTTTGGCTGAAAACGTGTGGGTCCAAATACAATTTGGGAAAAAGTCAGTCTTCTATAGCTAAACGTTAGAAAATACCAAAGAGCAATCCAAAAATGAGAATCTAGAGATGCTGACAACTTAGGTACACAAGACGAAATAAAAAAAGAGCAAAAACACAACACAATGTATGTTGGACACCACTATGCACACACACACACAATTAACGTAAATAAGACATCCGCATTCCAACAAATAACTGGTAAAACCGGAACCAAACATAGGCTGTGTGAGATTGATGTAAACATTCCAAATGGTGTGATTTTCTTTGCACATTACGAACAATATTACATCGACATATATGTGCAAATCTAACCTTTGCAGTATTCATGGCTTACACAATATCAATGCATATTATAACAACATAAGTTTTGTGAATTTACAATGTGTCTTTGTTTAAATTTCGTCATTATTGATGACTATGCCTTTGATTACCTATTTTTAATGATCCAGAACGGTTATGCATACCGATTTTGTGATATATCAATTTGCCAAAAATATCATATGCAGTGATTTATTTTATTCTCTAAATGTTTATTAAAAGCCTGTAATGTACCATTTTGTTAACATCATTAAGACATTAACATCAAGATCGGGATAAATTACATCAATTTAACTATTGTGATATAATACAAACAAAAAGATATTTACTTTACATTTAATGTCAATAAGTGATAGAGAATACTGAAATGGTAGCACAAAATGGACCATCCATAGAAATTGGCAACGCATGTCACATAAGGCAAAGAATAAAAACCAAACAAAAACAAGCAAAAAAAGAACACAATGTGCGTTGGACACCACTATCCGCAAGCAAACACAAATAACGTTAATAAGACATGAGCCCTCTTACAACCAACTGGAGGTAAAGACGAACCAACCATCATTTGTATGCGGAATTCACAACACGGAACACAAAGCGTAAAGACACATAATAGGAGAACACAAAACACTAAAACGATGAGCAACACGGATCTTAATGACCGGCAAATCTTTTGTAAAAGAACTACATCTATGAGTTCAAAGCGTATTTATTAATATTGATAGCAATTTAACTGCTTTATTCAATAAAATTAAGACCAAGTTGAAGAAATTTTAGAGAATACCGAAAAGCCAATCAAAAGTTCGAAATTAATTTCGTAAACCACGAAATTTTGCTTAAAATAAAAACTGGATATATACAAACAGATAAGGATGGGGTCAACACGCAATACAAAAACAATAAAAACCAAAAGATGGGAACTTATGCGGTTAATATTTATGGATGGCTAACGTGTAAGCTTACTGTACCGCAACGAACAATAGAAGGCAAAAGGAACATGCAATACATATTCAAGATCATTTACATATTGCAAAGTCTATATACAGGTAGGAAGATTTTGAAGGGGTAACCAAAGAATAACATATCGACTTTCTATATTTAAATGAATGCTCTAAGACGATGGTTGTATCGTGGTACATTATCGTGTGCGATGTGTTTCCTAATAGCGTTGACGCTGTATAATAGGACAAATCATGTCAATGTTAAATATCATAAACCTCCAGTGTGGAATTGTCACATTGAGAATAAACACTGCATTAGACTTGGTATGCTGATTCCTTCTACCACTAAATACATAAATATGTGTTCAATTTTATTTATTGTTCCGTTTTATCTTATCACTTGATATTTCAGTATTTATCAATTGAGCTTGGTACATAAATATTGTAACTTTAAATGAAAGAATATATATAATGGTAGTTATGCAGTTGCCAAAGGGCAATCCAAAAATGACAATCTAGAGAAGTTGACAACTTAGGGTACACAAGACGAAATAAAAAAAGCAAAAACACAACACAATGTATGTTGGACACCACTATGCACAAACACACAAAATTAACGTAAATAAGAGATGCGCCCTCCAGCAAACAACGGGTAAAACAGGAACCAAACATAGGCTGTGTGAGATTGATGTAAACATTACAAATGGTGTCATTTTCTTTACACATCACAAACAATATTACATCGACATACATGTGCAAATCTAACCTTTGTAGTATTCATGGCTTACACAATATCAATGCATATTATAACAACATAAGCTTTGTGAATTTCCAATGTGTTTTTGTTTAAATGTCGTCCTTATTGATCACCATGCCTTTGTTTACCTGTTTTTAATGATCCAGAACGGCTATGCATACCGATTTTTTTATATATCAATTTGCCAGAAATATCATATGGAGTGGACTTTGTAATATAATATTAAATGCAGAAATAGAATATAAAAGAAACAGTGATTTATTTTATTCTCTAAATGTTATAAAAAACGTGTAATGTACTATTTTGTTAACATCATTAAGACATTAACATCAAGATCGGGATAAATTACAACAATTTAACTATTGAATTGACCTTAATCCACAGTTGTGATATAATACAAACAAGATGACATTTACTTAACATTTAATGTGCTAATGTCAATAAACCATGGAGAATACTGAAGTGGTAGCACAAAATGGACAATCCATAGAAATTGGCAACGTATGTCACACAAGACAAAGAATAACAACCAAACAAAAACAAGCAAAAAACGAAAACAATGTGCGTTTGACACCACTATCCGCAAGCAAACACAAATAACGTTAATAAGACATGAGCCCTCTGACAAACAACTGGAGATAAAGACGAACCAACCATCGTTTACATACGGAAATCACACCACGGAAACCAAAACGTAAAGACACATAATAGGAGAACACAAAACATTAAAAAGATGAGCAACACGGATCTTAATGACCGTTAAATCTTTTGTAAAAGCACTACACCTATGAGTTCAAAGCGTATTTATTAATATTGATAGCAATTCAACTGCTTTATTCAATCAAATTAAGACCAATTTGAAGAAATGTTAGAGAATACCGAAAAGCCAATCAAATGTTCGAAATTAATTTTGTAAACCACGAAATTTCGCTTAAGATAAAAACTGGATATAAACAAACAGATGAGGGTGGGGTCAACACGCAATACAAAAGCAATAAAAACAAAAGATGGGAACTTATGCGGTTAATATTTATGGATGGCTAATGTGTAAGCTTACTGTAAGCAGGAGAAATATATGGTACACAAGACGAAATAAAACAAAGCAAAAACACAACACAATGTATGTTGAACACCAATATGCCCACACACACAATATAATTATTGAATTGACCTTAATCCACAGTTGTGATATAATACAAACAAGATGGCATTTACCTAACATTCAATGTGCTAATGTCAATAAACGATAGAGACAACTGAAGTGGTAACACAAAATGGACAATCCATAGAAACTGGCGACGCAGGTCACACAAGATGAAGAATAAAAACCAAACAAAAACAAGCAAAAAACGAACACAATGTGCGCTGGACAACACTATCCGCAAGAAAACACATACCGTTTATTAATTTTCCGCTCCGTCGTAACGTGTTTATATTTCACACCTTTCGCTTGAAGTGTCTTCTGAGTATTAAGTAAACCAAAACTTAAGAGTCACCCCATCTTATTTTCTAAGCATTTTCTTTAGAAACCATCACACCTTGTCTTAAAGTACATATGATGATAGGATACCGACTATGCAAGACCGAGAAAACTATGGATCAAATACCAAAGATAACACTGACAGGTTGAATGCCAACTATCCATTTTTAGGCGTGACATGCCTCCAGCAGCAACTGAGATAGCACATATTCCAACTAGTTCTAAGGGAGAATGAGAGATACATGTAACGTCCTTGAATTGCAAAAGCTTAAAAACCAGTGCCTACATTATAGAAGAGCTATTGAAACAACATCAACTTATCTTAATACAAGAACATTGGCTATTTGAGGCTCAAGAGTGTGGTTTATCATATGATAGCATTGGAAAAACATTCATTAAACCAAACAGGGAAGAATGTTCTGAATTAGACTATTTCCTATATACCATCAACTACAAGTTCTGCACAAAGAAAAAAGTGCTCAACAATACTATCACAAACGTGTCAGACCATCATTCTGTAAAAATGACTATAATACTAGACCACGACATCAAGAACTTAAAAGAAGGGGAAAATAGCAATATTCGTCTGAAGGTAAAGTGGGAAAAGGTTGATATAGACTTGTATAAAGCTTTAACAAACCAATCTAGTGATGCCTTAAACAAGCCCACACGAACATTAAACGATACAGAACACTTGACAGAAAAGATATGTACAATCATGAATGAAGCTGCTACAAAAAGCACAACTGTGAAAGCTAGATATTCGGCTAAACCTAAGCTTAAAGTGTGGACTCCAAAAATCAAGGATTTATTAGGAAATATGAGAAGTAACTACAAACGATGGGTAACTTACGGAAAACAAACGAATCCAACAAATATAATATACTCTCAGAGAATATTGAGCAGGAAAGTTTTTAGAAAGGCTATGCGCATCGAAGAGGCGAACCAAAGAGAATCTGAACGCGACATGATACTAGACACAAGAACTAGAGACATGATGTTATTCCATAAACTAGTAAGAAACAACAGGAAAAAAGGGCATAATCTTATTGACGACCTTTGTGTAAATGGTGAAACGTATTCAAGAAAGGAAAATGTACTACAATGATTTACAGAACACTTTCGACAACTAGCAACAAATAACCAAAATAATGAGAGTGAATATCACAAGAAAATAGAACAAGAAATCCAACTGATCAATCAGCTTGTCAAAAATAAAGCGATACCGGTGGCAACAGTATCCGAATTTGAAAAAAGTATCAAATCCATCAATACAGGAAAGTCGGGAGATATATACAACATCACCATTGAACATATCATCAATGCTGGAGAACAAATGATAACCATATTGCTACAAATAGTAAACGCCATATTGGATCATGGCAGTGTACCCGGCATTCTGAAAGTAGGCCTACTTACACCGGTCTTTAAGAATACAGGGAATATAGCTGAAGTGATAAACTACAGAGGCATAACCGTCTTACCAGTCATCAATACAATAATTGAAACCATAATAAAAAACCGGACAAACCATAATATACTGGCAATCCAGAATCCAATGCAACGTGGATTCACTAAAGGATCACCACCCTTAAGTTCTGCTTTGCCAGTTGAAGAGACATACAGAGAAAATGCAGATAACAAAAATGAATGTCAGCTAGTATTACTGGATGCACAATCGGCATTTGACGTTGTTATGCATAGTCATCTGATGAGACGAGTATACCATACTGGAATACAGGACAAACACTGGTCACTAGTCAACAGTATGCACCAGAAAGCTAGTAGTTCGGTAAAATGGGATAACAAAATATCACAACAATTCCCAGTAACTCAAGGAGTTCGACAAGGAGGTATCCTAAGCAGTGACCTATGCAACGTCTAAATAAATCCTCTCTTAAACAATCTTAGTGACTCATATCTAGGAATGAAAATCGGAAATGTAAACTGTAATGCTAGTGCATGTGCAGATGATGTAGCACTAATGAGTAGACGTGAACATGAAACGCAAGTCATGATTAATATAGCACATGAATTTGATACAATGGAAGGATACACACTTCAGCCAGCTAAAAGTGTTATCATAAACATACAACCAAACAAGAGAAAGCAAAGTATGATGGATCAAGAATATATTCTTGAAAATAATGTAATGCCTAATGTAAAGCAAGCCATTCATTTGGGAATAATAAGAACAAACACATTAACTGACAACATGACAGTAAATGTAGAAGAGAATATCAAGAAATCTAGAAGAATTAAGGTCTATTTGAAGGATTCCATGGCAACAATGGATTAGATCCTGAAACTCTAATACATTTATCCAATACATACATAACGCCAGTATTAATGTACGGTATGGAACTAATCATCCCAAAGACAACAGCACTAGAACAGTTAGAACGATATCGAAAGAAGCTTCTCAAACAACTACTATCATTACCACCGAATACACCCGACCCAGCAGTTTATTTACTATCCGGAACATTGGCAGTTGAGGCTCAACTACATATACGAGCATTCAATTTCGTCAATAACATCTGTAACCAAGAAGAGAAAAGCATAGAAAAATTACTAGCAAGGCAACAACTAAGAACAAAAACCATCAACAGTAACAGCTGGTTTATAGAAATTAAGAAAATGTTGATAAAATACAACCTGCAAGACCCAGAGTACTACTTGGACAATCCTATGACAAAAAGGCTGTGGATAACATCAGTAAAGAGAGAAATTCAAAATTACTGGCAAGAACTCATAACTTCAATGGCTTCATACTACCCGAGAGTGAAATACCTAAGCTCCGCAGACTACCCACCGGGAAATATACATCCAATATTGAAAATTAAATGCTCATCAACTATAGAAATAAGTAGAATTCCACCAAAACTGAAAATGTTAACAGGAACATATATATTGCAAACTATTAGAACAAAAATGCATGCCGACGAAGATGCGAAATGTCAACTATGCAAAGTAAAAACTGAAACTCTGGAACACTTATTGTTGAACTGCACAGAGCTATCAAATATCCGAAACCCGATCTTAAGGCAAATTCAGGATATATTCCTTCATCATACGGAATACGACCTATGTCAACAATCAACATCAGTTCAAATGCAGATACTACTAGACATCACCAGAATATCAAAAGTGTTGAGATTAACAGATGATCAAATCAGACAAATTGAATATCAAATAAGAAGACTAATATACAAATGATGATTAAGAACCCAGAAGTTCGAAACTTATATAATATTAGGAAATTACAGCGATTATTGGATACATTATGAATTTAGTTGTATTAATAATTCCTTTCATTGTTTACTGTGTAAAAATGTATGTTTATCAATTGAATATGAGAGATAAAATATGATTTATTTGCTTATGATATTGTATTATTACTACAAATGTACCAGTATTTATTTATTTAATTATATTGTTCATTGTAAATATTTGTAAACCTTTGAGGTTTCCTGGCACCCAGAGGTAAATTGTTCACAGGTGTAATATAGATATAATAAAAAAAATATATATGCATTCCACAGTGAGAAATACAAAATCTTGAACATTCATTGGAAATTAAAGAAAAGTCATAAATAATCCGGCGCTACTAATATACAGCCACCATCATTATTGATCTGTTATGCAAATACAGTAACAAGATAAGATAAGCTTTCTTTTTAGACTCATTATTGAACGTGTATAATCACAGTTTTATATTTTAAAATCATATATATTTTACACAAGGAACGTCAACTATCTTAAGCCCTAATGTTTTAGTAGATACTTTTTATCCTGGATTTATTACATGTTATGCGTATGCACCGTGTATATATATCATGGACATTTATTGTTAATATTTATTATGCTGCACTTGTAAATACTACACATGGTTTTTATTGGAGATGGGATGTTCTACATGCCAAATGGCATGGTTATCTTTAGAAGGATGTGAAGATACAGAGGTAAGGTAAGGTATTCACATAGTGCAAGATCAGAACTCAACAATGCTACTCATGCAGTTATATGCAAAGATCGGTGATATACTTACTGACTTGCATGACCACATAATTTCACTAAGGGTAACACTTTTCATCACAATTTGTCATTTTCCACAAAAGAGAAAAGCATAACATCAAAAACGAGTTTGACAGTGTGGAACCGATCAGGTTTCTTATGAATGTTTGTGATATGTTATTCCACTCCTGTATAAGGACCCGTCGTAGTTCATCTAAAGTTTCCAGTGGATTTAAGCCATTTCGAACACGTCGCCCAAGCTCGTTCCTTAAATGTTTAACGAGTTTCAAAACCGGGGATAATGCAGGCCATGGAAGGGTGCGAATATGATTGCCATTCAGAAAGTCCATTGATACACGAGCTACAGAAACAAAAAAAATAATACATCGTCGGAACAGTACAAAATTCCGAATAAAACATAAAAATAAATCAAATATAATATAAAAATAAGTCAAATATAATATAAGAATAAGTTAAATATAATATAAGAATAAGTTAAATATAATATAAGAATAAGTCAAATATAATATAAGAATAAGTTAAATATAATATAAGAATAAGTTAAATATAATATAAGAATAAGTTAAATATAATATAAGAATAAGTTAAGTATAATATAAGAATAAGTCAAATATAATATAAGAATAAGTTAAATATAATATAAGAATAAGTTAAATATAATATAAGAATAAGTTAAATATAATATAAGAATAAGTTAAATATAATATAAGAATAAGTTAAATATAAAATAAGAATAAGTTAAATATAATATAAGAATAAGTTAAGTATAATATAAGAATAAGTCAAATATAATATAAGAATAAGCTAAATATAATATAAGAATAAGTTAAATATAATATAAGAATAAGTTAAATATAAAATAAGAATAAGTTAAATATAATATAAGAATAAGTTAAGTATAATATAAGAATAAGTCAAATATAATATAAGAATAAGTTAAATATAATATAAGAATAAGTTAAATATAATATAAGAATAAGTCAAATATAATATAAGATAAGTTAAATATAACATAATAATAAGTTAAATATAATATAAGAATAAGTTAAATATAAAATAAGAATAAGTTAAATATAATATAAGAATAAGTTAAATATAATATTAGAATAAGTTAAATATAATATAAGAATAAGTCAAATATAATATAAGAATAAGTCAAATATAATATAAGAATAAGTTAAATATAAAATAAGAATAAGCTAAATATAATATAAGAATAAGTTAAGTATAATATAAGAATAAGTCAAATATAATATAAGAATAAGTCAAATATAATATAAGAATAAGTTAAATATAATATAAGAATAAGTCAAATATAATATAAGAATAAGTTAAATATAATATAAGAATAAGCCCAATCGTATTCTTTTCTTATTTTGCACAAATGATACTAGAAAAAATACCCTGAGGAATAGTGACGCACACATAGCATGAGCGCAAATGAGATATGGCATAATAAGATGCACTTACAGGCGCAAACGGATATCAAGAAATACTCAGAATGTGACAATGACTATTTACAACGGGGCATTAAAATATTCAGTCGTATTTATGTGTAGGAGGACGCATGTCTTATTTACGCTATTTGTGTTTGTTTGTGATAGTGGTGTCCAACACATATTGTGCTGCTATTTATTTGTTTTTATTCCTCTTTTGTACACTATATTTCTCTGGACTGTACATTTTTGATTGCCCATTCAGTATTATCTAACGTTGATTGCATCACTGTCATTTTCTAAAGTAAATATTTCTAACACATGGAAACCACGAAATAATGCTCGTCATCAGGGCATTTCGCAACGATAGCAATAATGCATATTTTCATTATGAAGTAGTTTATAAGGTTATAATATTTTGGTGCAATTTTCATAATAACTTACACTGTCAATTTTGAAATTGAATTCAGTTGTAATGAACAAAGAAACACACATCTATATGTCTGTATCGTATAGATAAATAACTTACACCTAATCATGTCAAAGTGTAAATGAACTACCAGAGAAGTAACAAACTAGTAAACAAACTCAAGGTACAGTTAGTGGCAGTTGTCTTGGGGAGATTAGGAAGAGATCTACATACCTACATCATGATGTCGATCATTTCTGTTTCTCTTACTTTATCACTATCAATGTTTATCTTCACATCTACACCTAGCAACCGGCTTCTGAACTTATTCAATGTAAGCATATTATTGTGGTTTGGGGGATGTCAAACAGTTGTTTTTTTTTATTATGAAACACAAATGTTTGTAGCAAGCATAACATATATTATCAGTAAACCTGCATAGATATACTGACAGGATACCAATATGAATGTTGACGTTGTTTGCGGTAAGCTAAGGTATTGCGGACAAAGTGCAGACACATCTAAATATTTGTGATTGCTTGCCATACGTATGCTAATTTAAGGAATAAAGTAGTATAGTGTGTGCAAAAGGTTTGCATAAAGTTTATCAGAATATTTCAGTAAATAATAGCTATGTCTGGGCATGTGTAACTAGCAGCGTCTGGTTAGGCCAAATTTAAAATCGATGGGTAATGATTATGAGCTAAATTGATGTGTGATGAAACGCAAATTTAAAGGAAAAAAAAGGAAGTTTATCAAATAATTGGTTTAATTCTTTCAGAAATAAACCTAAAATGCATTCCTGTTGAATGTTTTATTCTGTATGTTGGGGGTTAGGGTTATTGTGTTAAACGCCACTCTCAACAATATTTCAGTTATATCGTAGCAGTTAGTTTTATTGTTGGAGGAAACTGGAGTACCCGAAGAAACCCATCGAAGTCGCTGACAAACTTTATCACATAAAGCTATATCGAACACCTCTCGCCATTAGTGGGATTGGAACTCTTAACGTTAGTGGTGATAGGTACTGATTGCATAGCTAGTTGTAAATCCAACTACCATACGATCAAAACCCTGGCGGCCCCGTATAAGTTGAGTGGGTATTATGTGAAAATAAGTTTCAATTTTGCTGCAATCTTTACAGCAACATCACAGGAAACCATGTGTGTAACGGCAATCTTTTGTATAATCATCACGGGGAACCATGTAGAGGTTGGTTCAATATAGTGTTTGCATCAGAGCTAATGCAAACCTTATTTGCATGGTAAAACATACTGCCGTAGGCATTCAGCAACTTTTACTTCATGTATGAAAATAGTTGTTGACCACGTTCAATTGCATTTCTACTACTGCTTCTTAAGAAACTAAATCGTTTTATATTTTATTTTACATTGCTGCCTAATGACAATCGTATGATTGATTGTTTTTTAAGGCTATGAAATCATTGTTTCAATTGTGCTCTTGACAAGATGCTTACAAACAATAAATATTATAATACGTTACATAATGTTTTACAATATAAAAGTAATAAGACAATTTGTGTTTTTCATGGAATATTTGCTGACAATCCGCATTTTTCAGTCCGGTTCCGTCATTATATTTTCTATGCCGGAAATAATTGTGTTGTCTTCTGCAAAACAAAACATTCAAATCATAAGCATCTGAGAGTAAAAACAGTTAATACCTTCATATGAGGTAAACATCAAGTTGTCAATCCTCGGAGAAACAACCACTTTCGATGTTCACCCCATATGAAGGAGATAATTGTATAATGTACCTTTGATTAGATTTTGATTTCTGGTACTTTACGCCACTTTCAGTGGTATTTCAGCTATATCATGGCAACCAGTTTTAGTGGTGGAAGAAACCGGAGTACCCGGAGAGAACCACCGACCATGAGCAAGCAACTGGTAAGCTTTATCACTTGTGACTGCGAGTCAAGTGCACCCTTTTTGTTATTTGCAAAACCAGGCGTGAAGACACGCCGTATTGGTGATAGGCTTGTATGAGTTGCTAGGTAATCCAACAACCTAATTCATTGAGCCACCCGGGTCCTCGTTGTCTGTTTATATAATTAAGAGTTTTTACTTTCCCTTTGTAACATTGTTCGGAGTTCGGTAATTTTGTTATTACCCTTATTTGAAAAAGGTGAGTTGATGAATGAATGATTATGACAAGGTGAGAGACAATGTCAGTAAATATAGCATTGAAGTAAATCATCAACAACAACTTTACACAATCTAATGAGGAGCTGCTATGAGATTCCATTCAATCAATATTTGCAAATTAATGTGTTCTATAGTTTAAATTGTAGTAAAAGCTGCTGTTGGTACAGAAAACGACAGTAAAATATAATTTGTAGATTATGTTAATATATATATATGTTGCTGGTGATTATCGTTATTTACTTATTTATTTACATGATGAAGTGCTGAAACTCCGGAGGAATACACTCAAGGTGATTATATTAATTAACTTACGGTCAAGAAACATGGTTACTCATAGAACGTAAAAAGTCACAAATTAATGATGTAAATATTTGTATTTCAAGCTATTATACTATTATTGACTGGGTATGAGGGAAATAGCACTATTATTTTCCCCAAGGTACAAATTATTTTCTGAGGCAACGCCAAGGAAAATAGTTGGTACACAGGGGCAATTTGTAAGATTGTTCGGAGTTCGGTAATTTTGTTATTACCCTTAATTATTATACTGAACAACTGTGCAATTCAAAATTCTATATTAGGTCTTTTTCTGATGGATTTTAAACTACTTTATTAATGCTTTTTAAAACTAATACATTTTCATGTGTACATATGACAAAGATTGTTTTTTTTTTTTTTAAATCATGTGATTAAAGTGCTATTCACCAGTGAATAGTACTTTTCAGACAAATTGAATGAAACTATGGAAATAGTATTTTTTTTGCAATAACATTTATATAAAAAAAAAGTATGAGAAGTATAATAATCAGTAAATAAGGGTAATAACAAAATTACCGAACTCCGAACAATCTTACAAAGGGAAAGTCAAAGCTCATATTTATATAAACAGTCAAAATCAGTCAACAACCGGAAAACTGTGAAAACCGTAATGACCCTGACTTGGTACAGGCATTTCTAATGAAATGGTGGGTTGAATCAGATTTTAAGGCGCCAAACCTCCCGCTCTCATTACGGTTCAAAGGTTCCGGCTGTCACTATAACAGTATTTAAATACAGGAAAAAAATAGGCAAAATAGTTTTCAAAGCAGTACCATATTCGGTGACGTAAATGTCAAAAATATTTTTACGTCACACATTGACAAAAGAAATATCCTTGACATTTTTTTACTTCTTTATCTTTATACATTTTCACTATATGAAAATGCATCGCTTATAATTTTTTCTGCAGAGACGGAATATATTTCGAAAAGATCTTGGTATCGGAATATAAACTTTTTAAGAGATCGAATAAGGCGAATCTTTTACATATTACATTTACAAAACAGATCTTTGCATTTCATTAATCGACAATATAGCATGGAATGTATTGAAGGGATGTTTATATACTCCTAGTTATTAACATTACACAAAACAGGAAACAAATGACAACAAGTATTTAATGATATATTCCAAAATGAGGTAATTGTTTTAGTAAGGAAAATGAACACAAAAGAAAATATGATATCAAAAACGTAGATATCAAATTTAGAATAACCTTCATTCATCAGATGCGCTCAAAATCTTAAAATTTGAAAGTTTTGGGGGCAATAAAACCAAAGATAAACATGATAGAAAAAGGCAGCTAAGGTCATCTATGCCTGGGGAAGAGAACCTTAGATATATAAATAATTACTTTATTTAGGAACTATAAATTACAGTAATAAATATATCTAATAAACCATGTCAGTGTCAAAGCACTGAATGTATGTTTAAGACACATACAACAAATTAAAGAGTTTAAGCAATTCTACCAATATGATGAAAAACGAAGAACCATCTCTCACCACAAATAATTGAGAACAAAAAGACCAAGATAAATAGCGCTAGAATTCCAAGGATCAAATACCTGCTACAAATCAGGATGACTATAGACAATTCATCATGAAACAACTTCACGGGATAATTTCTGGAATATCGAATACCTATTAGTAGTATAGAAGCACCATCCACTTATTAGTTGAGGGTGTGCTATGGGGTGCTACCGGAAGTGATCGTGTGCGCATGCGCGACCGGAAGTTGCATCACCGGATATGACGTAACTGGATATGATGTCACCGGAAGTTGCATCACCGGATATGACGTGACCGGAAGACGTGAACCGGAAACCGGAAATGAAGGGGAGATAATTTCCCGCGTTTTTTTACCCGGTATTTCCCACGTTTTTTCTGGAACTCCTTTAGATTCTAGGTAAGAACAATAGAATTGTGAATTCAACCAATCGTAGCCCTTCTGATATTTGATTCCCACCAATCGTACCCCTTCTTGCTTCGAATTCAAATCCAACCAATCGTAGCCCTTCTGATATTTGAATCCCACCAATCGTACCCCTTCTTGCTTCGAATTCAAATCCAACCAATCGTCGGCCTTTCGATATTTGAATCCCAGCAATGGTAAGCCTTCTTTGAACGACAAATCGTCAACCTTCCATTGCACGTTCGCCTATTTGAAAAAATCATTTCTACTCCAGCTTTGATATTGACAGGCCGTGTTTATCTTGTGGATAATTTATATTCGAATAAAGGTAAGCATCTCAATCCTACTATAATATGTTAATCAAATTAATTTTTAATTCAGAAAACATTCTATGAAACAATCAATAGTATGATGATCGTGTTGTGACATGTTTCCCGTTTACACGTTTTAATCAATTTACTTTAAAGTATCTTAACCCGTTCCTTTTCAGAATACAAATAATATATTGAAGAAAACGAGGAAAATTTACATATTGCTAAAAGGTAACGTGTTTTTTTTTTACTTTTAGTATGAATTTTTCAGAATTTAAAAGAATTCAAGTCCGAGTTATTATTAATGTCAGTTCTTATTCGATTTTGTTTGATAGAAAGTTTTAATATTAAGGTTGAATAAGGAAATGTTTTAATGCGTAACTTAAAGGATCTGGTGGGAACTGAGGATTTTCTTAGCAAATTAGAATTAACGTTTCACCAGTTTTACATTTAATAAACTTTGCGTCATTTTTTTGTCGAGATATTGTTGACTATTCCTTGTCGACGTTATGCATATTTGTCATCCAATTTTTAAACTTGGATATTTATCATCCACTATTTTCTTTTTATTTCAGAAATACAGTTTGATTTTTTCATACAACGCAGTGTGTGTGTGTGATCACGGAACAATTATTTCAAGGAACAGGTCAGGCGATTTATTTTCTTTTTGAATAATTCTCATGAAATGAAATATTCATTATCAAAATGGTTATGGTTTGTCGTTTTAACAAATAGTTATCAGCACAAAGGATTTTCAAATTTTAATTGTATCAATCGATTTTCGAAGACAGGTGCTCTTCATTGTTGACTGCCTCTAAACCCAAACAAAGGATGCATTAATTTATTTTCTTCACACTGTGCAAAAAGTTATTAGTCGATGGGGTAGTCGCGTGCTACAACGCTTCATCGATTTCAAAACGCATTTTTTTTTGTTTTTGTTTTTTTTTTTTGTGCAATCAATTTACTTTTAGTATGAATTTATTTTTACTACATATTGTTATAATTCTAAAAGAATTCAGTGAATTAATGCAAAGCATTTGTATCAATTTTATAATTTATGCAGGTAGTATGTAGTCTTATTGATATCATTCAGTTCTTAATCGATTTTCGTGTAAAGTAGAACAGGTGGTCTTATTAAATATCCATTGTGTTTCAGATTCATAGAAGATGGATAATAGTAACGTAAGTGTTTTTTAATTATGTGTTTACATTTGAATCATTGGGTTTGATAAATGAAACATAACTAGTAAATATAGTATGAAAAAATAACGAGGCTCCTGAGGGGAATCGATACTACGAATTTAGCAAAACTATTATAATTAATGAAATAACGAGGCTCCGGAGGGAATCGATACTACGTATTTAGATACACGAGACAAGATACTACGTATTTAGATACACGAGACAAGCAATATCAGAAAAAAGAAGGGCCATTCCACTAAATATATATGCATCACACAAACAAAAGAGACGATCAAAGCTCAAAACAGGAATAACAAAATATTGAACATTTTACCCAAGCATAGCGTATGTTTCTATCGTATCGTTTCAGAAGTACTTGGTATCGGTGCTAACCGGCACAGAAAAAGAAGATATCGCAGTGTGCTTCCCAGAACATTCCAGTTTTCATCTGGGTGGAGAAGTGTATCTGAGGGCAGAAAAAGAAGAAATCACTCTTAAACAAGGAGCAATAGAAATGTGTTTCCCCTTGATTCGTTGGAAAATGTTTGAAACGTATTTGGAAGACGTGGACGAAGCGGTCGAACAAATAAGAAACAACAGATATTCTAGCGTGATAGAACATTTGGGTGGAAACGTGTACCTGACTGTCGATAATAACGATAAAACTGACTGTTGTGTAGATATAAGTTATCGCCGGTGCTCTCCCATAAGATGTACCCCACACCCCAGGGACTGTCTCTAACATTCGAACAATTCGATAAACTGAAGAACGTAGCCAAGGTTTTACCGGATCGCATTCCCGATCTGAGTACGACCATTCCTTGTTACGTGTCCCACCAAAGCGTAGAGGGAGTTATATATTGTGGTGAATGTAATCCCAACGGACCCGATTTCGACTAGGCGTATCTCTGGCACATTCCGACAAAAGTGACATTAGTATTTGGGGAACATATCTTAAAGGACAAACCGTAATATAATGGAACATGCCGTGGGTCCATCCATTTACCAGTGTAATCTCGGGACCAACCGGAAGTGGAAAATACGTCTTTGTCAGGAGATTCGTACACAATATCAAACACATGATGACCTCAATACCAGATCGCATCTTCTGGTGTTATGGAGAATACCAGACTGTATACGGAACGTAGATGTGGTGGACTTTCACCAAGGATTGCCGGACTTGGACACCCTCGACCCCAGAGAAAAACATTTAATCATCCTAGACGATCTTATGGACGAAACGGATCAAAGAGTAGCTTCTCTGTTTACGAAGAAGTGTCACCACAGAAACATCAGTGTCATGGACATCGCTCAGAATCTGTTTCATCGAGGAAAACACCATAGAACCATAAGTATCAATGCCCATTTGTTTTTGTTTTTGTTATATTTTTTCTTCAACTTTCACTAATTATTCGTATTGTTTTTGCTTTTGTTATATTTTTTCTTCAACTTTCACTAATTATTCGTATTGTTTTTGTTGTTGTTATATTTTTTCTTGAGCTTTCTATCTATGAGGACGTTTCTTGATTCCTTCCTCTAATTTTTGTATTTATTCAACGTCTTAATCACTATTTTGTTGACCGTGTTTTAATTACCAATAATTACACACTGAATATATTACCATACCATAAAAATCAATCATGAACTTAAAAACTCATACTGTCTTTCTAAGGTTATAAAGGTCCCTCCCCCTCAATAATGGGTTGAAGGTCAATACACCTATGAAACAGCTGTTCAATCTTCGTGTAAAACGACAAATTGTAGGATTTTACAAGATGTATTTTTTATTACGGTCTATTAGGCAACACTTAAATTTTATATTGTTTTTTCTAAAGAGACCCCGCGTTTAATTATTCATACGCGTTCCAGTGAAGTGGGTATTCGATACGTGAAGTAATCAAAAAGAGATTAACCCCACAATGATCAGACAAGTTGAAACATGAATGTATTTACGACACATGCCCTCAGGTGACCTCTAGGTGCTTTAAATATAGACATAATACACAAACAAATCGATACCAAGAATTGCTAAATTGATTTCAACCGTACCAGACTCCAATGTTATCTCCGACCTTTTACAACAATGCGCACAAAACAGGCATCACTATATTGTAAGCTTAAATGGCAGTCAAGATTAACAGAGAAAATATAACTATATGTATTAATCCATCATAAAAAAAGCCATAAGTACGCATTTAAATTTACGCTCCAATGATCAGACAAGTTGAAACATGAATGTATTTACTACGTATGCCCTTAGGTGAACATTAGGTGATTTAAATATAAACATAATACACAAAAATCGATATCAAGTATTGCTAAATTGATTTCAACCGTACCCGACTCCAATGTTAAAAAATGCAGATTATGTGGGGAAAACAACATATATTTTTGTACCCGTGTGCTGTAATCATATTCTTTCGAAATATTTGGTGGGACTTAATTATAGAAATTTTCTGCTTTGAACTTTATGTTGAAGTAACTACGAGGATGAGGTATTATACCAACATTATTAAGAGAAAACAAAACTGTTTGAAGTTCAAACGGACCGACCAGGTTACTTTGTAACATCAATATATATTAATTAATTTGTACGACAACTAAGGGGTTTTCCCTCAAGAACAAAGCAAAGTGTTCACCATAATGAGTCATGTTCCTAAGACAAGTCTGGGCACGACCATTTATAACTTCCATCCCATTTGACCAAGAAAGTCAATAACCCATGATGACAAAGGATGGTGGATTATTTATAATTGGTCAGGGTTAGGGTTAGGATTAGGGTTAGGGTTAGGGTAACAGTTAGGGTTAGGATTAGGGTTAGGTTTAGGGTTAGGGTTAGGGTTAGGATTAGGTTTAGGGTTAGGGTTAGGATTAGAGTTAGGGTTAGGGTTAGAATTAGGGTTAGAGTTAGGGGTAGGGTTAGGGAAATGATTAGGGCTAGGATTAGAGTTTGGATTAGAGCTAGGGTTAGGGTTAGGGTTAGGGTTAGGATTAGAGTTAGAGTTAGGGTTAGTGTTAGGGTTAGGATTAGGGTTAGGATTAGGGTTAGAGTTAGGGTTAGGGTTAGGTTTAGGGTTAGAGCTAGGGTTAGGGTAAGGGTTAGGGATAGGGTTAGGGTTAGGGTTAGTATTAGGGTTAGGGTTATAGTTAGGGTTAGGGTGTTTAACACCACTTTCATTAATACCAATTAAGTACAGAAATTAATTACAATACACTTATCAAGATATATTAATGACTTTGTGATAATCTGTCAGTGCTGTGATATATATATATTTGTCCATTTCTTATTTTTATTTATTTTTATATTCAATGGAGATTCAGTTCAATTCATTGTTAAATTTTATTGTCAATTTTCTTGTTTATTTTCAAATTTTCTTTTCTATTTTTAAATTTTCTTGTTTATTTTTAAATTAATTTGGAGAAAATCTATTCAGCTTCCGCAAGTTGTGGCCGATTTTATCAGTCGAGTGAAAGAAGGAAAACCCGTGGACTGGAGATATGACCTGGGAGAAGACGTCTACGCTATCTTCAAAGCCCCCTCAACTGACAATTCACAGCAGGAAGCACTTCGGACCTCATGGAGAATGGACATTACATCCTACGAAGATAGGAGTGATCCTGAGTTTTTACGAATAGAAATAGCTGAGAAAAAAAATCATCATACCTTTATTTGAAGACAGAGAATCAGAACTAAGAACAATGGACAATAAAGTGATTGGAGAAGATTAAATGAAAGAGACTGAGAAACAGAACTTGAACTTAATGTAAAGTGAACAATACAATATGAAACTTGGTTTCCATGTTAGTTATAATAACACCCAAAGAGACCTCTTCCTCCCTCCCTACACCACCACCCAGCAGAAGCAGCAGCAGTTGCCACCGCCACCACCACCACCAACACCACCACAACCGACTCCAACACCACCACCACCACCACCACAATAGCGCTGAAATTCCACCCAAAACACGTTACAAACAAAAACAAAACGAAATACAGTATGAAAAAAGCACACATTTCATTCGTTTGCATCTTAGTAAAGTAGAAACACCACCCCTTGCAGCACTACACAACGCATCCGAAAACACCGTAGGTAAAAGCAATTATTGAAATATAATTATGAAAATAAAATGGCGGGAAGATAGCCAGGGCTAGAACATGATAGATGCAGACGTCCTAGAGAACCCTCTTAGAACCAAAGAATAATTGTCTTGCATTAAGATCCAATCTTGGAAAATCCGTCTTTGTCAGGAGATTCGTACACCATATCCGACACATGATGACCACAATACCGCATCGCATCTTCTGGTGTTATGGAGAATACCAGACTTTATACGGAACCTTAGATGGGGTGGACTTTCAACATGGATGGCCGGACTTGGACAAATACATATATATATATGTATAGAAATACCGATACAACATGTTCCTAACAAACACTACCAAAAATAACAAACAATCATAAATGCAGTTCTACTTTTGGGACTATATTGCCATGTACTTTGCTCCTGTATGCCCATTGTTTAGTTCAAACAAGAAATGACAAATATTTAAAAGGTTCACTATCCCTTCTTCAAGTCAGAAGCTTAATAAAAATGTTGCTTTAATTCGGATATTTATTAAACAATCGAACCTGTCTTTAAGGGCATCATCTCTGTATGACAAATATCTGTCTATAAAGAGCAACCTCATTTTCCCCATTAATTAATAGTGTATATAATATTAACCTTTATATCAAGGAATGTTGTTCATAAAGGACACCTTTTCAGGTTCCATTGAGAGACGTTATATACAGATTTGCTGTATATCTTCCCGGCTAGTTTCCTTTCAGGTATTACTGTAGAAGAGAAAATGTTATTTTGGGAAATATTCCTGTACTTTTATTGTGAAAAACCATCCCTCCTCCTCTTCCCCCTCCTCCTCCACCTCCTCCTCCATTGACAAAATCTCCGACAAAACGAAACACATTATGAAAATATCACACATTAACGTAAACAGCTATGACAAAACTGTAACAAGTCAACAAAAATAGTGATTAAGATGTTGAATAAACACGAAAATTGGAGGAAGGAATCAAATAAATAAACGACAAAATTTCAGACAGAATGAAACACATTATGAAAATATTGAATACCAACGTAAACATATATGACAAAACTCCGACAAATCAACAAAATAGTAATTAAGATGTTGAATAAACACGAAAATCCGAGTGAAACCTCAAAAAGTAAACGTCAAAAACAAAAACAAAACGAATGTATGACGAACATATTGAACACGAATGAACAAAACCACAATAAAAGGACAAAATATTGATTAAAAATTTAAATGAACATGAAAAATGTATTAAGAACTCGAATCACATTGCTACCAAAACACCAAAATATTGTTTATCAAAATCCAAAGGTGCTTTAGGTCATACAGATTTGGTACAACATAAAATCAATACAGGGAGTGCAGTACCAATAAGGCAATCACTCAGAGGCTTATCATATGGTAGGAGACAAACAGAAAAGGAGGAAATACTTAGAATGTTTGACTTGGGGATGGGGTGATTGAACCCTTCATCTAGTTTATTTTTTTTTCAAACAAATGTTAAGTTTTTTGGAGTGTGTGGTTTCAGAAGAAGAAATTAGTACAGATCCTGATAAAATTAAAACTGTTCAAGACTGCCACAGACCAAAAACACCTAAGCTAATGAGAGGCTTTCTTGGTCTTTGCTCCTATTACAGGAAATATGTGAAAAACTTTGCAATCATTGCCGGACCATTGCATAAGCTATGTGACAAAGGCTCAATATTTCAGTGGAATGATGAATGTGAACAGGCTTTTATTAGGTTAACAGATGCGTTGACATCTCCAGGTAGGCAACACACGAATGCAGATGCATTATCACGAAGACCTTGTAAAGTTTGCTTACGTCATCAAGATAGAAATACAGAAGAGAAGAGTGAACCTGAATGCGCTACAACCCTAGAACAAGTCAGGGTAACTACTGGCAGTAAGCAGAGTCATTCAGTTGAATCTAATCTAATGAATTCTGAAATTTGAAAAAAAAATGGGAACCAGAAGAAATAAGGGAATCCCAGCTAAATGACAACAAATCAAATTCATATACAACTGTATATCAGATAAAAAGGGAAAAACCTAATTGGAATCAAGTTTCAACAATCAAAATCGAAGGACAGACATCACAATGGGCAAACAAAAATGGACAAACATCGATTGACAAAAGAATAAACAGAAAAACTGAAGATTGAGTAACACAAATCTAAGTACAACCTGGGGTGTACTCGGGTGCTCTGGAAGAGTTAGCGGTTTCTGCACCACTAGTGGCACCCATCGTGTTACCATAGCTACGAACTCGGCGATAAGCCATTAATTTAATTTAAGCATATTTTATTGTCATAAATGCACAATTAGAAACAAGTTATATCAACTTAGTATATCCGCTCTATACAATAATGTGTTACACATCAATGAGGAAAGGACCGGGAAGTGCTTACGACAGGTGGAACATATATGTGGTCATTTGTTACATAGGTATTCCGTAACGGTTAACCGAGTCATCGTGGCGAGCGAAAAACTTCAACTCAACCCATAGGAAACTTGGTATAGTTGCTTCCTTGTTATAAATATAGTCCAAATTCTTAACATTTCAAATTTATACATGTCTGATTTGAAAAATAATACAATAATATAAAAACTACTACTAATAACTAAGTTGTCGTTCAGTGTGCTCTATATGGTAGACCACCAAAAAAAAAAAAATAAAAAAAAAAAAGTTCATGTTACAATGACAAATCCTGTAAAATAAACGTCATTTGGTTTCACCCGAGTAAATAAAGCTAAACAGTTTAAGGAATGCAGCAGACGCCACGCGACTTTTACGAAAGGACTTTTTAAATATCTTGGTTATCCGATAACATAAAATCAATAGATTTAGCAGACTAAAAGTTTGTCAAAAAATAGCGCTAATTAAATTGTTCAAAAGAAAAATTCTTATTGGATTTCGAAAGAATATTGGCAGTTACAGCACGCGGGTACAACAATATATGTTTTTTTTTTCACGTAATCTGCATTTTTTAACAATGGAGTCTGGTATGGTTGAAATCAATTTAGCAATACTTTGTATCGATTTTTGTGTATTATGTTTATATTTAAAATCACCTAAAGTTCACCAAAGGGCATACGTAGTAAATACATTCATGTTTCAACTTGTCTTATCATTGGGCGTTAATCTCTTTTTGATTACTTCACGTATCGAATACCCACTTCACTGGCACACGAATGAATTATTAAACGCTGGGCTTCTTTAGAAAAACCAATATAAAATTTAAGGGTTGCCTAATAGACCGTAATAAAAAATACATCTTGTAAAATCCTGCAATTTGTCGTTTTACACGAAGATTGAACAGCTGTTTCATAGGTGTATTGACCTTCAACCCATTATTTGGGGGGAGGGACCTTTATAACCTTAGAAAGACAGTATGAGTTTTTAACTTCATGATTGATTTGTATGGTATGGTAATATATTCAGTGTGTAATTATTGGTAATTAAAACACTGTCAACAAAATAGTGATTAAGACGTTGAATAAATACAAAAAATAGAGGACGGAATCAAGAAACGTCCTAATAGATAGAAAGTTCAAGAAAAAATATAACAAAAACAAAAACAATACGAATAATTAGTGAAAGTTCAAGAAAAAATATAACAAAAAAAAAACAATATTAGTAGTATAGATACTTAACCTTATTTATTCAAATTTTGAAGTAGATTTAGCATCTGTTGAAAAAGAACATTACCATTCTATAAACGTTTGAAAATACCAATGGGAAAATCAGCGCCGTACAGCAGAGAAAAACAGATAATACAATGGTCAAAAGAAAAAGGATAAAAGGAAAAACAATGATCTATAACGCAATACACAGAACACTAAAGAGTTAGCAACATGATCCCAGCAAATACCGGGCTTAAATCCAGAATGATGATCTGATTCCAACAAATTGATAACCTTTTTTATTATCGTCTCTAACAAATGTCAAATATGTTGGAGGTATGAGTTATGATTGCGTTGTCTTAAGAGTAATAATCTTCAATCAACATATTATACTTTCCTAGTTAGTAGCCAGTCACCTATGAGTATTTATTAATCCTGCAATTGTAGTGTCCATGTTTATGTTGTCATTCATCTTAGTGATAGCATGTGGTATTTGTGAGTGCACCTCTTGATTTATCAGAATGGGGTCGGCCAATCCAGAAGGGTGGATGTGTTCTTTCCATCAAATGTCAACATACAGGACTTAAGATATTTATACCTGCTAAATATAATCTGTTTAATTCAATTTGCTTTGTACAATAAGACAATCCTATTTACTACAAATGTTTGATATTTTTATTCTAATTTAGCCCATTTAATCGCAATAACTGTATACCTGGACAACATATTCGATTTAAGCCTGTTTTACAATGAGTCAAAATCAGAAATATTATATACGATTAAATTCTATTTTATTTTAAATCCGCATCTTGTTAGCTACCACACCAAATCTAAGCATTATAGATATACATGGCCCAAAAACATAATCTTACTTTTCTACGCCTTTCCTTTTCAAATGACATATCTCATATAATTAGCACCAGTATATACAACCATACAAACAGCACTATGTAACACATGCTAGGCGGTGATATTTACAATTATTGTCTGGGAGTGGTGGTAGAAACATTAAGGTATTAAGACGCCAGAATCGATGTACATAAATATGCATGCTAAATTACAAGGAGCAATCGCCATGAACAAGACCAAATTGGTGAAAATATTAGCAGAAGGAGGCATTGATGTTAACAACAAATTTAACTCGAGTTTGACCCCGATAGTGACCGCTATTGTTGGAAATAATACAAAAATAGTAAGCATATTGGTGGACAATGAACCAGATTTGAAGACAAAGGATTCACTTGGACGAACTGTTTTTCATTAAGCATACATGTGTGAGATTCCTGATATAAATGCCATGTTGAAGGAACATAGATATCTTATGCATTCTAGTAATGATAATTCTACCATTAGGTCGTGGAATATTAAAAGATGGATTATTGAGCATATTACTAAATACTTAACTACCAAACTGCAGTTAAATGTTAACTAATATACCAAGATGAACAACGTATTACGCCACTAATAAAACAACAATCAAATCCGAACTCTCTGAGTAGAGACACCAACATGATGGATCCAACATAAGGATTTGAGTATGCAATCTAACACACTAGTTTATATTTATAGTTGGCATTGCAATATGAACGTTGAGCAGGAGCTACAGGGATGTCTTGTTTTTGAAAACTTTAAACTGTACTGATCAAAAACGGGAAAAATGGTAAACATTGAAAAATCTTACTATGAAATCTTTGAAGTTAAATCATCATTTGTGAAACAATACAGATATCGGAAGAACAAAGTAATCATAATCAACATGACATGGTAAGAACATTGTGAAGACAACAAAGGGGGGTAACTAGGATTACCTGTCAAAGAGCAAATCTCGTGAGAATGAACATTAATATAATAAGAAGATTTGATAATATAATGTTCCCATCAGACGAATATTATTATGGTTTTAAGGACAAACGAACACTTACAAATGTTAAAGATCCAACAAGATTGATGATGTTTCTGTGAAGTAAAATATGATACATATCACAAAAGGAAGGGAGCTTTCTCATTTATTTGTTAATAGTGTAGTATATAAAACAAAGAGGACACATTACCTTACTTGTTTATTGAGACAATCATAACTATTTATTGTATAGTATTAACGTTTGTGAGTGTTGTACATTACTTGACTTGAGTGTGCAACATGTAGAAACACAATAAAAGTTGTTGAACTGTTTCAGTTTATTTTTGTTTTCGTTGTTCTATGTAGTTGATTCGAATCTTCTATTTCAGAAATGGCGTAGTATTTGACAATTTTCATTCCATATTATATTTGTGTTCAATATTTAGTCCTAGCAATTTGTTGACCTATTTATTCTGGTTTCACACTAAGACCATTAATTTCTTAAAACTATTTGATATTTAATGTGTTAGAAGTAGCAGCTATGATGTTGTGTCCTAAGAGTGATGGTCTTTAACCAACTGATTCTACCTTCCTATGTACACGTAGACGTAGTAATCCGTTAACTCCGAGCATTCATTGACCTTGTTATTGTACTGTCCATTAACACCGCCTTATTTTCGTGCAAATCCCAAGCCAGGAATGCTAACGTCATATGTAGTGCAATGAGTTGAAGTGAGAGGTGATGTTTTGCTTTGATAATATTGGTGAAATTGTGGACCATCACTATTTAGACTTGTTTCATAATGTTGGAATTCATTAATGTCAGTCCTTATGTGACCGCCTTTGAGAAAAAGGAAGGGGGAAGATGCGACAATTACGATATGGAAAAATAACGCTTTAATGTTAACGTCACGTTATCAAGCACCTGCCAAGCTTAAGAATCCTAAAGAAATACCATTTATCTAGAGAAGCCACATTTTCTACAACGCCAGGTGCTAAATTTCTGAATAAAAAGTGACGAAGCCTGGGAAGTCTTTAATACTATTATGGTTCATTTTACTTGAAAAGTCAATATTTATTTCTAGCCACACAGCAGTTAAGAGGGGTAAGCAAAAGATAACAGGTGTCAGAAGTTTGATTATCTCCCTTAGATTATTGACATTACAAACGAAGTTGGAGCGGAAGAACAAAATGTCAAATGTTAGATTATATGAGCCAAGAAAGTAGGTTGTCGGTCAATGCTCCCCTCTCGAAAACAACCTAGGAACAGGATGGTGATTTTTACTCGAATTGAAGAAAATTGCTCATCATCTCCGGTATTACCCTACATATTTCATATACAAATACAATTTATCAACAACAAACATTCACAGAGGTAATTTCTTGATAAATGTTTCTGAAATTAATATTGTGTTGAATTTTTTTTCTCATAATCTTCATATAATTGTGTCATTTAAGATTTGTTGTAATCAAGATTGAAGCACATATCTTAATTTCAAAGTGAAAAAATATTATATAACTATGGTATTTTTAACTTCAAGAATTCAAAACTGTGGCTAAGTCGTGAAAATAGGAAAATCATCAATCAAAAAAGTAATATGAAGATTACGAAGAAATAATTCTAAAACATTGTGTGCTATACGCGAACATTTCAGGCAATGGACATCGATATAATTGGTTTGTGAAAAAAAATTTTCTTTTACATGAAATATATAGGAAAAAATTCTGAGGTGACGAACAATTATGTTAACTAGCTGTGCACAACAATCGCACACTGAAATCAGTGACAATATATATGAATTGGAAGAAGATGAAGATAATGTTTTCGTTAGGCCGTCATATGATGACACCCTGGAATATATCATATACAATCGTATTCAAAATGATACTAGTGGGTGGAAGCAGTGCTATGCTGAATACAATCATATGTTTGGCGGCATGAACATGCAAAACCAATGTTCTATGACAACCATTTACCAAATATCTGGTAAAGTGTATCAACACAATTTGTTCAATATTTGATTCTAACAAAGTGATGACCTATTCATTCTGATCTCCCACGAATACCATAATAATTGAAATCGAGTCTGTTAGAAGTACCAGTCATTTTGTGTCCTAAGAGCAATGGTTTTTAACCAACTGATATACCTTCCAAGTTACACATAGACGGAGTAGTCTGTTAACTACAAGCATTAATTGACCCTGCTATTGTTATGTCTATTAAGCTCACCTCATTTTTATGCTTATTCCAATCCATGACCTGGAAATATGTCGTTAGGTGTAGTGCAACGAGTTGAGGTGAGAGGTGATTGTTTCTTTGACGATAATAGTGAAATTGTTGACCATCACCATAAGACCGCGTCTGAGAAATAGGAAGGGGGAGATGAGACAATAACGTTATGGTGAAATAGCGCTTTAGTGTTGACATCCTATAGTAATGCAATTTATCTTGAAAACCCAAATAATAAAAGACATCGACATTTAATTGAAATGAAATACAGGGTTGGTGAAAATTGGTTCAAGGAAATACAAATAAAAAACCTGTTAATGTGTTCTCTTAATAGACATCTTTCACAACGCCAGGTGAGAAATTTCTCAATAAAATGTGACGAAGCCTGTGAAATCGTTAATACTATTATGGTTCGTTTAAAAAAGAATCTTAAATCACAAAATTATATGAAGATTATAGCGAAAAACTACAAAATAATTAGAATTTTAGTAAAATTGATCCAGAAATTACCTCTGTGAACTTTTGTTTTGGTTTTATATAAAATATATAGGCACAACCGGAGATGATGTACAATAAATTAATTCTAGCAAAAATCTCCATCCTGTTCCTATGTTCTTTTCGAGTGGGGAATATCCACCGACAACCGGCTTTCTTGGCTCATATCATCTAACATTTGCCATTTTATTCATTGGCTCCAACTTCGTTTCTGGTGTCAATAATCTAAAGTAGATAGTCAAAATTCTGACAAACCTGTTAACTTTTGTTTACACCTATTATCTGCTTCATGGCTAGAAGAAATAAAGGTTGACTTTTCAAGAAATAAGGGCCATAATAGTATTGACAACACCCGAAGCTCCGTCACATTTTATTGATGAAATGCATTACTTTAGGAGTTTTCGGCTGGGCGGGTGCTTGAAAACGTGACTTTAAAACGTTTTCTGTCGATAACGTTATTGTCGCATCTGCTACTCCCTTTTATCAGACTCGGTCACATATGAATTACATCAATGAATTCTAACATCATGAATAAAGTCTTAAGTAGTGATTGTCAACAATCTCACCAATATCATCAAAACAGACAATCACATATCACTTCAACTCATTGCACTACATATGACGTTAGAATTCCATATCCTGGATTGGGATAGTCACGAAAATGAAATGGGGTTAATGGACAGAACAGTATCGGGGTCAATGAATGCTCGGAGTTAACAGACTATGCCGTGATCTATTTGCTCGACTTGTAGCTCACTAAATAAGGGCAATAACAAAATTACCGAACTCCGAACAATCTTCCAAAGGGAAAGTCTAAACTCATACGTATATAAACAGACAAAATCAGTCAACAACCGGTAAACTGTGAAAACCGTAATGACCCTGACTTGGTACAGGCATTTCTAAAGAAATGGTGGGTTGAATCAGATTTTAAAGCGCCAACCACCCGCTTTCAATACGGCTCAAAGGTTCCGGCTGTCACTATAACAGTATTTATAACAATAATGGAACAAAATAGGTAAAATAGTTGTCAAAGCAGTATCAAATTCAGTGAGAAGGGCGGAACATCTATCGTGAACCATCTCCATCAACAACCCCAAGTCACCTGAAGTATTTTAACTACGAAAGTAAATGTCAAAAACACTTTTATGTCACACATTAATAAAAAAATTTGTTTGACATTTTTGTTGACCTTATCTTGATACATTTTCACTATATGAAAATCCATCGTTTATTATCCTCTCAGCAGAGACGGAATATATTTCGACAAGATAACGTAACAAGCTTACGAGGTGTTTCGTCATATTATTCTTTGATTTACCATTTTCAAAGTTTCACGATTTAAGCACAGTTTTGAGTTCAAAAATACTATAATTATATAATAGTGTGTCACCTTTTGCTTAATTCATGATTTTAATAAACAATCTTTAATCTCAAAATCAGATGAGGATCATGAAGAAAAATTTCAAAATAATTTGAATTTCGGCAAAATTGATCCAGAATAGGTCATTCGTTGGAGTCAGTAATACAGATAGCTTAATTCAGGAACTCTAAAGGAAAGCAACAGAATCAGTCACCCGTGATGATCAGTAATATACATAGCTTAACTCAACAGCTCTAAATCAGCAATTGGATTGCTATTTGCAAAATAGTAATTTTATCTGCATTTAATTTTATATAGAAAATACATACTGAGGTATAATAATATATTTGATTATACTTCTCATACTTTTTTCTATATAGATTGTATTGCAATAACAATCCTATTTCCATAGTTTCATTCAATTTGTTCGAAAAGTATTATTCAGCGGTGAAAAGCACACATGACTATTCACCGGCGGTGAATAGCACTTTAATCACATGGGTTATTTCTGTTTTAAAAAAAAATTTCCTCTTCAAATGTACACATGAAAATGCATTAGTTTTAAAAAGCATTACTAAAGTAGACAATAAATCCACCAGAAAAGGACATAATTTAGAAATTTGAATTGCACAGTTGTTCAGTATAATAAAACACTTATATACTTGATATCCGGGTAATAACACCTTAATTGTCCTCTCTGTACCAACAATATTCCTCGGCGCTGCCTCGGAAAATAGTTGGTACCTTGGGGACAATAAAAGTGCCATTACCCTCATACCCAGGCAATAAGTGTATACTGTTACACCTTAGAACAATGATCAATTTAGTAAACATGTAGATCAAGATTTAATATATCGGTATTTGTAGTGGGTTCGCTAATGTGAAAATGTAGAGTGAACGAGAAATCCCTTATGCCTCAATTAATATTAATTGTTTGTAAATTACACCAAGTCTGTTTACTTACTATTTCATATTTATCTACATTTGAAACTAGAGCCTGTCCGTACAACTTTGAGATCCAGTGGGACATATATATTGTATGGTTGTCACCTGCTTAGATGTTCGTATAATATACTTTATTTCCTGTGACTGTATAATGAATTCTTCATTATCCTATGATATATATTAAAATTGCTGAGTTAGATTGCTGTCAAATTATGATGTTAAGTATATATGTATCATCTACCCACGCTTAGACAAATGTCGTATGTCTATCTCTAGATTTTCCTTACAAGACAAGGTAACACTTCGACTATTGAAGCTCCATTTTTATGGAGCGGATGTGGTCGAGTGGTCTAGGGCGCTGAAGATAAGGCTAAGCGATTGGTGCTGCAGTGTATCAATGGTGTGAGCTCACATCCCGTCGAGGGAAGAACAAAATGTGACAGCTCAGAAATCTAATTCTAACACTGTTTGGATTAATTTTCAGACGTATATATAATATTTAATATTTACCTAGTATCATAAGTAACCTTGAGATCAACGGGGGACAGATACTGAGACAAGGTAACACTTCAACTATTGAAGCTACATTTTTTTGGATCGGATGTGGTCTAGTGGAATAGGGCGCTGGACATAATGCTAAGCGATTGGTTCTGCAGTGTATCAATGGTGTGAGCTCAAATCCCGTCAAAGGAAGAATGCAAATTTGACAGCTCAAACATATAATTCTAACACTGTTTGGTTTAATTTTCGAACGTATATATATAATATTTAGTATTTACCTAGTGTCACAAGTAACTTTGATATCCAGTGGGACAGATATAGTGTGAGGTTGTCACCTGCTTATATGTTCTTACAATATACTTTATTTCCTGTGACTGTATTATGAATTATTCATTATCCTATACAATATATTAAGAAATTGCTGTGCTAGACCGCTGTCAAATTATAATATTAAGTATTCTTGTACCATCTACACACGCTTAGACACATGTTTTTTGTCTATCTCTAGCTTTTCCTTACGAGACAAGGTAACATTATGACTATTGAAGCTCCATTTTTATGGAGCGGATGTGGTAGAGTGGTCTAGGGCGCTGGGCATAAGGCTAAGCGATTGGTGCTGCAGTGCATCAATGATGTGAGCTCAAATCCCGTCGAGAGAAGAACAAATGTTGATAGCTCAAAAATCGAATTCTAACACTGTTTGGTTTAATTTTCAGACGTATATATAATATTTAGTATTTACCTAGTATCAAAAGTAATTTGAGATCCCGTGGGACAGATGTAGTGTGTGGTTATTACCTGCTCATATGTTCTGATAATATATTTATTTCCTGTGACTGTATAATGAATTATTCATCATCCTAGGCAATATATTAAAATTTGATGAGTTATAATGCTGTCAAATTATAATATTACGTATATATGTACCATCTACAAACGCTTAGACACATGTCTTATGTATATTTCTAGATTTTCCTTACGAGACAAGGTAACACTTTGACTATTGAAGCTCCATTTTTTTGGAGTTGATGTGGAAGAGTGGTCTAGGGCGCTGGAGATAAGACTAAGCGATTGTTGCTGCAGTGAATCAATGCTGTGAGCTCAAGTTCCGTCGAAGGAAGAACAAAATTTGACCGCTAAAAAATCGAATTCTAACATTGTTTGGTTTAATTTTCAGACGTATATATAATATTTAGTATTTACCTAGTATCATATGTAACTTTGAGATCCAGTGGGACAGATATAGTGTGTGGTTGTCACCTGCTTAGATGTTCTTATAATATACTTTATTTCCTGTGACTGGATAATGAATTCTTCATTATGCTATGCAATATAATACAAACATGCTGTGTTAGATTGCTGTCAAATTATAATATTTGGCATGCTTGTACCATCTGCACACGCTTAGAAACATGTTTTTTGTCTATCTCTAGATTTTCCTTATGAGACAAGGTAACACTTCGACTATTGATGCTCCATTTTGATGGAGCAGATGTAGTCGAGTGGTCTAGGGCGCTAGACATAAGGTTATGCGATTGGTGCTGCAGTGTAGCAATGGTGTGAGCTCAAATGCCGTCGCGGAAAGAATAAAATTTGACAGCAAAAGAATCTAATTATAGCACTGTTTGGTTTAATTTTCAAACGTATATATAATATTTGGTATTTACCTAATATCATATGTAACTTTGAGATCCAGTGGGACAGATGTAGTTTGTGGCTATCACCTGCTTAGATGTTCGTATGATATACTCGTTTTCCTGTAACTGTATAATGAATTCTTCATCATCCTATACAATATATTAAAAATTGCTGAGTTAGATTGCTGTCAAATTATAATATTAAGTATACATGTACCATATACACACACTTAGACACATGTATTATGTATGTCTCTAGATTTTCCTTACGAGACAAGGTAACACTTTGACTACTGAAGTTCCATATTTTTTAATTGGATGTGGTCAAGTGATCTAGGGCGCTGGACATAAGGTTAAGCGATTGGGGATGCAGTGTATTAATGGTGTGAGCTCAAATCCCGTGGAGGGAAGAACAAAATTTGACAGCTCAAAAATCTAATTCTAACACTGTCTGGTTTAATTTTCAGACGTATATATAATATTTAGTATTTACCTAGTATCATATGTAATTTTGAGATCCAGTGGGACATATGTAGCGTTTGGTTATCACCTGCTTATATGTTCGTATAATATACTTTATTTCCTGTCAATGTATAATGAATTCTTCATCACCCTATTCAATATACTAAAAATTGCTGAGGTAGATTGCTGTCAAGTTATAATATTAAGTATGCTGGTACCATCTACACACGCTTAGACACATGGTTTATGTCTATCTCTGGATGTTTCTTAAGATACAAGGTAACACTACGACTATTGAAGCTCCATTGTTATGGATCGGATGTGATCGAGTGGTCTAGGGCGCTGGAAATATGGCTAAGCGATTGGTGCTGCAGTGCATCAATGGTGTGAGAGCAAATCCCGTCGGGAGAAGAACAAATTTGATAGCTCAAAAATCTAATTCTAACATTGTTTGGTTTAATTTTCAAACGTATATAAATATTCAGTATTTACCTAGAATAATAAGTAACTTTGAGATCCAGTGGGACTGATGTAGTGTGTGGTTATCACCTGCTTAGATGTTCTTGTAATATATTAATTTCCTGTGACTGGTTAATGAATTCTTCATCATCCTATACAATATATTAAAAATTGCTGTGTTAGATTGCTGTCAAATTATAATATTAAGTATACATGTACCATATACACACACTTAGACACATGTATTATGTATGTCTCTAGATTTTCCTTACGAGACAAGGTAACACTTTGACTACTGAAGTTCCATATTTTTTAATTGGATGTGGTCAAGTGATCTAGGGCGCTGGACATAAGGTTAAGCGATTGGGGATGCAGTGTATTAAAGGTGTGAGCTCAAATCCCGTGGAGGGAAGAACAAAATTTGACAGCTCAAAAATCTAATTCTAACACTGTCTGGTTTAATTTTCAGACGTATATATAATATTTAGTATTTACCTAGTATCATATGTAATTTTGAGATCCAGTGGGACATATGTAGCGTTTGGTTATCACCTGCTTATATGTTCGTATAATATACTTTATTTCCTGTCAATGTATAATGAATTCTTCATCACCCTATTCAATATACTAAAAATTGCTGAGGTAGATTGCTGTCAAGTTATAATATTAAGTATGCTTGTACCATCTACACACGCTTAGACACATGGTTTATGTCTATCTCTGGATGTTTCTTAAGATACAAGGTAACACTACGACTATTGAAGCTCCATTGTTATGGATCGGATGTGATCGAGTGGTCTAGGGCGCTGGAAATATGGCTAAGCGATTGGTGCTGCAGTGTATCAAATGTGTGAGCACAAATCCCGTCGAAGGAAGAATAAAAAATTGACAGCTCAAAAATATAATTCTAACACTGTTTGGTTTAATTTTCAGACGTATATATAATATTTAGTATTTACCTTGTATCACAAGTAACTTTGATATCCAGTGGGACAGATATAATGTGAGATTGTCACCTGCTTAGATGTTCTTATACTATGTTTATTTCCTGTGACTGTATAATGAATTATTCATTATCCTATACAATATATTAAAAATTGCTGAGTTAGATTGCTGTCAAATTATAATATTAAGTATACATGTACCATATACACACACTTAGACACATGTATTATGTATGTCTCTAGATTTTCCTTACGAGACAAGGTAACACTTTGACTACTGAAGTTCCATATTTTTTAATTGGATGTGGTCAAGTGATCTAGAGCGCTGGACATAAGGTTAAGCGATTGGGGATGCAGTGTATTAATGGTGTGAGCTCAAATCCCGTGGAGGGAAGAACAAAATTTGACAGCTCAAAAATCTAATTCTAACACTGTCTGGTTTAATTTTCAGACGTATATATAATATTTAGTATTTACCTAGTATCATATGTAATTTTGAGATCCAGTGGGACATATGTAGCGTTTGGTTATCACCTGCTTATATGTTCGTATAATATACTTTATTTCCTGTCAATGTATAATGAATTTTTCATCACCCTATTCAATATACTAAAAATTGCTGAGGTAGATTGCTGTCAAGTTATAATATTAAGTATGCTTGTACCATCTACACACGCTTAGACACATGGTTTATGTCTATCTCTGGATGTTTCTTAAGATACAAGGTAACACTACGACTATTGAAGCTCCATTGTTATGGATCGGATGTGATCGAGTGGTCTAGGGCGCTGGAAATATGGCTAAGCGATTGGTGCTGCAGTGTATCAAATGTGTGAGCACAAATCCCGTCGAAGGAAGAATAAAAAATTGACAGCTCAAAAATATAATTCTAACACTGTTTGGTTTAATTTTCAGACGTATATATAATATTTAGTATTTACCTTGTATCACAAGTAACTTTGATATCCAGTGGGACAGATATAATGTGAGATTGTCACCTGCTTAGATGTTCTTATACTATGTTTATTTCCTTTGACTGTATAATGAATTATTCATTATCCTATACAATATATAAAAAATTGCTGAGTTAGATTGCTGTTAAATTATAATATTAAGAATATATGTACCATCTACACACGCTTAGAAACATGTCTTATGTATTTCTCTAGATTTTCCTTACGAGACAAGGTAACACTTTGACTATTGAAGCTCCATTTTTGGGAATTGGATGTGGTCGAGTGGTCTAGGGTGCTAGAAATAAGGCCAGGCGATTGGTGCTGCAGTGTATCAATGATGTGAGCTTAAATCCCGTCGAAGGAAGAACAAAATTTGACAGCTCAAATATCTAATTCTAACACTGTTTGGTTTAATTTTCAGACGTATATATAATATTTAGTATTTACCTAGTATCATAAGTAACCTTGAGGTCCTGTGGGACATATATAGTGTGAGGTTGTCACCTGCTTAGATGTTCTTATAATATACTTTATTTCCTGTGACTGTGTAATAAATTATTCATTATCCTGTACAATATATTAAAAAATTGCTGTGTTAGATTTCTATCAAATTATAATATTAACTATGCTTGTACCATCTACACACGCTTAGACACATGTCTGTATATCTCTAGATGTTCCTTACGAGACAATGTAACATTATGACTATTGAAGCTCCATTTTTATGGAGCGGAGGTTGTAGAGTGGTCTAAGGTGCTGGACATAAGGCTAAACGATTGGTGCTGCAGTGCATCAATGGTGTGAGAGCAAATCCCGTCGGGAGAAGAACAAATTTGATAGCTCAAAAATCTAATTCTAACATTGTTTGGTTTAATTTTCAAACGTATATAAAATATTCAGTATTTACCTAGAATAATAAGTAACTTTGAGATCCAGTGGGACTGATGTAGTGTGTGGTTATCACCTGCTTAGATGTTCTTGTAATATATTAATTTCCTGTGACTGGTTAATGAATTCTTCATCATCCTATACAATATATTAAAAATTGCTGAGTTAGATTGCTGTCAAATTATAATATTAAGTATACATGTACCATATACACACACTTAGACACATGTATTATGTATGTCTCTAGATTTTCCTTACGAGACAAGGTAACACTTTGACTACTGAAGTTCCATATTTTTTAATTGGATGTGGTCAAGTGATCTAGGGCGCTGGACATAAGGTTAAGCGATTGGGGATGCAGTGTATTAAAGGTGTGAGCTCAAATCCCGTGGAGGGAAGAACAAAATTTGACAGCTCAAAAATCTAATTCTAACACTGTCTGGTTTAATTTTCAGACGTATATATAATATTTAGTATTTACCTAGTATCATATGTAATTTTGAGATCCAGTGGGACATATGTAGCGTTTGGTTATCACCTGCTTAAATGTTCGTATAATATACTTTATTTCCTGTCAATGTATAATGAATTCTTCATCACCCTATTCAATATACTAAAAATTGCTGAGGTAGATTGCTGTCAAGTTATAATATTAAGTATGCTTGTACCATCTACACACGCTTAGACACATGGTTTATGTCTATCTCTGGATGTTTCTTAAGATACAAGGTAACACTACGACTATTGAAGCTCCATTGTTATGGATCGGATGTGATCGAGTGGTCTAGGGCGCTGGAAATATGGCTAAGCGATTGGTGCTGCAGTGTATCAAATGTGTGAGCACAAATCCCGTCGAAGGAAGAATAAAAAATTGACAGCTCAAAAATATAATTCTAACACTGTTTGGTTTAATTTTCAGACGTATATATAATATTTAGTATTTACCTTGTATCACAAGTAACTTTGATATCCAGTGGGACAGATATAATGTGAGATTGTCACCTGCTTAGATGTTCTTATACTATGTTTATTTCCTGTGACTGTATAATGAATTATTCATTATCCTATACAATATATTAAAAATTGCTGAGTTAGATTGCTGTCAAATTATAATATTAAGTATACATGTACCATATACACACACTTAGACACATGTATTATGTATGTCTCTAGATTTTCCTTACGAGACAAGGTAACACTTTGACTACTGAAGTTCCATATTTTTTAAATTGGATGTGGTCAAGTGATCTAGAGCGCTGGACATAAGGTTAAGCGATTGGGGATGCAGTGTATTAATGGTGTGAGCTCAAATCCCGTGGAGGGAAGAACAAAATTTGACAGCTCAAAAATCTAATTCTAACACTGTCTGGTTTAATTTTCAGACGTATATATAATATTTAGTATTTACCTAGTATCATATGTAATTTTGAGATCCAGTGGGACATATGTAGCGTTTGGTTATCACCTGCTTATATGTTCGTATAATATACTTTATTTCCTGTCAATGTATAATGAATTCTTCATCACCCTATTCAATATACTAAAAATTGCTGAGGTAGATTGCTGTCAAGTTATAATATTAAGTATGCTTGTACCATCTACACACGCTTAGACACATGGTTTATGTCTATCTCTGGATGTTTCTTAAGATACAAGGTAACACTACGACTATTGAAGCTCCATTGTTATGGATCGGATGTGATCGAGTGGTCTAGGGCGCTGGAAATATGGCTAAGCGATTGGTGCTGCAGTGTATCAAATGTGTGAGCACAAATCCCGTCGAAGGAAGAATAACAAATTGACAGCTCAAAAATATAATTCTAACACTGTTTGGTTTAATTTTCAGACGTATATATAATATTTAGTATTTACCTTGTATCACAAGTAACTTTGATATCCAGTGGGACAGATATAATGTGAGATTGTCACCTGCTTAGATGTTCTTATACTATGTTTATTTCCTTTGACTGTATAATGAATTATTCATTATCCTATACAATATATAAAAAATTGCTGAGTTAGATTGCTGTTAAATTATAATATTAAGAATATATGTACCATCTACACACGCTTAGAAACATGTCTTATGTATTTCTCTAGATTTTCCTTACGAGACAAGGTAACACTTTGACTATTGAAGCTCCATTTTTGGGAATTGGATGTGGTCGAGTGGTCTAGGGTGCTAGAAATAAGGCCAGACGATTGGTGCTGCAGTGTATCAATGATGTGAGCTTAAATCCCGTCGAAGGAAGAACAAAATTTGACAGCTCAAATATCTAATTCTAACACTGTTTGGTTTAATTTTCAGACGTATATATAATATTTAGTATTTACCTAGTATCATAAGTAACCTTGAGGTCCTGTGGGACATATATAGTGTGAGGTTGTCACCTGCTTAGATGTTCTTATAATATACTTTATTTCCTGTGACTGTGTAATAAATTATTCATTATCCTGTACAATATATTAAAAAATTGCTGTGTTAGATTTCTATCAAATTATAATATTAACTATGCTTGTACCATCTACACACGCTTAGACACATGTCTGTATATCTCTAGATGTTCCTTACGAGACAATGTAACATTATGACTATTGAAGCTCCATTTTTATGGAGCGGAGGTTGTAGAGTGGTCTAAGGTGCTGGACATAAGGCTAAACGATTGGTGCTGCAGTGCATCAATGGTGTGAGAGCAAATCCCGTCGGGAGAAGAACAAATTTGATAGCTCAAAAATCTAATTCTAACATTGTTTGGTTTAATTTTCAAACGTATATAAAATATTCAGTATTTACCTAGAATAATAAGTAACTTTGAGATCCAGTGGGACTGATGTAGTGTGTGGTTATCACCTGCTTAGATGTTCTTGTAATATATTAATTTCCTGTGACTGGTTAATGAATTCTTCATCATCCTATACAATATATTAAAAATTGCTGTGTTAGATTGCTGTCAAATTATAATATTAAGTATACATGTACCATATACACACACTTAGACACATGTATTATGTATGTCTCTAGATTTTCCTTACGAGACAAGGTAACACTTTGACTACTGAAGTTCCATATTTTTTAATTGGATGTGGTCAAGTGATCTAGGGCGCTGGACATAAGGTTAAGCGATTGGGGATGCAGTGTATTAATGGTGTGAGCTCAAATCCCGTGGAGGGAAGAACAAAATTTGACAGCTCAAAAATCTAATTCTAACACTGTCTGGTTTAATTTTCAGACGTATATATAATATTTAGTATTTACCTAGTATCATATGTAATTTTGAGATCCAGTGGGACATATGTAGCGTTTGGTTATCACCTGCTTATATGTTCGTATAATATACTTTATTTCCTGTCAATGTATAATGAATTCTTCATCACCCTATTCAATATACTAAAAATTGCTGAGGTAGATTGCTGTCAAGTTATAATATTAAGTATGCTTGTACCATCTACACACGCTTAGACACATGGTTTATGTCTATCTCTGGATGTTTCTTAAGATACAAGGTAACACTACGACTATTGAAGCTCCATTGTTATGGATCGGATGTGATCGAGTGGTCTAGGGCGCTGGAAATATGGCTAAGCGATTGGTGCTGCAGTGTATCAACTGTGTGAGCACAAATCCCGTCGAAGGAAGAATAAAAAATTGACAGCTCAAAAATATAATTCTAACACTGTTTGGTTTAATTTTCAGACGTATATATAATATTTAGTATTTACCTTGTATCACAAGTAACTTTGATATCCAGTGGGACAGATATAATGTGAGATTGTCACCTGCTTAGATGTTCTTATACTATGTTTATTTCCTTTGACTGTATAATGAATTATTCATTATCCTATACAATATATAAAAAATTGCTGAGTTAGATTGCTGTTAAATTATAATATTAAGAATATATGTACCATCTACACACGCTTAGAAACATGTCTTATGTATTTCTCTAGATTTTCCTTACGAGACAAGGTAACACTTTGACTATTGAAGCTCCATTTTTGGGAAATGGATGTGGTCGAGTGGTCAAGGGTGCTAGAAATAAGGCCAGGCGATTGGTGCTGCAGTGTATCAATGATGTGAGCTTAAATCCCGTCGAAGGAAGAACAAAATTTGACAGCTCAAATATCTAATTCTAACACTGTTTGGTTTAATTTTCAGACGTATATATAATATTTAGTATTTACCTAGTATCATAAGTAACCTTGAGGTCCTGTGGGACATATATAGTGTGAGGTTGTCACCTGCTTAGATGTTCTTATAATATACTTTATTTCCTGTGACTGTGTAATAAATTATTCATTATCCTGTACAATATATTAAAAAATTGCTGTGTTAGATTTCTATCAAATTATAATATTAACTATGCTTGTACCATCTACACACGCTTAGACACATGTCTGTATATCTCTAGATGTTCCTTACGAGACAATGTAACATTATGACTATTGAAGCTCCATTTTTATGGAGCGGAGGTTGTAGAGTGGTCTAAGGTGCTGGACATAAGGCTAAACGATTGGTGCTGCAGTGCATCAATGGTGTGAGAGCAAATCCCGTCGGGAGAAGAACAAATTTGATAGCTCAAAAATCTAATTCTAACATTGTTTGGTTTAATTTTCAAACGTATCTAAAATATTCAGTATTTACCTAGAATAATAAGTAACTTTGAGATCCAGTGGGACTGATGTAGTGTGTGGTTATCACCTGCTTAGATGTTCTTGTAATATATTAATTTCCTGTGACTGGTTAATGAATTCTTCATCATCCTATACAATATATTAAAAATTGCTGTGTTAGATTGCTGTTAAATTATAATATTAAGAATATATGTACCATCTACACACGCTTAGACACATGTTTTATGCATGTCCCTAGATTTTCCTTACGAGACAAGGTAACACTTTGACAATTGAAGCTCCTTCTCCTTTTTTTAAGTGGATGTGGTCGAGTTGTCTAGGGCGCTGGAAATAAGTCTAAGCGATTGGTGCTGCAGTGTATCAATGGTGTGAACTCAAATCCCGTCGAAGGAAGAACAAAATTTGACAGCTCAATAATCTAATGTTAACACTGTCTGGTTTAATTTTCAGACGTATATATAATATTTAGTATTTACCTAGTATCATAAGTAACTTTGAGATCCAGTGGGACATATGTAGCGTTTGGTTATCACCTGCTTATATGTTCGTATAATATACTTTATTTCCTGTCAATGTATAATGAATTTTTCATCACCCTATTCAATATACTAAAAATTGCTGAGGTAGATTGCTGTCAAGTTATAATATTAAGTATGCTTGTACCATCTACACACGCTTAGACACATGGTTTATGTCTATCTCTGGATGTTTCTTAAGATACAAGGTAACACTACGACTATTGAAGCTCCATTGTTATGGATCGGATGTGATCGAGTGGTCTAGGTCGCTGGAAATATGGCTAAGCGATTGGTGCTGCAGTGTATCAAATGTGTGAGCACAAATCCCGTCGAAGGAAGAATAACAAATTGACAGCTCAAAAATATAATTCTAACACTGTTTGGTTTAATTTTCAGACGTATATATAATATTTAGTATTTACCTTGTATCACAAGTAACTTTGATATCCAGTGGGACAGATATAATGTGAGATTGTCACCTGCTTAGATGTTCTTATACTATGTTTATTTCCTTTGACTGTATAATGAATTATTCATTATCCTATACAATATATAAAAAATTGCTGAGTTAGATTGCTGTTAAATTATAATATTAAGAATATATGTACCATCTACACACGCTTAGAAACATGTCTTATGTATTTCTCTAGATTTTCCTTACGAGACAAGGTAACACTTTGACTATTGAAGCTCCATTTTTGGGAATTGGATGTGGTCGAGTGGTCTAGGGTGCTAGAAATAAGGCCAGGCGATTGGTGCTGCAGTGTATCAATGATGTGAGCTTAAATCCCGTCGAAGGAAGAACAAAATTTGACAGCTCAAATATCTAATTCTAACACTGTTTGGTTTAATTTTCAGACGTATATATAATATTTAGTATTTACCTAGTATCATAAGTAACCTTGAGGTCCTGTGGGACATATATAGTGTGAGGTTGTCACCTGCTTAGATGTTCTTATAATATACCTTATTTCCTGTGACTGTGTAATAAATTATTCATTATCCTGTACAATATATTAAAAAATTGCTGTGTTAGATTTCTATCAAATTATAATATTAACTATGCTTGTACCATCTACACACGCTTAGACACATGTCTGTATATCTCTAGATGTTCCTTACGAGACAATGTAACATTATGACTATTGAAGCTCCATTTTTATGGAGCGGAGGTTGTAGAGTGGTCTAAGGTGCTGGACATAAGGCTAAACGATTGGTGCTGCAGTGCATCAATGGTGTGAGAGCAAATCCCGTCGGGAGAAGAACAAATTTGATAGCTCAAAAATCTAATTCTAACATTGTTTGGTTTAATTTTCAAACGTATATAAAATATTCAGTATTTACCTAGAATAATAAGTAACTTTGAGATCCAGTGGGACTGATGTAGTGTGTGGTTATCACCTGCTTAGATGTTCTTGTAATATATTAATTTCCTGTGACTGGTTAATGAATTCTTCATCATCCTATACAATATATTAAAAATTGCTGAGTTAGATTGCTGTCAAATTATAATATTAAGTATACATGTACCATATACACACACTTAGACACATGTATTATGTATGTCTCTAGATTTTCCTTACGAGACAAGGTAACACTTTGACTACTGAAGTTCCATATTTTTTAATTGGATGTGGTCAAGTGATCTAGGGCGCTGGACATAAGGTTAAGCGATTGGGGATGCAGTGTATTAAAGGTGTGAGCTCAAATCCCGTGGAGGGAAGAACAAAATTTGACAGCTCAAAAATCTAATTCTAACACTGTCTGGTTTAATTTTCAGACGTATATATAATATTTAGTATTTACCTAGTATCATATGTAATTTTGAGATCCAGTGGGACATATGTAGCGTTTGGTTATCACCTGCTTAAATGTTCGTATAATATACTTTATTTCCTGTCAATGTATAATGAATTCTTCATCACCCTATTCAATATACTAAAAATTACTGAGGTAGATTGCTGTCAAGTTATAATATTAAGTATGCTTGTACCATCTACACACGCTTAGACACATGGTTTATGTCTATCTCTGGATGTTTCTTAAGATACAAGGTAACACTACGACTATTGAAGCTCCATTGTTATGGATCGGATGTGATCGAGTGGTCTAGGGCGCTGGAAATATGGCTAAGCGATTGGTGCTGCAGTGTATCAAATGTGTGAGCACAAATCCCGTCGAAGGAAGAATAAAAAATTGACAGCTCAAAAATATAATTCTAACACTGTTTGGTTTAATTTTCAGACGTATATATAATATTTAGTATTTACCTTGTATCACAAGTAACTTTGATATCCAGTGGGACAGATATAATGTGAGATTGTCACCTGCTTAGATGTTCTTATACTATGTTTATTTCCTGTGACTGTATAATGAATTATTCATTATCCTATACAATATATTAAAAATTGCTGAGTTAGATTGCTGTCAAATTATAATATTAAGTATACATGTACCATATACACACACTTAGACACATGTATTATGTATGTCTCTAGATTTTCCTTACGAGACAAGGTAACACTTTGACTACTGAAGTTCCATATTTTTTAATTGGATGTGGTCAAGTGATCTAGAGCGCTGGACATAAGGTTAAGCGATTGGGGATGCAGTGTATTAATGGTGTGAGCTCAAATCCCGTGGAGGGAAGAACAAAATTTGACAGCTCAAAAATCTAATTCTAACACTGTCTGGTTTAATTTTCAGACGTATATATAATATTTAGTATTTACCTAGTATCATATGTAATTTTGAGATCCAGTGGGACATATGTAGCGTTTGGTTATCACCTGCTTATATGTTCGTATAATATACTTTATTTCCTGTCAATGTATAATGAATTCTTCATCACCCTATTCAATATACTAAAAATTGCTGAGGTAGATTGCTGTCAAGTTATAATATTAAGTATGCTTGTACCATCTACACACGCTTAGACACATGGTTTATGTCTATCTCTGGATGTTTCTTAAGATACAAGGTAACACTACGACTATTGAAGCTCCATTGTTATGGATCGGATGTGATCGAGTGGTCTAGGGCGCTGGAAATATGGCTAAGCGATTGGTGCTGCAGTGTATCAACTGTGTGAGCACAAATCCCGTCGAAGGAAGAATAAAAAATTGACAGCTCAAAAATATAATTCTAACACTGTTTGGTTTAATTTTCAGACGTATATATAATATTTAGTATTTACCTTGTATCACAAGTAACTTTGATATCCAGTGGGACAGATATAATGTGAGATTGTCACCTGCTTAGATGTTCTTATACTATGTTTATTTCCTTTGACTGTATAATGAATTATTCATTATCCTATACAATATATAAAAAATTGCTGAGTTAGATTGCTGTTAAATTATAATATTAAGAATATATGTACCATCTACACACGCTTAGAAACATGTCTTATGTATTTCTCTAGATTTTCCTTACGAGACAAGGTAACACTTTGACTATTGAAGCTCCATTTTTGGGAAATGGATGTGGTCGAGTGGTCAAGGGTGCTAGAAATAAGGCCAGGCGATTGGTGCTGCAGTGTATCAATGATGTGAGCTTAAATCCCGTCGAAGGAAGAACAAAATTTGACAGCTCAAATATCTAATTCTAACACTGTTTGGTTTAATTTTCAGACGTATATATAATATTTAGTATTTACCTAGTATCATAAGTAACCTTGAGGTCCTGTGGGACATATATAGTGTGAGGTTGTCACCTGCTTAGATGTTCTTATAATATACTTTATTTCCTGTGACTGTGTAATAAATTATTCATTATCCTGTACAATATATTAAAAAATTGCTGTGTTAGATTTCTATCAAATTATAATATTAACTATGCTTGTACCATCTACACACGCTTAGACACATGTCTGTATATCTCTAGATGTTCCTTACGAGACAATGTAACATTATGACTATTGAAGCTCCATTTTTATGGAGCGGAGGTTGTAGAGTGGTCTAAGGTGCTGGACATAAGGCTAAACGATTGGTGCTGCAGTGCATCAATGGTGTGAGAGCAAATCCCGTCGGGAGAAGAACAAATTTGATAGCTCAAAAATCTAATTCTAACATTGTTTGGTTTAATTTTCAAACGTATCTAAAATATTCAGTATTTACCTAGAATAATAAGTAACTTTGAGATCCAGTGGGACTGATGTAGTGTGTGGTTATCACCTGCTTAGATGTTCTTGTAATATATTAATTTCCTGTGACTGGTTAATGAATTCTTCATCATCCTATACAATATATTAAAAATTGCTGTGTTAGATTGCTGTTAAATTATAATATTAAGAATATATGTACCATCTACACACGCTTAGACACATGTTTTATGCATGTCCCTAGATTTTCCTTACGAGACAAGGTAACACTTTGACAATTGAAGCTCCTTCTCCTTTTTTTAAGTGGATGTGGTCGAGTTGTCTAGGGCGCTGGAAATAAGTCTAAGCGATTGGTGCTGCAGTGTATCAATGGTGTGAACTCAAATCCCGTCGAAGGAAGAACAAAATTTGACAGCTCAATAATCTAATGTTAACACTGTCTGGTTTAATTTTCAGACGTATATATAATATTTAGTATTTACCTAGTATCATAAGTAACTTTGAGATCCAGTGGGACATATGTAGCGTTTGGTTATCACCTGCTTATATGTTCGTATAATATACTTTATTTCCTGTCAATGTATAATGAATTTTTCATCACCCTATTCAATATACTAAAAATTGCTGAGGTAGATTGCTGTCAAGTTATAATATTAAGTATGCTTGTACCATCTACACACGCTTAGACACATGGTTTATGTCTATCTCTGGATGTTTCTTAAGATACAAGGTAACACTACGACTATTGAAGCTCCATTGTTATGGATCGGATGTGATCGAGTGGTCTAGGTCGCTGGAAATATGGCTAAGCGATTGGTGCTGCAGTGTATCAAATGTGTGAGCACAAATCCCGTCGAAGGAAGAATAACAAATTGACAGCTCAAAAATATAATTCTAACACTGTTTGGTTTAATTTTCAGACGTATATATAATATTTAGTATTTACCTTGTATCACAAGTAACTTTGATATCCAGTGGGACAGATATAATGTGAGATTGTCACCTGCTTAGATGTTCTTATACTATGTTTATTTCCTTTGACTGTATAATGAATTATTCATTATCCTATACAATATATAAAAAATTGCTGAGTTAGATTGCTGTTAAATTATAATATTAAGAATATATGTACCATCTACACACGCTTAGAAACATGTCTTATGTATTTCTCTAGATTTTCCTTACGAGACAAGGTAACACTTTGACTATTGAAGCTCCATTTTTGGGAATTGGATGTGGTCGAGTGGTCTAGGGTGCTAGAAATAAGGCCAGGCGATTGGTGCTGCAGTGTATCAATGATGTGAGCTTAAATCCCGTCGAAGGAAGAACAAAATTTGACAGCTCAAATATCTAATTCTAACACTGTTTGGTTTAATTTTCAGACGTATATATAATATTTAGTATTTACCTAGTATCATAAGTAACCTTGAGGTCCTGTGGGACATATATAGTGTGAGGTTGTCACCTGCTTAGATGTTCTTATAATATACCTTATTTCCTGTGACTGTGTAATAAATTATTCATTATCCTGTACAATATATTAAAAAATTGCTGTGTTAGATTTCTATCAAATTATAATATTAACTATGCTTGTACCATCTACACACGCTTAGACACATGTCTGTATATCTCTAGATGTTCCTTACGAGACAATGTAACATTATGACTATTGAAGCTCCATTTTTATGGAGCGGAGGTTGTAGAGTGGTCTAAGGTGCTGGACATAAGGCTAAACGATTGGTGCTGCAGTGCATCAATGGTGTGAGAGCAAATCCCGTCGGGAGAAGAACAAATTTGATAGCTCAAAAATCTAATTCTAACATTGTTTGGTTTAATTTTCAAACGTATATAAAATATTCAGTATTTACCTAGAATAATAAGTAACTTTGAGATCCAGTGGGACTGATGTAGTGTGTGGTTATCACCTGCTTAGATGTTCTTGTAATATATTAATTTCCTGTGACTGGTTAATGAATTCTTCATCATCCTATACAATATATTAAAAATTGCTGAGTTAGATTGCTGTCAAATTATAATATTAAGTATACATGTACCATATACACACACTTAGACACATGTATTATGTATGTCTCTAGATTTTCCTTACGAGACAAGGTAACACTTTGACTACTGAAGTTCCATATTTTTTAATTGGATGTGGTCAAGTGATCTAGGGCGCTGGACATAAGGTTAAGCGATTGGGGATGCAGTGTATTAAAGGTGTGAGCTCAAATCCCGTGGAGGGAAGAACAAAATTTGACAGCTCAAAAATCTAATTCTAACACTGTCTGGTTTAATTTTCAGACGTATATATAATATTTAGTATTTACCTAGTATCATATGTAATTTTGAGATCCAGTGGGACATATGTAGCGTTTGGTTATCACCTGCTTAAATGTTCGTATAATATACTTTATTTCCTGTCAATGTATAATGAATTCTTCATCACCCTATTCAATATACTAAAAATTGCTGAGGTAGATTGCTGTCAAGTTATAATATTAAGTATGCTTGTACCATCTACACACGCTTAGACACATGGTTTATGTCTATCTCTGGATGTTTCTTAAGATACAAGGTAACACTACGACTATTGAAGCTCCATTGTTATGGATCGGATGTGATCGAGTGGTCTAGGGCGCTGGAAATATGGCTAAGCGATTGGTGCTGCAGTGTATCAAATGTGTGAGCACAAATCCCGTCGAAGGAAGAATAAAAAATTGACAGCTCAAAAATATAATTCTAACACTGTTTGGTTTAATTTTCAGACGTATATATAATATTTAGTATTTACCTTGTATCACAAGTAACTTTGATATCCAGTGGGACAGATATAATGTGAGATTGTCACCTGCTTAGATGTTCTTATACTATGTTTATTTCCTGTGACTGTATAATGAATTATTCATTATCCTATACAATATATTAAAAATTGCTGAGTTAGATTGCTGTCAAATTATAATATTAAGTATACATGTACCATATACACACACTTAGACACATGTATTATGTATGTCTCTAGATTTTCCTTACGAGACAAGGTAACACTTTGACTACTGAAGTTCCATATTTTTTAATTGGATGTGGTCAAGTGATCTAGAGCGCTGGACATAAGGTTAAGCGATTGGGGATGCAGTGTATTAATGGTGTGAGCTCAAATCCCGTGGAGGGAAGAACAAAATTTGACAGCTCAATAATCTAATGTTAACACTGTCTGGTTTAATTTTCAGACGTATATATAATATTTAGTATTTACCTAGTATCATAAGTAACTTTGAGATCCAGTGGGACATATGTAGCGTTTGGTTATCACCTGCTTATATGTTCGTATAATATACTTTATTTCCTGTCAATGTATAATGAATTTTTCATCACCCTATTCAATATACTAAAAATTGCTGAGGTAGATTGCTGTCAAGTTATAATATTAAGTATGCTTGTACCATCTACACACGCTTAGACACATGGTTTATGTCTATCTCTGGATGTTTCTTAAGATACAAGGTAACACTACGACTATTGAAGCTCCATTGTTATGGATCGGATGTGATCGAGTGGTCTAGGTCGCTGGAAATATGGCTAAGCGATTGGTGCTGCAGTGTATCAAATGTGTGAGCACAAATCCCGTCGAAGGAAGAATGACAAATTGACAGCTCAAAAATATAATTCTAACACTGTTTGGTTTAATTTTCAGACGTATATATAATATTTAGTATTTACCTTGTATCACAAGTAACTTTGATATCCAGTGGGACAGATATAATGTGAGATTGTCACCTGCTTAGATGTTCTTATACTATGTTTATTTCCTTTGACTGTATAATGAATTATTCATTATCCTATACAATATATAAAAAATTGCTGAGTTAGATTGCTGTTAAATTATAATATTAAGAATATATGTACCATCTACACACGCTTAGAAACATGTCTTATGTATTTCTCTAGATTTTCCTTACGAGACAAGGTAACACTTTGACTATTGAAGCTCCATTTTTGGGAATTGGATGTGGTCGAGTGGTCTAGGGTGCTAGAAATAAGGCCAGGCGATTGGTGCTGCAGTGTATCAATGATGTGAGCTTAAATCCCGTCGAAGGAAGAACAAAATTTGACAGCTCAAATATCTAATTCTAACACTGTTTGGTTTAATTTTCAGACGTATATATAATATTTAGTATTTACCTAGTATCATAAGTAACCTTGAGGTCCTGTGGGACATATATAGTGTGAGGTTGTCACCTGCTTAGATGTTCTTATAATATACTTTATTTCCTGTGACTGTGTAATAAATTATTCATTATCCTGTACAATATATTAAAAAATTGCTGTGTTAGATTTCTATCAAATTATAATATTAACTATGCTTGTACCATCTACACACGCTTAGACACATGTCTGTATATCTCTAGATGTTCCTTACGAGACAATGTAACATTATGACTATTGAAGCTCCATTTTTATGGAGCGGAGGTTGTAGAGTGGTCTAAGGTGCTGGACATAAGGCTAAACGATTGGTGCTGCAGTGCATCAATGGTGTGAGAGCAAATCCCGTCGGGAGAAGAACAAATTTGATAGCTCAAAAATCTAATTCTAACATTGTTTGGTTTAATTTTCAAACGTATATAAAATATTCAGTATTTACCTAGAATAATAAGTAACTTTGAGATCCAGTGGGACTGATGTTGTGTGTGGTTATCACCTGCTTAGATGTTCTTGTAATATATTAATTTCCTGTGACTGGTTAATGAATTCTTCATCATCCTATACAATATATTAAAAATTGCTGTGTTAGATTGCTGTCAAATTATAATATTAAGTATACATGTACCATATACACACACTTAGACACATGTATTATGTATGTCTCTAGATTTTCCTTACGAGACAAGGTAACACTTTGACTACTGAAGTTCCATATTTTTTAATTGGATGTGGTCAAGTGATCTAGGGCGCTGGACATAAGGTTAAGCGATTGGGGATGCAGTGTATTAATGGTGTGAGCTCAAATCCCGTGGAGGGAAGAACAAAATTTGACAGCTCAAAAATCTAATTCTAACACTGTCTGGTTTAATTTTCAGACGTATATATAATATTTAGTATTTACCTAGTATCATATGTAATTTTGAGATCCAGTGGGACATATGTAGCGTTTGGTTATCACCTGCTTATATGTTCGTATAATATACTTTATTTCCTGTCAATGTATAATGAATTCTTCATCACCCTATTCAATATACTAAAAATTGCTGAGGTAGATTGCTGTCAAGTTATAATATTAAGTATGCTTGTACCATCTACACACGCTTAGACACATGGTTTATGTCTATCTCTGGATGTTTCTTAAGATACAAGGTAACACTACGACTATTGAAGCTCCATTGTTATGGATCGGATGTGATCGAGTGGTCTAGGTCGCTGGAAATATGGCTAAGCGATTGGTGCTGCAGTGTATCAAATGTGTGAGCACAAATCCCGTCGAAGGAAGAATAAAAAATTGACAGCTCAAAAATATAATTCTAACACTGTTTGGTTTAATTTTCAGACGTATATATAATATTTAGTATTTACCTTGTATCACAAGTAACTTTGATATCCAGTGGGACAGATATAATGTGAGATTGTCACCTGCTTAGATGTTCTTATACTATGTTTATTTCCTTTGACTGTATAATGAATTATTCATTATCCTATACAATATATAAAAAATTGCTGAGTTAGATTGCTGTTAAATTATAATATTAAGAATATATGTACCATCTACACACGCTTAGAAACATGTCTTATGTATTTCTCTAGATTTTCCTTACGAGACAAGGTAACACTTTGACTATTGAAGCTCCATTTTTGGGAAATGGATGTGGTCGAGTGGTCAAGGGTGCTAGAAATAAGGCCAGGCGATTGGTGCTGCAGTGTATCAATGATGTGAGCTTAAATCCCGTCGAAGGAAGAACAAAATTTGACAGCTCAAATATCTAATTCTAACACTGTTTGGTTTAATTTTCAGACGTATATATAATATTTAGTATTTACCTAGTATCATAAGTAACCTTGAGGTCCTGTGGGACATATATAGTGTGAGGTTGTCACCTGCTTAGATGTTCTTATAATATACTTTATTTCCTGTGACTGTGTAATAAATTATTCATTATCCTGTACAATATATTAAAAAATTGCTGTGTTAGATTTCTATCAAATTATAATATTAACTATGCTTGTACCATCTACACACGCTTAGACACATGTCTGTATATCTCTAGATGTTCCTTACGAGACAATGTAACATTATGACTATTGAAGCTCCATTTTTATGGAGCGGAGGTTGTAGAGTGGTCTAAGGTGCTGGACATAAGGCTAAACGATTGGTGCTGCAGTGCATCAATGGTGTGAGAGCAAATCCCGTCGGGAGAAGAACAAATTTGATAGCTCAAAAATCTAATTCTAACATTGTTTGGTTTAATTTTCAAACGTATATAAAATATTCAGTATTTACCTAGAATAATAAGTAACTTTGAGATCCAGTGGGACTGATGTAGTGTGTGGTTATCACCTGCTTAGATGTTCTTGTAATATATTAATTTCCTGTGACTGGTTAATGAATTCTTCATCATCCTATACAATATATTAAAAATTGCTGTGTTAGATTGCTGTTAAATTATAATATTAAGAATATATGTACCATCTACACACGCTTAGACACATGTTTTATGCATGTCCCTAGATTTTCCTTACGAGACAAGGTAACACTTTGACAATTGAAGCTCCTTCTCCTTTTTTTAAGTGGATGTGGTCGAGTTGTCTAGGGCGCTGGAAATAAGTCTAAGCGATTGGTGCTGCAGTGTATCAATGGTGTGAACTCAAATCCCGTCGAAGGAAGAACAAAATTTGACAGCTCAATAATCTAATGTTAACACTGTCTGGTTTAATTTTCAGACGTATATATAATATTTAGTATTTACCTAGTATCATAAGTAACTTTGAGATCCAGTGGGACAGATGTAGTGTTTGGCTATCACCTGCTTAGATGTTCGTATAATATACTTTATTTCCTGTGAATGTATAATGAATTCTTCATCATCCTATTGAATATGCTAAAAAATGCTGAGATAGATTGCTGTCAAATTATAATATTAAGTATGCTTGTACCATCTACACACGTTTAGAAACATGTTTTATGTCTATCTCTGGATGTTCCTTACGTATATCACAAGTAATATCTAGTAGGACAGATATATGTTATTGTTGTCATCTGCTTAGATGTTCGTTTAATATATTTTATTTCCTGTGAATGTATAATGAATTATTCATTATACTATACAATATATTAAGCAATTGCTGAGATTATTGCTGTCAAATTATAATATTAACTATAATTGTATCTTCTACACACGCTTAGACACATGTCTATCTCTAGATTTTCCTTACCAGACAAGGTAGCACTTCGACTATTGAAGCTCCATTTTTATGGAGCGGATGTGGTCGAGTGGTCTACTGCGCTAGACATAAGTGATTGGTGCTGCAGTGTATCAATGGTGTGAGTTCAAATCCCTAGAGAGAAGAACACCAATTTGACCGCTCAAAAATCTAATTTTACCACTGTCTGGTGTAATTTTAAGACGTATATATAATATTTAGTATTTACCTAGTATCATAAGTAACTTTGAGATCCAGTGGGACAGATGTAGTGTGTGGTTATCACCTGCCTAGATGTTCTGATAATATACATTATTTCCTGTGACTGAATAATGAATTCTTCATTATCCTATGCAATATTTTAGAGGCTTACTGTGTTAGATTCCTGTCAAATTATAATATTAAGTATACATGTATCATCTACACACGCTTAGAAACATGTCTTATGTCTATCTCTAGATTTTACTGATGAGACAAGGTAACCCTTCGACGATCCAGGCTCCATTTTTATGGAGCGGACATGGTCGAGTGGTGTAGGGCACTGGACATATTGCAAAGCGATTGGTGCTGCAGTGTATCAATGGTTTGAGTTCAAATACCGTCGAGGGAAGAATAAAAATTTGACTGCTCAAAAATCTAAGTCTAACACTGTTTGGATTAATTTGCAGACGTATATATAATATTTAGTATTTACCTAGCATCACAAGTTACTTTGATATCCAGAGGGACAGATATAGTGTGTGGCTGTCACCTGCTTAGATGTTCTGATAATATACTTTATTTCCTGGAACTGTATAATGAATTATTCATTTTCCTATACAATATATTAAAAAATTGCTGTGCTAGATTGCTGTCAAATTATAATATTAAGTATATATGTACCATCTACACACGCTTAGACACATGATTTTCCTTGCGAGACAAGGTAACACTTCGAGCATTGAAGCTCCATTTGTATGGAGCGGATGTGGTCGAGTGGTCTAGGGCGCTAGACAGAAGGCTAAGTTATTGGTGATGCAATGTTTCAATGGTGTGAGCTGAAATCCCGTCCCAGGATGAACAATAATGTGACAGCTCAAAAAAAATAATGCTAACACTGTTTAGTTTAATTTTCAGACGTATATATACTATTTAGTATTTACCTGGTATCAAAAGTAAGTTTGTGATCCAGTGGGATAGATATGTTGTGTGGTTGTCACCTGCCTAGATGTTCGTATAATATACTTTATTTCCTGTGACTGTATAATGAATTATTCATCATCCTATTTATTTGTAGATATTCTGGGTAAGAAATTGACTGCACACCCAAGCAAGTCATTAACATATGCTTGTTCAGAAAATATATCTTGCAGATGAACAATAATCTTGGATAAACAGTTAAGCAGATTGCATTAATTAAATGGGTTCCTGCTAATACTTTACTGAAATATTGAAATAAAAAATGTTTCAATTTATAAATTTCTTTCTCATATTTGAATAAAAAAGATCAAAATAGTTTTATTGGCCTGTTTATCATAAAAACAACATGGCATCAATTGCCAGTTGACAGAGCACGTCCAATTTAAACACATTAGAGAGATGTTATATCTCTGCATGGAGGAATCAATATACAACTTAAGCCATACATCAAGTGATCTTTTTCTTCTTTAGAAATAACTAAGACACCAATTTTTCATGAAATGAACATGCTTATTATTGTAAACATTTACCCATCTTATTAATTTATATTCCTCACTCTCTTATATTTTTCATAACGTAGGATTTATTTTTTATATTAATATAAGAAAGCTGATAGATTTCTTAGCTTTAGCGAATTGTTTATTTTTCATTTTAATATAAGAAAGCTGATAGATTTCTTAGCTTTAACGAATTATTTATTTGTTCATTTTAATATGAGAAAGCTGCTATATTTCTTAACTTTGATGAGGGTTTACTTTTTATTTCAATATGAGAAAGCTGCTAGATTTCTTAACTTTGACAAAGGATTTATTTTTTATTTCAGTATCAGAATGCTGCTAGATTTCTTAACTTTGAAGAAGGATTTATTTGTATTTACTTATCAAATGATTTGAAATATTAATAGCCAACAATTCCACCAATATCAACAATACAAAGAAACACATTTCATATTAAATTATTTGGACATAAAAGCTGTAAAAAAATGTGTAATCTGTATTTAATAACCTGACATGCATAATCTTATCAACACAGCATGGAACTTTTATTATTCTGTTATAATGGCTGAATCACGCGAAGATCTACAAGCTCAATTGAAGGTTTTTGGAGAATACTGCCAAAAATGGAAGCTGAAAGTAAATGCAAAAAAAAATTAAAATTTATTTTTTTCTAGAGGACGACCTCTTGTAGATATACAATTTTCATCAAATGGATCTGAAATAGAAATTGCAAACGAAATACCTCGGAATACTTTTAAGCATAACTGGTAATTTCAATAAAGCAATTATTGATTGTCTAGAAAAAATACAATTACGATTTTGTAAATTACTATTGAAATTAAAATCATCGACACCAAAGTTTATTATTTATGGAGATCTGGGACGATTTTCTATCGGAATTGATATAAAAATAAAGATTGTGTCATTTTGGGTCAGACTTTTTTAGGGAAAGAAACAAACTTTCGTACTTGTTATACACGCTTTCTATTGAAGAAAATGTTCATCTCATCTGGATTAAATATTTAAAAGAACTTTTCGATGAAACAGGCAACTCTAGTATCTGGATAAATCAAGATATTCAAAATTCTAATTTGTTAATTTCGAGTATCAAATTACGCCTGCATGATCAATTTAAACAGGGCTGGTATTCCCTAATTGAAAACACCCAAAAAGCATTGAATTATAGAATATTTAAAGAAAATTAGGAATTTGAAAATTTAATATAATTATTTTAGATCATCTAATATATAACGATGCAATTTTCCACCTTTCGTGATTACGTTGGATTTTTTTAAAAGATAACATTTTTAATAATTAGTACATAAAAGCTAAAAATGTTATATTCTGAGTTGTCAAAGCTACTATGAAAAATGTCACTAATCGAATGATTTGTTTTTCCTTAGAAATAACTAAGACACCAATTTGTCATGAAATAGAAATGTTTATTGTTGTAGACATTTACCCATCTTATTTATTCGGGGAATTATAAAATAATATAATTCCCTGTTTATTTATAGTATCTCTTTGATAAAAAAGAGTTTGCATCATAATTATGAGCATCTGTTGTATCTTTAGTAAAACCGATTCTATTAAGATCACCATTATTAAATTTATCAAATTTATGGACTGATCTTTATCTTATAATTAACTTATTGTAACATTTACAGTACAAATCCACACAAGCGACAGAGAAAGGGAAATAACTATTTGGAAATATATATTTTTCATAAAACTCTTCAGTTTGTCTTTTAATATAAGAAAGCTGATAAATTTATTAACATTGACGAATGATTTATTTTTTATTTTAATATGAGAAAACTGATAGAATTCTTAACTTTGACGAATGATTTATTTCTTATTTTAATATTACATTATTAGAAAGCTGATAGATAGGGTGGAATTTTGTTGAATATGAGAACTGTTCCAACAGTGTGGTGTATTTATTTTTCATTTTGTTTATTTAACATTTGAAAGTTATACTGATAGCTATAATAGTTTCCTGCATGTTTCGAAAGATTGGAAGTAAAGAGCTTTCAGATAGATCCTTACCTGTTCCGGTAACAGAAGACTGTAATAAAAGCACAAAATTAGCATGTACACATGTATATTTGATAAATTGACTTATTCTGCATAGTAGTTAGAAATTGACGTATGCTTAGAAAATATGGAACTAAAGAACATTCGAATGGGTTATTGTCAGTTGCAATGACAGGGGTGAACAAATTGGGCCTAATTAGTTTCATTCATGTATATAAAATGTGATTAATACATTTAATTAATCTGCAAGCTTAGAAATTATGAGTAAATGACATTCAGATATGTCATTGTCAGTTCCAATAGCAGAGAATGGCTAAACAACAGTTAATGGTGATTATTGTTTACAACCAACTTAGCGATACTTGAGCTATATGACGGTGAGAACAAGCTATATTTCAATTAGATAAAAGCGAGGACTGCTATGTACTAGAACAACAAGCTTTGTTAGATTTTCACAGTGCTAGTTTACTGAAGCAGAAATCCGCGGATAGACATGTCAAGCCACTCAGACACCGTATTCTGATTTCTACATCTTAATGCTGCGGACAGTGTGCTATTTTGTTTTTCGTGTTATTTCATAATCTTCATTTGTCTCAATTAATGTTATCTCTGTATACAAATATATATTGTAAAACCGTTTTTATTTTATATGAAAATTTGGCAAAGCGATGTCATATTCTAATAACAAAAAAGAATATCCCAGTTTTCCTGGAACCGAAAAATAAACGGTTGAGCAAGTTGTGTCTAGGCAACGAGCCACAAACAAACAAGAAACTATGATCAAAACTACAATCATTGCTAGGGATGTTCCTTTACGTCCTCTTATACTGTTCCAGTTTATTACAGTCGCTGAACATGGAGCAGGTACCAGAAAAACGATATCTTAGTAAGTACCCGTTTGTAGCAAAAATGTACCCAGTCAATGCAATTGGGCTGCTCAAATTAAACCAGTGCAGGATAAAAAATAAAGAAACAACGGTGCGGTGAACAAACGTTCGAATATCTTTATACCGATATTTGATTATAAACAATAATGCATCTTTTCTTGTTTATCACGGTTTGCTTGTTTGCTGGTATTTAATTTTAGCTTAAAGTTTGTAGTGGGCTTCGTGTTACTTGATATTTATTTCTATATGTATGCTTTGTAGAATGTTGTTTGTAAACAATTATACACTGATCAACATAATAAAACGTAGACATCAAATGTATTACCTATCTTTCATACACAAATGTTACGTCAATTATGAACTGATCGATGCTATAATAAAAAAAAAACTTAGATATCAAAGTTAGTCATACGGCGGATTTCTAGAATAATCTTCGTCAGTTAAGCTCAAAATGAAACGACTGGAAAGCCAAATTAAAAAAAGGTTTTAGGGGCAAGAAACACAAAATGTCTGATAAGGAAAACCAACATTGTCTAGAGTCTCCTGTGATTAAAGGAGGAGAATCTTCATTTTATTAATAATGTTTATTAGCAAGAAGGAAGAAGGCAAATAACACATGGTTCTATCGATTTAAAAATAAAACAGCATTTTACACCGTAATCTTTTGATTTTGAGTGTACCCGATGAAGGTTATTCCATGCACGCGTCGTGCGCGCTAAAATATATATTTATTTGTATTACAATCACCGGGATGATACCTCTGCTGGTGGATTATTAGTCCTCTAGGGTATAATTCATCTTGTAATTTGTTTGCTTTGCACCATATAATTTAATCGAAATTTCCAGCAATATAAATAGTATTAATACTAAAGGGTTCCTCTCTGTCTTGCTTAGGTCCTCTGGTTTTCTTGCCCCTAAAGACCTTTCAATTATTTGGATTTCAAATAGTATTGCTGTTAACGTACCTGATATCTACGTTTTTATTTAATAGGTTTTCCCTATTGGTACTATTTAAGGATAAATGTCACATAATCTTTATTTTCTCTGTATTGTATGGACAGATATGTAGCCTAAAGTTATAGGTTACTGTTATATCGTTTAATGCAACTTTCAACGATATTTCAGTTATATCGTGGCGGTCCCGTTTTATTTGTGGAAGAAACCAGAGTACCCAGAGAAAACCATCAACCTGCCGCCAGTCACTGACAAACTCTATTACATATCGAGTATGCCTCGTCGTTCGCCAACACATTATTCCTAAAGCGAACAGACGCTTACCTTCTGTTTAGATATTGTCATATTTTTGTTCGTTGTTGTTGTACATTATTTTTTGCTTCTCTGAGCATTTTCACACAAAAAGATATTTTATATAAATAGATGTTAAATAAATCTGAAAGAGCAATCATCAATAGGGAATCTACAGACACAGGCAACATTGGACTTAAGACAAAAAACGAAGACAAACGAAACAAAATGCACAACACTGAAAACTTATAGAGAAGCAACATAAACCCCACCAAACATTGGGTGAACTCATTCACGACTTATTACCGGATTTGTAACTATATTAACATGACGGGTGCCACTAGTGCAGCAGCAACTGCTTATTTTTAGCTTTATATGTATGTTTTGTCGATCGTTGTTTGTCCTTTTGTACTTTTTCTTTTGGCCATTATGTTTTCTGTTCGCCCTCGATTACGGTTTCTGATTACCACTTTCCTATCTTCAAACTTTACCCAATCTAGACATTTCAAATTCGCGACTGCTAGAACGATGAATGGATGTAGTATTATATTTGTATGTGTGTGTTGATATAGCGACCGATCAATGATGTCACAAAGGAAACAAATGATGTCTATTCCAATTCATTATATAAATGGCTGTGAGTTACATAATTGTTCGTGTTAAATAAAAATGATAATTTCACAGTTAAATTGACTGACTTTTGTATTGATGTGAAAAAACAAAATGTTAGATACACATTGATGTATCGTGTTTAATTGATAACTTTTAAACATTTATTATAATAACATTAGTCGTGCTGCTGTTTCGGCGTTTGTGGTTAGTTTGTTTAATTTGGAAAAGAGACATAACTGTAAAACCATACGAAACGGTTAAAGTAAACGTAACTGTAAAACAAAAATCCTCAAAAACAGCTCCCATGGAGAAATGGCGCGAAATATAGCGAGAGTGGATCTAAAAGCGACAATTTCACTGTGAACTATCTTTATAACAATCCTTGGCAAATGACATACTGACTATTTGAAATTGTATTGATTAATTTGTGTAATAAATATTACTTATTTAAACTCAAATATGTTTGCTGTATTTGTGTTTATTCAAATCGATCAATACAGATTATGCTTGAGTATTTCTCCTATCGATTTTTTTCCTGCACTTGTTCAGTTTGAGCAGTCAAAAAGCATTGACTGGTTAAATGTTTGTTATCTACGGTCACTGACCAAGATATAGTTTTTCTGGTACCTGATTCATGTTGAGCTACGATAATAGACGGTAACAGTACAAGAGCTGACTTCACAGAGGACACCGTAAAAACGGTTAGAACGACGCTTGTTTCTGCTCTTTTTAGACAATTTAACAGTTGTTTAGTTTGCTTTTTGATATTGCTGAATTAATGCAATATACGTACACTTTCGGGAAATATAAAATTCATTTGCACTCGCTGTGAAACCGAACAGAAAAGCGCGCAAAAGGATAGTTTTTTCTAACTGTTTCAAAGCTCGTGCAAATCAATTAATTGTTTCGACGATGTGTATTGTCTATATGAATAAATATCCAAAATGAGAAAACAATTTAATTTGACATGAGTTAGGAGTAGTGTAATAGTTTATCATGAGCTAGGAATAGAGTAATGGTTCAACATGAGTTAGCAAGAGAGTTATGGTCATTCATGAGTTAGGAGTAGAGATATTGCTCACTGAGAGTTAGAGATATAACTATGGCTCACCATGAGCTATGAGTAGAGGAAGGGCTCATTTTGAATTAGGAATATAATTTTGGCTCATCATGAATTATGAATACACTTATGGTTCATCATAGGGTAAAAGGGGAGCTCAGGATTATCATGAGTAATGAACACATTTATGGTTCCTCAAATTGAACTACAGCTGGGTGCACATTTAACCTGTCTGCTAAAATCAGACGTGGTCAAATTCTCTTGTATAAACTTTTATGCTGAACTCGTATCTAGACTGAATTCATATGGTGCATGAAAAGCTTGAAGATACCTAAGTGGAAATCAGAGAATACAAAGATGACAAGATGTTGGCCGAGTTATGTCTGGTCTGAAAAAAACGAACGGTAATCTACTGGCCAAACAACTGTTCCCATGGTAACTGCAAAACCTGACAGTTTGACTTTTTAAGGGACATCCTGGATATGCGAAGATTGCAACCATTTATATATAAGAGCAGAGCCGGATTAAAGCCAAATTATGCCCTAAGCACAGGTCAACCTAAGTGCCCCCGCACCTTTACTGTCATAATGCTAAAACTAACACAACCCTTGACTCAGCATAACTGTCAAATGCCTAACATTAAATTAAGATACAAATAACATTTATTAGTGCTTTTTTTTATTTCCCTCATTGTTGGTGTGTTTTTGAGCTTAATATCTGGCTGATGAAATATATTGTCTTGTGGTCGGATTTTTGTGGTGCACCCTTATCCCTAGATGCCTTAAGCACGTGCTAATTTTGCATGAGGGTCAATCCAGCACTGTATACAAGTCTGATGGGATCCACATATTCTCCGGGTGTATATTTTTTTAAAATAAAATTTCGAATAAGAAGGTTCTGCTGGAAATTATATGGCATAGGTTTATGGCTCGTGGTTCCTTATTATAATCAAATCTGTATTAAGAGGTCACCTTTGGAACAAAGATAAAGTGGCCGTATAAGACAGGTGACCTTTTAAAAGAGGTTCAATTCATATGTAGTTGTATATGACAGGACAAGAAAAATGTTACCTTATAATACAGGTGACTGATTAATAGAGGTGAGCGTATGGGAAGGTATGACTGTATATTGAATTATTACATTGTTAATTGCACGAAAACAATATTTCGGTATTGTACCTGCCGTGTTAGTTTAGTTGAGTTCAATATAATCTTATTGCAAATAAAACAGCAATGGGCTCTCTCCCTACAAATAATACACATATAATAATGTGAACAAAAATAGCAGATACCGAAATATCAATAATATTTAACACAATATAGTGAAACAAGGGAAATAAGTTGATGTTGATGTAGACCAGATGACAGACCACTGATTAAAATCTTTTCGTTTGTCTAATATATGCACGAACTGTATTGAAGATCATAGAATTTTCATTTATATTAGTTTCATCGTTTCCGAAGAGTCATGTTTCTATAGTTTATCTGCCTTGTTTATCACATTATGAGTAAATACAAACTCTGAACCCACATGGATCAACTGCATTCATATTGTCTAGTAAATATATATAATTCCTAAGTGATATATTGTTTTCTCGACATGTATTAAACGGCGTCTTAATGTTCTACCTGTTTCTATTTTCTGTATTTCACCTACCGTGATTATCACATGTGAGCTATATACAAACTTTGTGTTATAATATCCTGATTCACATAAACATTATAATGGCTACGTGTAAACAAAATCGTTTTGACATTACAGGCCTCAATTTACATCATGCATCATTTGTATTCTCTGCTCAAGTGATTTTCTGTAAATGACTTCTCCTACTATTATTTAAACCTGATGGTTTATATGCATGATTGATAATTAAAAAACATCAAACATTCATGCATTTATCAGGAATTCAATGATGATGAGACGGTGCCTATTTAATCAGCATTTAACACCACGAACAACATACACACTTTTCAAATTATTTGTAATGGCTAGCGTCCTCGTCTTGAGTGCGATATATCGTGGGTTCGAGCCACGATCAGGTAATCCCAAAGATTATGTATTCTGCTCATCTGATTTTATGCACTGAATGCATCATCTCTTGCTTAAACCTTTGTCTACAATTGACATGTAGCTTACATGTAGTTAACATGTAGTATGCATGAGGTTTACAGGTAGATAAATGATATACATCAAACATTCAAGTATTTTTCAAGAATTCAAGGATGATTCATCTACAATGAAGTATATTTAAGCAGTATTTAACACCATGAAAAACATGCACAATTATCAAACTTTTATTCTGTAGAAAGTATACTCTATTGTATGCAGTGATTATGTGTTTTATCATAATATCACAAGTTCAAAGTAAAAACAATAAACAATGGAATAAAGTTATAAACAGCACAGGAGAACAATTTGAATGTGATCAATGCTTTTCAGTTGATTTGGAAATTCTCATACAGAATCGATTAATTTGTAAACCATACCAACAATGAGACGAAGTAAATATATTAATTTTGATATTTACTTTTCCTTCCAATTTTTAAGTAAGGAAAGTGATTCGAGAAACATTGCTGACTCCTTCATATACCAATACAGGACACGCCAGACATGCTTTTCGGATTGGAACCACCAATGGTGAGATTCTTACAAGTCAAGTGAAACAGGAATATGTTGACTTCGATGACATTATTCAATTTAGCCTCTAAGAATCATATCGGAATTTAACGTTGAAGAAATTGATGGGTTTTAAGTGGGCAACTGAATTTTGTAGTAACGCACATTTTATTATAAAAACTGATGATGACGTTTATGTTGATATAAATGGATTACTTAGAACACTGTTGATACTGTTCATTAAAGACGTCTGTTGCTGGAATATGTGAAATGCGTTCATTACGAGACACGAACCCTTCCTCAAAATGGTATGTATCTCCTAGAGAATACCACTGCCGTCGTTATTATGGGATATGTCATGGTTTTGGGTACATCACTAGTATACATACCTTACACAATATATTAAAGGTATATGTCAATATACCATACATCTATTTAGAAGACGTATACATAGGATTCTGTGTAAAAAGACTAGGCTATAAACTGGTAAATATCGGAGGTTTCTTTCGTGAGGAAGACATATACTACTCACCATGTAATTTAAAACATCCTAAATCTGCACTGGGTCATCATGTCAGTTTGCAGCAAATGGAGGTCGTTTGGAATACACCATGTGATAATGGTTTGCCAAGGATGCAGTTCATATTTAGAATAATAATGAATACTATTCCCAAATGTACTGTTGGTCAAGTACTGGGAGTCTTTGTGTAGATGATTAAAACAACACAACGGATATTTAACAGAGTAATGCTTACCATTTCCTGTAAGTCAAACATTGTGTGTCTGTGTGTACATGATAATACAGCAAATATATAATTCTATTTCAAACCGAACTTTAGATTTGCATTATGGATTTATTAAGGTTTGAATATTAATGCGGTTTCGGTGTTTATTGTCTTACTGGTTTATCATGAGTTAGGAATAGTGCTATGACCTCATCATGAGATAACAAGAGAACAATAACTCTTCGTGAGTTAAGAGTACAGTTCAATATGAGCTATGAATGGGATTATGGGCCATCGTGACTTAGGAATATATATTTGGTTATAATTAGTTCTCAATAGAGTTATGGTTTATCATAATGTAGATAGTTAATTATGGTTCACCATGAGTTAAAAATAAAACTACGGCTCCTCTTGAGTATAGAATAGAGATATGATTCATCACGAGTTCGGAACAAAGGTATATATCATCATGAGTCATAAGTAGAGCTCTGGTTCATCATGATTACGAATTAGAGTTATTGTCATCATGAGCTATAAATAGAGCTATGGCTCATCATAAGCTAAAAATAAAACTAAGGCTCACCACGAGTTAGGAATATATGTATGAATCCTCAAGAGGTAGGGGTAAAGTTAGAGAACACAATGACCAAAATAAAAATGATGAAAGGGAAAACAACGATCTACAAAACATTACATATAAAACTAAAGATCGAAAAACACAAACCCCATTGAAAACCGGGGGTAAACTCAGGTGCTCCAGAAGGGTAGGCAGTTCCTGCTCCACTAGTGCCACCCAACGCGTTACACTAGTTATAAACCCGGTGATTAGACGTGGATGAGGAAAGGACGAGACATTGCTTACGACAAGTGGCACATATCCGTAGTCATTTGTGACAAATATACCCCATTGCGATTAACTAGATCATGGCGGCGACCGTCAAACTCTTGAAGTTGACTTGTGCATAGTTGTGGTTTTATTGGGGTGATATTCCGAATAAGACAATGATGCTGGAAATTAAATGGCATATACTTTCTTATTATATTGAATTACTGTATTGGTAATTACCCGCTGTCCTTATCAAGTGTGAACTTACATACTTTGTGCTATAATATCCTAATTCATAAACATGTACATACATAAGCATGTTTCCGTTTAAAGGAATACTGGCCTTCAGAATTGATTGTTTTGTTTATATTAAAAGTTGCCAATAATCGATGTTTTGTACTAATTGCAGTTGAACATTTTCATTATATCATACGTAAATAGCCTAGAACGAAGGAAATACGTCGCTGTTTGATTTCTTGCATGCAGTTAAGAATTCAAAGTTGATACGTGTAATATTTACACGACTTGACTGTGAACTTATTCAGGAAAGCGTTTGCGCATGTGCAAAATTGTTTGTTGATAAAACAAAATGTATGATGTACATGTGCGAAAATCGAATCGAGGACGAAAAAAAACATTGACGGATTCTACAAGAAAATTACACAAACAGGATAATTCATCAAAATACAACAAAACCAGAATATGCATAGGTGCTGAATATGACAGATGGACTGCACTTAAGGATGTCTTACGAATAAAAACACACGCAGAAGTTGCAAAAATTCTGCCGAATAGGTAGGTTCATCTCACGTGTGATTTCTTCTGTTTTGGTCTTAAATTATTGACATAATCACTTGTTCCATTAGTTTTAAACTCTTTCTACAGAAGAGAGTACAGCCTTTATAATATCAACGCGTTTTATCAGTGAAATGATTGTATCTATGTGTCCATGATGATTGATGATGATAGACACTCGATTTAAGGGGCCCGCAGAAAGGTAATTTTAAAAGCACGTCGAAACAGGGCGATGGCAGAACATTCCAAGAGAAAATCGCAAATGTATATTATGTAATAGATCTCAAATTGGAGATGAATACCATTATATTTTTGAATGTATTTATTTTAACCAAAAACGTAAGCAGTCACTGTTAAATTATTTCACATATAGACATAATATTATCAAATTTTCTGAACTTATGTCAAGTAAAAGAAAAACAATACTGTAGAAACTCTGTCATTTTATAAGTGGTATCAATACCGGTGTTTTTCCTCCAGGCTCTTAATCCTTTGTAACCTCTCTCCTAATTTATATATATGTTGTAAATAGTTGTTGTTATTTTGATTTTATTGTTATATCTCAGTACCATTGCTATGCATTGGCTTTATGAGAATAAAGATATATATAGGGAAAATTTATCTCTTTTCTCTTCTCTTTGTTTTTATATGATTAGGAAGACTATTTGATGCGCGAAAATGTCCCGGTGCTGAATTTTATTTCAGATGAACTTGATAACATGTTAGATATATTGATGAAATTGTTCATTATTTTGTATGCAGATGCTACTGTCCTTATGGCAGAATCTGCAAGCAATCTTCAAACATTGCTTGATAAATTTCACCTATATTGTGACATTTGGAAAATGAACGTCAATGTTGATAAGACAAAGATAGTGGTATTTTCTAAAGAACGACTACCAAGAAATCTTCATGTCAATCATAACGGGACTAATATTGACTTAGTTAAAGATTTCAATTATTTGGGTATTTCTTTTTCTCGGACGGGAAGTTTCAAAGTTTGTAAAAAGCATCTTTCTGAAAAAGGCATTAAGGCTATGTACGAAGATAATGAAAAAGGTGAGAAAACATCACCTTTCTATTAGCTCCCAATTTGGTCTTTTTGATAAACTGGTAAAACCCATATTATTGTACGGCTGTGAGATTTGGGGATTCGACAATAATGACATTTTGGAAAAGGTACATTTGAAATTTTGCAAGATTATTCTTCATTTGAAAACTACAACTCCAAACGTTATGATATACGGATAGGTTGATCGTTATACTTTAAATATATGCATATAGCATCGAAATATCTCGTACTAAATTGATAACTGGAAAGGATATTAAACTATCTGTTATTCCTTGCAGGTTATTATATGTATTGCTAAATCATAACTGTCAATTTTCATAGTTAATGTATGCAGATAATATATTGAGTGACTGTGGTATTTCATATATATGGCTGAATCAGTATAAGTGAAGAATGGCTTAAAAAGTATGCTAAGGCTTGTCTCAAAGATCAGTTTTGTCGCTTTAGGCTGAATAATCATATACTACCTGTTGAATAGGAACGATGGAATAACATACCTAGGGAACTCAGAATTTGTAATTTATGTAACACAGAAGATCTTGGAGATGAGTTTCATTACCTATTAAAATGTAAATAATGCATTGAAAGAATAATGACTTGTATAGATAAAAAATATTTTCAAAAGCACTAATACTCTAAAATTTGGTGCTTTGATGAAACTGACAAAACAATCAAAAGTTAGTAAAAGCACTTTTATTGGAAATAAAAATGACAATGACAAAAAGCAACTCTCTCTCTCTCTTTCTCTATCTCTCTCTCTCTCTCTCTCTCTCTTTCTCTATCTCTCTCTCTCTCTCTCTCTCTCTCGCTCTCTCTCTCTCTCTCTCTCTCTCTGTAAATATAATATATAGCTGTTTTGTTATTACCAATGCTAATGTTATGTTTATCTTCACTGTAACAATTCTCGCTGTGTTTATCCTCGCTGTGGGAATTCCACACTGGATGTTGATGATATATAACACTGACATGATTTCTCCTATTATACAACATCAACGCTATTAGAAAACAGATCACACACGACAGTGCACCACGATACAACCATCGTCTTAGAGCATTCGTTTAGATATATAAAATCGCTATATTATCCTTTGTTCTACCCCTTCAAACTCTTCCTACCTGTATATAGCCTTGGTAGTATGCAAATGACCTTGATTTCGTAGTATATGCTCATTATTTACGGTACAATAGGTTTACAAATTAGCCATCCATAAATGGTAACCGTATCAGTTCCCATCTTTTGTTTGTATTGCCATTGTATTGGGTATGGAACCCGGCCCTCATCTGTCTGTTTATGTAGAGATTTTTTTTGTGGTTTACGAAATTAGCTTCGCACTTTTGATTTCCGTTCCCGGTATTCTTTAACATTTATGCATTGGTATTAATTTGATTGAATAAAGCCTTTGCATTCCTATTAATATGTATAAATACGCATTGAACCCATTAAATCAGTAATTGTAGTGCGTTTGCAAAAGATGTATCGGTCATCAAGTTCCGCATTGCTCACATTTTTAGTTTTTGATGTTGTCATATTATGTGTTTTTACGCTTTGGGCTCCGTGTTGTGATGTTCGTTACGATTTCCGCATAAAAACGATGTTCGGTTCGTCTTTACCCTCAGTTATTTGTAGAAGGCCTCATATCTTGCTAACGTTATTTGCGTTTGCTTACGCATAATGGTGTGACAAGAGCACTTTTGTATGGTATCAGGTGCGGTTGGGTGTAACTTGAGTCCTCTGCTATAGAGTTCTATCTTGTCACGGGGAACTTGGGATCTAAGATATGGCAAAAACAAATATTTCCAGTAACACAGATTTGGTTATTGTGTTCGTCTTGGCTGAAATAAAAATAAATAACAATAATATAGCAACAATGATTAGCACAATTTCCATAATTAACGATTCACGTATAAATTATCAATTTGCAATTTGTAGAATATTTTGTAATTTACATTTGATTATAAATAGGTATGTATTTGCTATATAATGAAAATAATATATTTGCTATTTGTAGAATATTTTATATTTTGCTTTTTATAATAAATTGATATTTATTTGCTATATAGTGCAACATAGCGTTGTTTGAGTAGCTTCTGTATCAGTGGCTATGCTCTCTCAAGAAAGTCAATGTTCTGAGCACAGGGTCTACAATAACGTATGAGTTGTGGAGCGTAAGCTCCATGCGCTGATGATGCTGGAATATTGCTTTAATAAAAGGGAAATTGACTATTGTAAAAGTGACGTCATTGCGTTTGTCGTTTAATTTTGTTTTTAATCTTCCTTCATTGTCGATTTCAATGTGAAGGCCAAGGTAAGAATACATTTGAGAATCATTACCATACGTAAGCTTAAGCTCAGGTGGATAGATGCGATGTAGATAATCACCGAATCGAGAATTGTTCAGTGGCATAACATCATCTATGCAGCGGAAGCTGGAAATACAGGTATGAACTAATTTTCTATTGTTATTCTTGAGAAGACCTTGAAGGCAGAATGCCTCATACACATGTAGAAACAAATCTGGGAATAAACCAAGGAGGACAAATATGTTGTCGGGTAAACAATCTAACATTTGAATGATCCTGTCTTGTTTTTATTTATTATTAGATTTGAAATGGCTGTTTACAAGTAATATGGGTCACTATCAATAACAAGTTACTGATACATTTGTTATGCGTTCTTCTTTGAGAGGCACCACTGAATGAATTCTTTAATTCTCGATATAAAGGCGTATGCGGGATGGTGGTATATAAAGTCCAGAAATCAAGTAATTTATTGATGTTACAACCAGACTGAGATCTAGATCTCAGAATCTCCAGCAATTCATTTGAGCTCTTTTTAATATCCTCATTTGATTAACGCCACTTCAATAAAAGTATCTATCATTTTATTTCTGGGGACCAGCTTTCACAACTGTAAAAATAGAAGTTATAATATTAGAAAGAGGCTTGATAGAACACTTGGCAGCTCCTGCGATATAACGTTATTTGCATGGACATTGGTGTAGTTTTGGTATTCAATACAGCACCGGAATATTACAATTCTCATTTTTCATAGAAAGACCAAAATAAGACAGGACTGACATGTGATTATCAATGATAGCGTAGTAGCTGTATATGTTGGGAAGTCTCAGCATATGCACACTTCGGTACCCATAACAACAACATTGATACAGCTTCTGATCATAAAAACAAATAAAACAAAATACATTATTTTTACTAAGCAGGTGTTAATCCATACATTACACTAACGAAAAGTACTTGGTCGAGATAAGAATGATGCATTCGACTCGTAGCCGCAAGCTATGAACATTTACCAGTTGCTTACCCATGGTCGGTGGTTTTCTCCGCGCAGATGTGTTAGCACTGTTTCTAAGAATGCATGCAATAAAAAAGGGGGTCAGGTATGTAATACAAATTAATGAATACAACATAACAATATTTGATGCATATTGCAACCAATTATTTATACATGTTCGAAAGTGAAAATGTTACCACTTTGGGCGAGTCAACGTGGATTTCTGTTGATAAAATGATGGTCACGTGACTACACTCAGTGCCTAAGCTAATTTCGAAAAGTTCTAGAATTTAGAGTAAAAGTTAAATTAAAAACTGGATATTTTCTGAAAGATTTTTCGTTTTTGCTATAGAAAGGTGCTACGAGAAATACTATACAGACAACAGTGGAGATTAAGACAAGATAGAACGCGCATTATGTACGATTCCTATTGGCCAATGGTGTAAAATTGTAAATCGTCGTCTTCTGTCAAGTTGTTCATTGATCTCGTAGCAAAATCATATATATTGATTATCTGTTCTTTGTGAATACGTTTTTAACTGTGAATTTATTGACACGTATATTCTAGACCTTACATGCCGAAGTGTACGTACTCAATATTTAATCAATCTTGAAAACAATAAAACACTCAAGTGAGCCAGCGCACCGACAAAGGGAGGAAACACTATTTGTTAACTCTATCGGCGGCAAATATGAAATCAATATAATGTTTTGCTTTATTCAATTAAAGTAAACTAAACGTCGATTCGATTATTAATCAATTGTGTATTTCATATGCTTAAAAAGGTTTCTGTGAAGTGATTGTTAATAAATTGTAAAATGGTGTAGTTATCCATGTCAACTTCTATCACTATCAGTATCAGCATCACAAAATTGTGTACCTAGTACTGGGCGTCATGTACAGAATGTACAAAGCAAAATATTGAATATCCATTTATTACTTATTCATGTATCAGAGGCATATATCACAATTATGTGTCTGCATGCATCGGGTATATCAGCAGATATATGATCATATTGAATTATTCGACAATTCTCTGTCAAAAAAAAGAAATATATTTTTGAGAAATAAAAATGGCAAAAATTGATATATTTGCAAACATAGTGAATATCTGAGTGTGCATGGTGTAATGATAGAGTCTTTTGTTCCCCTCATATCTTTTTTTTCTTCTACTAAATAAAATGTTACATTTTTTATAATGGCATATACAGATGAAGCGGGAAAAAAAAACAGATAACACTCGTAATCCTCAAATCAATTTGTCATTCCTGTAAATTGTCATATCTAGAACATTAACCGGATGAAACTGATGGAATATTTAAATTATTAAATCTTAATTAAATAATAATGAATATTGGATTACATTGTTTTGCATATATTTTATGAATCTGTGGAAAATCTACTCAGGGCCGTCTTAACAGCATTATAGTAACCCGAGAAAAGCGGTACACTAAGATGGCTACTTGTACAGATGTCGATTAAATTAAATAAATAGGTACTACCAAAAAAAATCAGCGTTTAAGCATTCAAAACATGCAACACACAACATGCAACGATTAGCCTAGGTCCCCTATGCTCGTGGGGCTCCCGGGCAACTGCTCAGCATGCCCATGTGTTTATATGGCACTGATTCTGCTGATACATGTATAGTATATCTGTATATCTACATATATATGATTCAATGTTATTTATTTAATCGTGTTTTCGCTATGTGTGTATGCAAGGCTAAATAAACCTGAAGACAGGGGCAATGAAATACAGCGGTACATGTAGCTTTACACCAAGGTTTGCTTTCCCCATTGAAGAGTAGCAAGGTCATTTGTATTTCAATTCAAAACAAAATAACACAAAAGCTGCATTAATCTCCATGGACTTAAAGGCTTTTGAACCAACAAAATAAACAATAAATAGTTAAAAGCTTTAAATAGACACCAGAAATTAGAGATGAAAAAATGTGTATTAATTCTACAGCAAAAAAAAATGTATATTAAAAATAAGATTGTAATATGTTTTTAAATGCAAAACACAAATTATCGCTGACTGACATTTTGTTTGACAATATTCTAATATCAGGTCCCAATGTCAACAAGCTCAAGTAATCATCATGAGAGAAAGATTAATGATATTTTCATAAGAACTAAACTACAGGTCAAATGCAGTTAATGCAACCCACATACATGTACAACCAATTAATATAAACATAGTGATTAACTCTATGTTTTAGACAAACTGCCTATCTCTGATATGCTCAACATTTCGTAGCAAAGCAGGTAACCTCAAGGAACGCTGCAAAATTAGTAATATTTCATGAAATACTGAAATTGGACTCTCTAGCTACCGAAAGACACATAATAATGTGAAAAAAAATAAATATATATTTGTAACAATCAGATATATTACAAACTATCCAAGTATCGTAGCATATCTGCTATATTTTTTTCCATTTCGTTTGACAATTTCTGAGAATAAGCAAAGACAAATATGGATAACAGATGACAGAAACAGTAATGATAATGCATCATAATTTATTTTGTTGTGGTCAGTTGAGCTAAAAATCAGAAACTTTCTTAATTTCAATTTTTTCAAATATCATAACAATATTCAAATATTTGAAGCACATTTTGTTTACATTATAATAAGAAGAAGATGGATCATGAATGTCAATCTGTTTCATCAATTGGTCAATATGTACATGTTTAACATGTTTAGCATCTTACCTTGGTGACCATGTAGTATACCCTTAATATATCACCGAGATGATTGAATACATAACAATGAACTTAGCTCAGTGCAAAGACAGTTAATATGATACTCAGCTACTGAACTAAATCCAATGAAAATGCTGAATATTTATCATCTTCTAAAATTATTATTAATGTAATATGCTGTATATATACCTACAAAATATATTGTCAAAGCATACAATGATTAAATAACACTTTATTTGACCTGTCTATTAGTACTTACACACGAATTAAATTATTATACATGCTAACCATCAATCTAGTTATAATTTGAGGAGATTTAACCGAGTATTCGAACCTCCACTCTGTAATACCACGTCATGCAAATGTAGTGTTTTTCCTAATGTAATTGACAGTTGGAATTTACTTGATGTAGACACGCAAAATCAACATAGTAGACTAATGTTCAAAAAGCAAAAAAGATTTAATATATCTGTCCCTCTCCCCCATTTTGCCTTGGGTACAATAAAATACAACATATTTCATTGTCAACTTAGAAACTTGGCAAGTAACTTGAATCAACACAAGTTCTTGTCACACGTGTCAGATAGTTCAAGGTGTCACTGTGAGGATAGTCCTTTAGCAATTGCATCATTTCGATTAGCAATATTTAAAAACAGATACGATTATACTGGTTTTTTTTTCATTTGTCAGTAGCATACAAATTACTCCTATTTATGTATCTTATAATTGATAATAACATCACTATTTACGTAAAAATCACGATTATGTAATTGTAATCGATACTATGTATGCATAGCCCAAGACGGTATCACTAAAAAACCAAGAATTTCTTAATAGATCAATTTTTGTGCTAGAAATTATGAAGCAGATTCTGAACATTCTGAGCATTCTCTCAAATAGTCTGAGTATTATGAGCATTGTCTGAAAAGTCTGAACATTCTCTGAATATTGTCTGAATAGTGTGAACTTTCTGAACATTGTTTGAACAGAATCTGAACATTCTGAACATTGTCTAAAAAGTCTAGCCATAATCTGAACATTATGAGCACTGTCTGAATAGAATCTGAACATTATTGACATTGTCTGAAAAGTCTGGACATTCTGAACATTACCCGAATCGCCTCGACATAATCTCCACATTCTTAATATTGTCTGAATAGTCGACTGATTTTCGACATTCTTAAAATATTTTACTAGGACTTATATTTCAACCCAAAAAACTTGTTCTCTCTATTCAAAATAAATGCGGTTAATGTCACTGAATGATGGGAAAGACAATTAAAATATTCATATCACATTTCAGGATTAATATGATGGATATTTGAAATTGTGTTTTGCTGTCTTGATAAAGCTATGTATGTCATGTTATCAAATACAAACAACACATCATGCACAACTTTCCACACTTTGATAAGAGAGGGGAGATATAAACATATAAGAATGGTGAATGTGTACAACTATATACATTTTCATTTCATGAAATGCCTTATTTATTTCTTAGAATATTTAAAAAAACAAATTTAATTTTTATAGAGAAAGCAACAAATGAACTATCAGTGACTTTTTTATACGCCGATGTGTTCAGGCTGCTTCACGTCTGCTTGTCTCATACGAGTTGCTCCCCTTTGTAATAGTTTACGCTATGACGTTGCATCCATGGAAACGTACTCTTCACGAGTGAACTGCCAGAAAGAAAAATGTGTTTCTGCATATCTAATGCACTTATTCCTTGTTCGTTTTGTGACAGTACGATTAACATATATATTTATTGACTGTCCAGATTGTGAATATATCATGAACCAAGAAAAACAATTATCATATCTAAATTTACCCCAGTGTCCATAATGTTTGCAAATGTAACACGATGTACCACAAGGACAAAAGGGCACCATTGATCTGCAAAACATTATACAGAAAACTGAAGATCGACTAACACGAAACACACTCAAAACCGAGGGTAACTCAGGCTCTGACGAGGGGAATGCAGTTATATCGTGTAACTCTTCCTGCACATTCGACGTGGGGTATTAGTATTCAACAAACCAGTACCATTAGACCATTAGGCATTATGTGATAAAGTTCTGAAACTTGCATATTGCTATGGATCTTCATATTATTTTTTAAAAACCTTGTTTATGCATCATACTTACAGGATCCAAACTAAAAATGCAACTGAAATGACACTTATTTAAATGGAAAGCTTTTTATATAAAAGATGCATACTGATTTTCCACTATGGTGATAATTCACAGACAGGAAGATATAATTTTGGCTCCCATAACACAGTTTTATGTTCAAACTTGTTGAAAACTTCTTAAAACCTTATTTATGTAATGTATTTCCAGTACCCAAGATATAAACTTGTTTGCATAAAGGAATTGAAAATGATTTCCATTTAGCCATGGTCTAAAATATGCATTTTAGGACATTTCTGAAATTTTCAGTAAAATTGTGTAGTCATATATAAAAAAAGGTCTGAAATTTGAAAATTTCAATGGATATTATTCATATCATTTCTTCAAAACCTTGTTTTTAACTATATATTATACTTTCAGGATCCAAACTAAAAGTGCAATTGAAATGAAGCTTCTTTAAACAGAAAGCTTTTATTTGGAAAATGCATACTGATTTTCTATTATAGTGATAATTCGCAGAAAGTAAGGTATATACTTTTGGTTCCCAAAACTAAGTTTAATGTCGACGTTGTTGAAATTTGATAAAATTAAAAGCCTAATTATATGATGTATATCAAAGAAATAAATTAGCTTGAATAAAAAGAACTTTATAGGGTTTTCATTAAGCCATGTACAGTTTTAATTCTTGCATTAAAAATGAATTGATTCGATATTTTTTTCTAAATTGATAATAATAAACTGCGTTGCCATTGATATCATTTTTGCACTCCCATTTCCCCTTTGCTGTCCTCTTAATATTTATGTTTGCTTACCTTGCAAATACGGCCGTTTTATGCTACTCATTGACAATAATTTGCTGTTGCCAGGTGCAAAATTACATATATTGATTAATATCTACCGAAAATGATCATAGGCATCATCATAAATTCATAAAATATGAGAAAACGATTGAGAAAAGAAGGCAACATGCTCGGCTTACCTATTAACAATAATCAAGCCAAATCTTTGCCACTTCATCGTGAGATTTGACGCGTAGCACTTCCTTGAGTTCGCTCCATCCAACGGCAACGGTCCAACTGATCCCCTTCATATATCCTGCATTTGTTCCATTTGGAAGATACTTCACTTCTATTCATCTTTCTCTCTGAATCCGTCAAAGTCCGCTTTCTTCCACGCGTTGACAGTTTCTCTTTTGCCCAAGAACCACATGTTGTTTATTGTTTCTAAGCAGTGCGCATGCTCAAGACGTGTTCACATAGAAGGCCATATGAATATATTTGAATATTGTTATCCAGAAAATAATTCTGATAACGATAGTTTTTGGTCTTTTTTGTCAAACAAATCGTATCTTTTGCAGCATAACTCGGCGTTAATCTTCATTTTATGAAGGTCAGTACGGAAATCGACAATTATGTTGGGTATGAAAAAATTACGCAGCTGGTAGACATTATCCCTTTAATTCATCCCTTGTTATTTGCTTAAGATTCGTTTTTATTGAAATGTTAGATAAACTTATTACATACATAGTGTGTTGGTACAAGACTTTATATCATTTCTTACCTGTTGCGTGAACTAACTGCATCACAACTCTTCGCTATCACGACACGTAGCGCTACTGCTTCACACAACAGACTCGAGCTGATACAAAGTCTTGTACCACCACACTATGCATGTCATGGGTATATATTACATGGATGTTACTATAATTAGTAACGTCCATGCTATTCCACTATTTATAGAACGTCATTTTACCCGTTTTCAGCCAATCAACGTTTCCAAATAATATACAATATATATATATATATATATATATATATATATATATATATATACTTCGACCAACGCTAAGCGCCATTTGATTTATTTCATAAATATCCTGTTTTGAATATTGTTTTTTTAAATGCGATTACTCTAAAGAGTATATGTACACATAAGCTTAGCTAAATGTGTAGCACGTCATCTAATGATAAAATCGTGTTCGATTAAAACCAATTTGCAATTGGTGTCATACCACAATACACACAATATGATCTTTGCAAGTTCAAATTGTGTAGTGTTTCGCACAGTGTTCTCGTCACTAAATTATGGTCAGGATAAAATTGAGGTGGCAGCTGGTGGCACATCATATGCAGGTTTTAGCAATCTACGAGTGACAGGGCCTATGAGGGTACACCATTCTGTAATCGACCGTCCTATTCAGCGCTTGCATACGATTGGACTGGTTGATGAACGTCTGCGATCTGGCAGACCCGCACAACTACGATTAGAGAGGACACATACAATATTGGTATATTGACGGTAAATATAGAATGTATGTGGCGAGGCTTAGAACAGAGAGAAAGACGAGCTTTTACCGTCAATGCACCAATATTGTATTCATCCTGTAATAAAATTTACCAAAAACAATGCTATGTAATTTGATAATTAAAAAAATGGATAACGGAATCCCTATTGATACCTCAACTGTAGTTCCGGTAAGGATCGTGGCTTAATAGCTGTATTAGGCTATTGTGAAAAGTGTTATTATGACGCTGTCATTATAAAGCAACAGTTTATTTCAACCCATTTATTATGACAAAAATAACCCAATTGTAGGATAAAGGCTAATAGCCCGTTGTACCAGGATAAATCGCCTTGCTGCATATTCGAGATGAATTGAATTTTGCGGTCATGTTCGAATCTGACGACATAGTCACAATGTATGTCCTGAAAAAACGTGATCTGTAGCTGTCTAAGGGCGTTTCACCTTGAAATGTAAGGCATGCTTACATGTCTTACAAGGTAACCTCAAGCGTGTTCCATACTGCGAATACGTGCTTGGCGCACTCATTGCACCTCATTTAGATAATCCTCAATGCCAATCTTTATGGACGATAATAAGTGCACGACAAGGCTTTTCCATACACTAATTCAGAAGTTCTAAGAACAATTAGACTATTCCGTTTTCTTAAATTGTTGAAAAACAATAACCAAATAACCAAATAAAACAATTTTTTGAAACTTTAAAATATCGTTGTTTAAAATATCGTTGTTTTCTTCCTTTCCTATGTTATCTTAAAACGTAGTATTCAATATGAAATAAATGTCCATTCAGCTTGCCACACTAAATGTCAATGGTATGGGAGATAAATCCAACTGAAACGCAATTTTTAAATGGTGTTGAAAACAATATGTTGATGTAATTTGCTTGCAGGAAGAACACTGTGTAAATAATATCAGGTCGAAATGGCGAAAATAATGGGGAGGGGTGGAGGAGGGGGGGGGGGGGGGAGGGGGGTAATTTCTGAAATAACGGGACAACAACCCAGAAAAGTGTAGCAGTTTTATTCAAAAAGTGTTTTAAATATAATGTAAACTTTAACAAAACTGAACAAAACGGTAGGTATATACAATATGAAATTAAAATTGATACCAATGGAATATTTAGAATTACAACTGTATATGTACCAAACATACCCAGTGACAGAAAACGTGTTCTAGAAGATCTCATCATAGATAATGAATACATTTCTTAAACTTGGTTGTAGGAGACTTCAATTGTACTTTAAATAGCAATTTAGAAAGAAAGCCAATACCATTAAGAGACGATATCGGAAGAAATGAACTAAACATTTCATTTAATATTTGATTTAAATGAAATTCATAGAAAATGTATACAATATTGGTGTATTGACGGTAAATATATAATTGATGTGGCTAGGCTTAGAACCGAGGGAAAGAGGAGCTTCCATCGAGTCTTTCCAACAGTTTCGTGCTGAGCCATATCAAATTCTATATTTACCGTCAATACACCAATATTGTATTTATCCTGTAATACAATATACCAATTAAAATGCTATTTAATTTAATAATTTAAAAAAAGAAAACGGAACCCCCATTGATACCTTAATGGTAGTTCCGGTAAGGGGTGTAGCTTAATAGCTTTATTAGGTTAATGTGAAAAGTGTTATTATGACAGGAGTGTGGCTTAATAGCATTATTAGGCTAATGTGAAAAGTGTTATTATGACAGGGGTGTGGCTTAATAGCCGTATTAGGCTAATGTGAAAAGTGTTATTATGACAGTCATAATAAAGCAACAGTTTATTTCAAACCATGTATTATGGCAAGCATAGCCGAATTGCAGGATAGAGGTTATTAACTCGTTGTACCAGGAGAAGTCGCCTTGCTGCATCAATCTATCATTTCTTTAGAAATGCCGGTAACAAGTCGGGGTCATTACGGTGTTCACAGTTTTCTGGTTGTTGACTGATTTTGTTTGTATAATTATGAGTTTTAACTTTCTCTTTGTAAGATTGCTCGGAGTTCGGTAATTTTGTTATTTCCCTGATTTACATCAATATTATGTGCATAGATGATTACCAAGTCTTAAATTGTTTAGTGGCAGAATATCACATATACCGTATAACCGGTAATGTCTGCGGCTATCTAATTTCTTTGGTATTCTGGCGTCAACTCCGCAGAATATTATGTAAGATCAAAGTTAATGTCCCGGAATAATAAATCATTACATATTCCATTTTGAAACTAATTAAAATTCCGCCGGAAGTGTCGAATATTTAATTGGGCCTAATTACTATACTCAGATTAAAAAAAACAACTGGTATTATATAAAATCTTACACAACAATTAACGTTTATTTAGCAGTGGCATGGTGATTTCTAATTGTTCATTACAATTAATCCAGATAAGGAAACGATATTGTACCTAGCTGCCACCGACAATAATTGAAACAATCACATCATCAGTTGTTTACAATCATACTACAATTTATTAAAGCAATATATGTAAAATGCGCATAGCATAAATCAACATTAGTGTCATTATATATTCCCAATGCATTATTCCAAGGTATGTAATTCTTCTAAACTACAGTCTTCATAAACGATTGTATTAATTTAATATCATAGTCATCTTTGATTGGTTCTTTTCTTTTTGATTTGTACCGTGTAATCTGTGATAATGATACAAATTTAATGCCATAGCAGTAGCCGTAGTTATCAGGGTTATAAAACAGGTCCCATTTTGTTGTATTGCTACTTAAATGATCTTCGCCCCATGGTCGTGTATCGTCGACGACGTTTGATGCAAAAGCATGTGCTTGATATTGAACTCCATTAAATTTACCTAGTATGGTTTTATCTACATTGCTTAAAAATAAAACATCAACATCTGTTCCCTTCCGGATGCCAAAAAAATCTAGTACTATTCCAGAATCGAGCATAATATCTTGCCTGGATTTATATAGCCCTGGTAGAGTATTGATTGGTGACAAGAAGGAGCTTTTAGATATTTCTGTCACGATATCCAAACATGTATCTGTGTGTTTACCATTATTAATGAGCTGTAAAGAACTGTTATTAAGAATCATTTCTGCTAAGATTAAATTCTCGTGTGGAGTATCTGGGATATGTGCTGATGATTTGAAATTGCTATCATTATATAACATACGTATTTCATTTTTGCAGTGTTTCAATTCTGTATTACTTCTACCAAAAAAGAAAAAGAATCGTACTCTTGCCAAATCTGATTTAGAAAATGTGTTCTTCATGTTATTGATTTTGGCTTTTATCCAAGACTGTAGTCCGTACATGTGTATAATAAGCTGTTTCATGCCAAGTTTTGTAATAACAACGTCCTTCTCATAGACTATAAAGCCATCTCTTGAACATTTATTTCGAAGAATTGAACGCATTTTTTTTTCTTTGTCTTCATTTTTCGAGAATAGAGATAAAATGGAGACTTGAGAAGTTAAGTTTAAATGTAGTTGTATTTTCAGATACTCTAACACTACCATCTCAATAACACGCTTCTGTAATCCTCGCCTATGAAACAACTTGTAGTCATATGTGAGCACTTTCTTGTAAGATAAATGTTGAATACAAACAGGCTGTGATAAAACAATACTTGATGCCAGTCTATGAGCACCGTTGAGGAGAAATCCATTTACATCTACAGGGATGCTAGATTTTGATGGATTGAACCCATAGTTTCTTAAGTTTTCTATAAGGTTGTGATATGATGTTAGAAAGTCTTCAGCAGAGTTCTTTGGTTTACATGACTTATAATAATCATTCATTCTTGGATCTTTGTCATCACAATACTCCTTGAAGCCATTCCATACACGAAGATGTTCAGTATACGATAACAGTATGCATTGTGGTATTTGTTTTAAAACAACATGGAAATACATATAAACTATCTTTATAATGATATCGAATCTGTTGGCGTGTAAGTAAGTGTCCGCGTTTTCCATTGAACAAGGCAGTTTCCTCTCTGTGCTGTCATTGATAACTTCCTTTCCTTTGACCATTGATGGAATCTGCTAACAAATGAAATATTCAATATAATTACACTCGTAGTATGGTGTCACTAGTAGAACATGAACTGTTTACACTTCCGGAGCACCTGCATGCATCCCGGTTTTCTGTGGGGTTCGTATAACTCGATCTTTAGTTTTATATGTATGTTTTGCAGAGTCTGTTTTGTCCTTTTGTTCTTTTTTATTGTGGCCATTGTGTTCTCTGTTCTTCGATAGGCAGATTATGATTACTCTTATTACTGTTCGATAACTACACTATGAATAGTATGTGACATAGGCATGACAAAAACAAGTATGACACTATGTTGATCCCACAATGTTAAATGTTCATGAAACAGGAATACAAATGTTGCAACTTATTTTTCATTTGAGTCTAAGTATATTGTCGGATAGTCTCTCATGTTCATTTAAGTTCATATCATTACTTACTACTCGTTTTTCATTAATTTGTATCTAAGTGTATTGTCGGATAGTCTCTCATGTTCATTTACATCCATATCCTTTCTTACTACACGTTGTTCATTTACTTTAATGTGTGTCTAAATCTTTTGTCGGATATTATTTCATGTTCATATACATCCATATCCTTTCTTACTTCACGTTGTTCATTTACTTTAATCTGTGCATAATTATAATGCTGAATAATTTCTTATGTTTATGCACATCCATATCCTTGCTTACTACAAGCTGTGCCCTTACTTTAGAATACATTGTTATCTTACCACAGAAACACTATCTAAAATATATCGTTATCTTACCACTGGACGACCAATCCACTGACTTATTAAAATGTAAGTAAGAACGAAGAGCACTAGAACACAAATCAAGTACTGAATATGTCTTCTTGACATCATTGATCCTGTAGCGAAACATATCATTCAGAAAATGAAATTATACACTTTAATTTAATCTTAATAGCTTGAGATCGTGTTCTATAATAACAGGTTCATTTGTTGTGATCGTACACCTCTTCATCCTTCCGGACACTGTTGCATTGTTTCATTTCTTGCCTCATCGATTTGTAAATAAACGTTAGAGAAAACCGAAAGGGCAATCAAGAACGGACAATCAAGTGAAAATGTCCTTGATATAGGCTTACTTCTAGCAAGGAAGCTACTAAGCCAATGGTTCTCATTGGTTGAGATGAAATAATATCTTCGGACGTTTTACGGTCACCACCATGACTTAATAACATATACTGAATACGGGTTAGCAATTAGAGTAACACGATGGTTGCGACTGGGGGAATATTAACTGTCTACCCTAACGGAGCACATAAGTTCACCCCCGATTTTTGTGGGGTTCTCGTTACTCGATCTTTACTTTTATGTCTATGTGTTGCAGATCGCTGTTTGTCCTTTTGTACCGTATTCATTTGACCATTGTCTTCTCTGTCTTTTTTTGAATTACGTATTCTGATTACCACTTTTGTATTTTCAAACTCTTTTATCAATAACGTAAAAATGACAAAAGATGGTATCGACATAATAATTTGGCTCAACTTTGACAATTGTTTCACTGTTTTGTCTTACAATGAATGTGAAAACTATCTTATATTTAAATATTGATTGAGACTATCGGTCTACTGTGCTTAATATAATTTGTGTGCCAAGACGATAAACTATATTTACATACTATTCAAGATTATTGCATTCCTTGTAATAATGCTGCTTGCCCGATTATATATGAAGGTTGATATGTTACTCACATGTAGAAAATACATGGTCGTATGATATCGATAAGAGGAGATGTGTGGTCACATGCAACTGGTTAGCCCCATCACCTTCAAAGACATTGATAGCATTATCGCTGTTTACCTGTAAGTGTATATCCTACACACATGCATATCTTCGCATACATGTACATGTATATCAATCGCAGACACACTTAGACTTATTTTGGTTTATTGTAGGGATACCTTCCTCAGACATAGAAAACCTTATATTTGCTCCATGCTATGTATTTTCCCTAAGACATATAAATATGAATGCGATTCTGGAATATCTTATATCTTATCATATATTGGCTTGAAGGCATGCTTTTCGCTTCAGTCATAACTTACCTTAATTATATTTGATAGTAGGTGCATCTCCCTCAGATGTAACTAACATTATACAACAAAATAACAAAATATGTTAATTTGTACCTGTATAACATACAATCATAAAAATCACCAATGCATTTATTTAAAAACTGAACTTAATACATTCAAAACAAAAGAAATACATTGTAGGTCTTGGTTAGCAAATACGTATCTTACGACATTCTATGTGCTTTGCAGATCTGCAATAACAGACAACCGAAGTCAAAGAGGAATGGAAAATCCAGAGACATCCTCTACAGTGGGCAATATTATGTCATATCTCTAATGCTTGTAAGTTAGAAGTATGTCATGTCTGTATTGTGTGTAAGTTAAAATTTAGCTATGTCTGTAATGTTTGTAAGCTATAAGTTTGTCATGTCTGTATTGTTTGTAAGTTAGAAGTATGTCATGCCTTTTTTTGCTCGTAGGCTAGTAGTATGGCATGTCTATATTGTTGGTGAGTTAGAATTATACTATGTCTGTATTGTTCGTAAGTTAGAAGTATCTCATGTCTGTATTGCTTGTAAGCTAGAATTATGTCATGTCGGTAGTGTTCGTAATTTAGAAGTAAGTCATGTCTGTATTGTTTGTAAGTTATAATTATGTCATGTCTGTATTGTTTGCAAGCCAGAAATATATCATGTCTGTGTTATTCGTATGTTAGAAGTATGTCATGTCTGTATTGTTTATAAGTTGGAATTATGTCATGTCTGTATTGTGCGTAAGCTATAAGTATGCCATTTATGTATTGCTTGTAAGTTAGAATTATGGCATGTCTGTATTGTTTGTAAGTTAGAATTATGTCATGTCGGTATTGTTCGTACGTTAGAAGTATGTCATGTCTGTATTGTTTGTGAGTCAGAAGTATGTCATGTCTGTATTATTTATAGGTGAGAAGTATGTCATATTTGTATTGTTTGAAAGGTAGAATTATGTCATGTCTATATTTTTTGTATGCAGGAAGCATATCATGTCTCTAATGTTTGTAAGTTAGAAGTATGTCATGTCTTTCACGTTTATATTGTTTGTAAGTTAGAAGTATATCATGTCTGTATTGGTTGTAAGTTAGAAGTATGTCGTGTCTGTATTGTTTGTAAGTTAGAAGTATGTCATGTCTATATTTATTGTATGCAGGAAGTATATCATGTCTCTAATGTTTGTAAGTCAGAAGTATGTCATGTCTGTCATGTTTGTATTGTTTGTATGTTAGAAGTATGTCATGTATGTCATGTTTGTATTGTTTGTAAGTTAGGAGTATGTCGTGTCTGTCATGTTTGTATTGTTTGTAAGTTAGAAGTATATCATGTCTCTAATGTTTGTAAGTTAGAAGTATGTCATGTATGTCATGTTTGTATTGTTTGTAAGTTAGAAGTATGTCATGTATGTCATGTTTGTATTGTTTGTAAGTTAGGAGTATGTCGTGTCTGTCATGTTTGTATTGTTTGCAAGTTAAGAGTATGTCATGTCTGTATTGTTTGTAAGTTAGGAGTATGTCATGTCTGTATTGTTTGTAAGTTAGGAGTATGTCGTGTCTGTCATGTTTGTATTGTTTACAAGTTAGGAGTATATCGTGTCTGTCATGTTTGCATTGTTTGCATGTTAGGAGTATGGCATGTCTGTATTGTTCTTAAGTTAGAAGTATGTCATGTATGCCACGTTTTTAAGCTAGTAGTATGCCATTCATGTAATGTTTGTAATTTATGATTATGCGTGTAACGTAGAAATATACCATGGCTGTAATGTTTGTATGCTATAAATATGGTATATCTGTGTGTTGGCAAAGACAACAGATATATTTTGTAATAATCTCTGACGTCTTTTACTTTGCTTTAGGTGTATTTTTTTCAATTTATCACAACATGTCTAATGTTGCCTTCTACCTTAGATACATTCGTCTGTAGAAGCATGTTGACGCATCAAGCGAAACAAAATCTAGGATGTATAATACTAATGACATGAACATTAAAAATAGTACATTGCTTGAACAGTTCCACAGTCAAATATCGAAATCATTAAACAAAGATGCAGCATCGATAATCCGAGCACATTAATACATGACCGTTCAGTTGCCTGGTTTGGCACAGACACTGCAATAAAAAAATGCGTGGTCAAGCCATTAACCTACTCTAGAAAATCATCGTTTGTCAGACATCATATAATAGTTAATGCAAGTCCGAGATCACCGAAGATGTAATCAAGAATTGAGAGACACTGCCACATTTGGCATACATAACGGGGAAAAGCAAAATAAAACATAATACAACAGAAACAACTAAACGGATGAACAACACAGACACCACCAGGACAATCAGGGTGATCTCAGGTGCTTCCCAATGGTAATGAGTAAATGATTCCTTACAAATAGAACACTACGTCGTGTCATCTTATTGCTGATATGGCTCACAGGTCTAATGCGCTTGACGTCGGGCTAAACGATTGGTGCTGCTGGTGAATCAATTGATCAAAGGTGTGAGGTCAAATGCCTTTGAGGAGAAACCATGTTGGTCAGCTCAGAAAGTTTATTCTAGACTGTTGGAACCGTTGCTTTGTACATTTTCGGACGTGTATATATATATATACATGCGTCTGACAATTAATCCAAAGAGTGTTAGAATTAGATCTTTGAGCTGACACATGTTTGTTCTTTCCTCGACGGGATTTAAACTCACAACATTGATACGCTGCAGTACCAATCACTTAGCATTATATCTAGTACCCTAAGCCACTCGGCCGCATCCGCTATGTATCTACATGATTTATCACTGGGTTTGTACCAGGAGTAACACAACATGTGCTACTAGTACAACAGGAACTGCGTATCCATCTTTTACACATGAATATACACCGGAGTTTTAAGTGAGGTTTGCTTTGCATGATCTTTTATGGGTGACTATCTCTGACATAAACATATCTTTCATTACTTGTCTTAGCATATTCGAAACATGTTGACAGATGAATCGCATTTGTATCGGTTATGGACGAATAGTTCTTTAGCAATTGCATCATTTCGATTAGAAATATTTAAAAACAGACACGATTATACTGGGTTTTTTTCACTTGTCAGTAGCATACAAATTACTCCTATTTATGTATCTTATAATTGATAATAACATCACTATTTACGTAAAAATCACGATTATGTAATTGTAATCGATACTATGCATGCATAGCCCAAGACGGTATCACTGAAAAACCAAGAATTTCTGAATAGATCAGTTTTTGTGCTAGAAATTATGAAGCAGATTCTGAACATTCTGAGCATTCTCTCAAATAGTCTGAGTATTATGAGCATTGCCTGAAAAGTCTGAACATTCTCTGAATATTGTCTGAATAGTGTGAACTTTCTGAACATTGTTTGAACAGAATCTGAACATTCTGAACATTGTCTAAAAAGTCTAGCCATAATCTGAACATTATGAGCACTGTCTGAATAGAATCTGAACATTATTGACATTGTCTGAAAAGTCTGGACATTCTGAACATTACCCGAATCGCCTCGATATAATCTCCACATTCTTAATATTGTCTGAATAGTCGACTGATTCCCGACATTCTAAAAATATTTTACTAGGACTTATATTTCAACCCAAAAAACTTGTTCTCTCTATTCAAAATAAATGCGGTTAATGTCACTGAATGATGGGAAAGACAATTAAAATATTCATATCATATTTCAGGATTAATATGATGGATATTTGAAATTGTGTTTTGCTGTCTTGATCAAGCTATGTATGTCATGTTATTAAATACAAACAACACATCATGCACAACTTTCCACACTTTGATAAGAGAGGGGAGATATAAACATATAAGAATGGTGAATGTGTACAACAATATACATTTTCATTTCATGAAATGCCTTATTTATTTCTTAGAATATTTAAAAAAACAAATTTAATTTTTATAGAGAAAGCAACAAATGAACTATCAGTGACTTTTTTATACGCCGATGTGTTCAGGCTGCTTCACGTCTGCTTGTCTCATACGAGTTGCTCCCCTTTGTAATAGTTTACGTTATGACGTTGCATCCATGGAAACGTACTCTTCACGAGTGAACTGCCAGAAAGAAAAATGTGTTTCTGCATATCTAATCCACTTATTCCTTGTTCGTTTTGTGACAGTACGATTAACATATATATTCATTGACTGTCCAGATTGTGAATATATCATGAACCAAGAAAAACAATTATCATATCTAAATTTACCCCAGTGTCCATAATGTTTGCAAATGTAACACGATGTACCACAAGGACAAAAGGGCACCATTGATCTACAAAACATTATACAGAAAACTGAAGATCGACTAACACGAAACACACTCAAAACCGAGGGTGAACTCAGGTTCTGACGAGGGGAATGCAGTTCTATCGTGTAACTCTTCCTGCACATTCGACGTGGGATATTAGTATTCAACAAACCAGTACTATTAGACCATTAGGCATTATGTGATAAAGTTCTGAAACTTGCAAATTGCTATGGATCTTCATATTATTTTTTAAAAACCTTGTTTATGCATCATACTTACAGGATCCAAACTATAAATGCAACTGAAATGAAACTTATTTAAATGGAAAGTTTTTATATAAAAGATGCATACTGATTTTCCACTATGGTGATAATTCACAGACAGGAAGATATAATTTTGGCTCCCATAACACAGTTTTATGTTCAAACTTGTTGAAAAGTTCTTAAAACCTTATTTATGTAATGTATTTCCAGTACCCAAGATATAAACTTGTTTGTATAAAGGAATTGAAAATGATTTCCATTTAGCCATGGTCTAAAATATGCATTTTAGGACATTTCTGAAATCTTCAATAAAATTTTATAGTCATATATAAAAAAAGTTTTGAAATTTGAAAATTTCAATGGATATTATTCATATCATTTCTTCAAAACCTTGTTTTTAATTATATATTATACTTTCAGGATCCAAACTAAAAGTGCAATTGAAATGAAGCTTCTTTGAATAGAAAGCTTTTATTTGGAAAATGCATACTGATTTTCTATTATAGTGATAATTCGCAGAAAGTAAGGTATATACTTTTGGTTCCCAAAACTAAGTTTAATGTCGAAGTTGTTGAAATTTGATAAAATTAAAAGCCTAATTATATGTTGTATATCAAAGAAATAAATTTGCTTGAATAAAAAGAACTTTATAGGGTTTTCATTAAGCCATGTACAGTTTTAATTCTTGCATTAAAAATGAATTGATTCGATATTTTTTTTCTAAATTGATAATAATAAACTGCATTGCCATTGATATCATTTTTGCACTCCCATTTCCCCTTCGCTGTCCTCTTAATATTTATGTTTGCTTACCTTGCAAATACGGCCGTTTTATGCTACTCATTGACAATAATTTGCTGTTGCCAGGTGCAAAATTACATATATTGATTAATATCTACCGAAAATGATCATAGGCATCATCATAAATTCATAAAATATGAGAAAACGATTGAGAAAAGAAGACAACATGCTCGGCTTACCTATCAACAATAATCAGGCAAAATCTTTGCCACTTCATCGTGAGATTCGACGCGTAGCACTTCCTTGAGTTCGCTCCATCCAACGGCAACGGTCCAACTGATCCCCTTCATATATCCTGCATTTGTTCCATTTGGAAGATACTTCACTTCTATTCATCTTTCTCTCTGAATCCGTCAAAGTCCGCTTTCTTCCACGCGTTGACAGTTTCTCTTTTGCCCAAGAACCACATGTTGTTTATTGTTTCTAAGCAGTGTCCATGTTCAAGACGTGTTCACATAGAAGGCCATATGAATATATTTGAATATTGTTATCCAGACAATAATTCTGATAACGATAGTTTTGGGTCTTTTTTGTCAAGCAAATCGTATCTTTTGCAGCATAACTCGGTGTTAATCTTCATTTTATGAAGGTCAGTACGGAAATCGACAATTATGTTGGGTATGAAAAAATTACGCAGCTGGTAGACATTATCCCTTTAATTCATCCCTTGTTATTTGCTTAAGATTCGTTTTTATTGAAATGTTAGATAAACTTATTACATACATAGTGTGTTGGTACAAGACTTTATATCATTTCTTACCTGTTGCGTGAACTAACTGCATCACAACTCTTCGCTATCACGACACGTAGCGCTACTGCTTCACACAACAGACTCGAGCTGATACAAAGTCTTGTACCACCACACTATGCATGTCATGGGTATATATTACATGGATGTTACTATAATTAGTAACGTCCATGCTATACCACTATTTATAGAACGTCATTTTACCCGTTTTCAGCCAATCAACGTTTCCAAATAATATACAATATACAATATATATATATATATATATATATATATATATATATATATATATATATACTTCGACCAACGCTAAGCGCCATTTGATTTATTTCATAAATATCCTGTTTTGAATATTGTTTTTTTAAATGCGATTACTCTAAAGAGTATATGTACACATAAGCTTAGCTAAATGTGTAGCACGTCATCTAATGATAAAATCGTGTTCGATTAAAACCAATTTGCAATTGGTGTCATACCACAATACACACAATATGATCTTTGCAAGTTCAAATTGTGTAGTGTTTCGCACAGTGTTCTCGTCACTAAATTATGGTCAGGATAAAATTGAGGTGGCAGCTGGTGGCACATCATATGCAGGTTTTAGCAATCTACGAGTGACAGGGCCTATGAGGGTACACCATTCTGTAATCGACCGTCCTATTCAGCGCTTGCATACGATTGGACTGGTTGATGAACGTCTGCGATCTGGCAGACCCGCACAACTACGATTAGAGAGGACACATACAATATTGGTGTATTGACGGTAAATATAGAATGTATGTGGCGAGGCTTAGAACCGAGAGAAAGACGAGCTTTTACCGTCAATGCACCAATATTGTATTCATCCTGTAATAAAATTTACCAAAAACAATGCTATTTAATTTGATCATTAAAAAAAGGATAACGGAACCCCTATTGATACCTCAACTGTAGTTCCGGTAAGGATCGTGGCTTAATAGCTGTATTAGGCTATTGTGAAAAGTGTTATGATGACGCTGTCATTATAAAGCAACAGTTTATTTCAACCCATTTATTGTAACCAAAATAACCCAATTGTAGGATAAAGGCTAATAGCCCGTTGTACCAGGATAAATCGCCTTGCTGCATATTCGAGATGAATTGAATTTTGCGGTCATGTTCGAATCTGGCGACATAGCCACAATGTATGTCCTGAAAAAACGTGATCTGTAGCTGTCTAAGGGCGCTTCACCTTGAAATGTAAGGCATGCTTACATGTCTTACAAGGTAACCTCAAGCGTGTTCCATACTGCGAATACGTGCTTGGCGCACTCATTGCACCTCATTTGGATAATACTCAATTGGCTACATGCCAATCTTTATGGACGATAATAAGTGCACGACAAGGCTTTTCCATACACTAATTCAGAAGTTCTAAGAACAATTAGACTATTCCGTTTTTTTAAATTGTTGAAAAACAATAACCAAATAAAACAATTTTTTGAAACTTTAAAATATCGTTGTTTTCTTCCTTTCCTATGTTATCTTAAAACGTATTATTCAATATGAAATAAATGTCCATTCAGCTTGCCACACTAAATGTTAATGGTATGGGAGATAAATCCAACTGAAACGCAATTTTTAAATGGTGTTGAAAACAATATGTTGATGTAATTTGCTTGCAGGAAGAACACTGTGTAAATAATATCAGGTCGAAATGGCGAAAATAATGGGGAGGGTTGGAGGGGGGGGGGAGGGAGGGGGGTAATTTCTGAAATAACGGGACAACAACCCAGAAAAGTGTAGCAGTTTTATTCAAAAAGTGTTTTAGATATAATGTAAATTTTAACAAAACTGAACAAAACGGTAGGTATATACAATGTGAAATTCAAATTGATACCAATGGAATATTTAGAATTACAACTGTATATGTACCAAACATACCCAGTGACAGAAAACGTGTTCTAGAAGAGCTCATCATAGATAATGAATACATTTCTTAAACTTGGTTGTAGGAGACTTCAATTGTACTTTAAATAGCAATTTAGAAAGAAAGCCAATACCATTAAGAGACGATATCGGAAGAAATGAACTAAACAATTTCATTAAATATTTGATTTAAATGAAATTCATAGAAAACGTATACAATATTGTTGTATTGACGGTAAATATATAATTGATGTGGCTAGGCTTAGAACCGAGGGAAAGAGGAGCTTCCATCGAGTCTTTCCAACAGTTTCGTGCTGAGCCACATCAAATTCTATATTTACCGTCAATACACCAATATTGTATTTATCCTGTAATACAATTTACCAATTAAAATGCTATTTAATTTAATAATTTTAAAAAAGAAAACGGAACCCCCATTGATACCTCAATGGTAGTTCCGGTAAGGGGCGTAGCTTAATAGCTTTATTAGGTTAATGTGAAAAGTGTTATTATGACAGGAGAGTGGTGTAATAGCATTATTAGGCTAATGTGAAAAGTGTTATTATGACAGGGGTGTGGCTTAATAGCCGTATTAGGCTAATGTGAAAAGTGTTATTATGACAGTCATAATAAAGCAACAGTTTATTTCAAACCATGTATTATGGCAAGCATAGCCGAATTGCAGGATAGAGGTTATTAACTCGTTGTACCAGGAGAAGTCGCCTTGCTGCATCAATCGATCATTTCTTTAGAAATGCCGGTAACAAGTCGGGGTCATTACGGTGTTCACAGTTTTCTGGTTGTTGACTGATTTTGTTTGTATAATTATGAGTTTTAACTTTCTCTTTGTAAGATTGCTCGGAGTTCGGTAATTTTGTTATTTCCCTGATTTACATCAATATTATGTGCATAGATGATTACCAAGTCTTAAATTGTTTAGTGGCAGAATATCACATATACCGTATAACCGGTAATGTCTGCGGCTATCTAATTTCTTTGGTATTCTGGCGTCAACTCCGCAGAATATTATGTAAGATCAAAGTTAATGTCCCGGAATAATAAATCATTACATATTCCATTTTGAAACTTATTAAAATTCCGCCGGAAGTGTCGAATATTTAATTGGGCCTAATTACTATACTCAGATTAAAAAAAACAACTGGTATTATATAAAATCTTACACAACAATTAACGTTTATTTAGCAGTGGCATGGTGATTTCTAATTGTTCATTACAATTAATCCAGATAAGGAAACGATATTGTACCTAGCTGCCACCGACAATAATTGAAACAATCACATCATCAGTTGTTTACAATCATACTACAATTTATTAAAGCAATATATGTAAAATGCGCATAGCATAAATCAACATTAGTGTCATTATATATTCCCAATGCATTATTCCAAGGTATGTAATTCTTCTAAACTACAGTCTTCATAAACGATTGTATTAATTTAATATCATAGTCATCTTTGATTGGTTCTTTTCTTTTTGATTTGTACCGTGTAATCTGTGATAATGATACAAATTTAATGCCATAGCAGTAGCCGTAGTTATCAGGGTTATAAAACAGGTCCCATTTTGTTGTATTGCTACTTAAGTGATCTTCGCCCCATGGTCGTGTATCGTCGACGACGTTTGATGCAAAAGCATGTGCTTGATATTGAACTCCATTAAATTTACCTAGTATGGTTTTATCTACATTGCTTAAAAATAAAACATCAACATCTGTTCCCTTCCGGATGCCAAACAAATCTAGTACTATTCCAGAATCGAGCATAATATCTTGTCTGGATTTAAACAGCCCTGGTAGAGTATTGATTGGTGACAAGAAGGAGTTTTTAGATATTTCTGTCACGATATCCAAACATGTATCTGTGTGTTTACCATTATTAATGAGCTGTAAAGAACTGTTATTAAGAATCATTTCTGCTAAGATTAAATTTTCGTGTGGAGTATCTGGGATATGTGCTGATGATTTGAAATTGCTATCATTATATAACATACGTATTTCATTTTTGCAGTGTTTCAATTCTGTATTACTTCTACCAAAAAAGAAAAAGAATCGTACTCTTGCCAAATCTGATTTAGAAAATGTGTTCTTCATGTTATTGATTTTGGCTTTTATCCAAGACTGTAGTCCGTACATGTGTATAATAAGCTGTTTCATGCCAAGTTTTGTAATAACAACGTCCTTCTCATAGACTATAAAGCCATCTCTTGAACATTTATTTCGAAGAATTGAACGCATGTTTTTTTCTTTGTCTTCATTTTTCGAGAATAGAGATAAAATGGAGACTTGAGAAGCTAACTTTAAATGTAGTTGTATTTTCAGATACTCTAACACTACCATCTCAATAACACGCTTCTGTAATCCTCGCCTATGAAACAACTTGTAGTCATATGTGAGCACTTTCTTGTAAGATAAATGTTGAATACAAACAGGCTGTGATAAAACAATACTTGATGCCAGTCTATGAGCACCGTTGAGGAGAAATCCATTTACATCTACAGGGATGCTAGATTTTGATGGATTGAACCCATAGTTTCTTAAGTTTTCTATAAGGTTGTGATATGATGTTAGAAAGTCTTCAGCAGAGTTCTTTGGTTTACATGACTTATAATAATCATTCATTCTTGGATCTTTGTCATCACAATACTCCTTGAAACCATTCCATACACGAAGATGTTCAGTATACGATAACAGTATGCATTGTGGTATTTGTTTTATAACAACATGGAAATACATATAAACTATCTTTATAATGATATCGAATCTGTTGGCATGTAAGTAAGTGTCCGCGTTTTCCATTGAACAAGGCAGTTTCCTCTCTGTGCTGTCATTGATAACTTCCTTTCCTTTGACCATTGATGGAATCTGCTAACAAATGAAATATTCAATATAATTACACTCGTAGTATGGTGTCACTAGTAGAACAGGAACTGTTTACACTTCCGGAGCACCTGCATGCATCCCGGTTTTCTGTGGAGTTCGTATAACTCGATCTTTAGTTTTATATGTATGTTTTGCAGAGTCTTTTTTGTCCTTTTGTTCTTTTTTATTGTGGCCATTGTGTTCTCTGTTCTTCGAGAGGCAGATTATGATTACTCTTATTACTGTTCGATAACTACACTATGAATAGTATGTGACATAGGCATGACAAAAACAAGTATGACACTATGTTGATCCCACAATGTTACATGTTCATGAAACAGGAATACAAATGTTGCAACTTATTTTTCATTTGAGTCTAAGTATATTGTCGGATAGTCTCTCATGTTCATTTAAGTTCATATCATTTTTTACTACTCGTTTTTCATTAATTTGTATCTAAGTGTATTGTCGGATAGTCTCTCAGGTGCATTTATTTCCATATTCATTTTTACTACACGTTGTTCATTTACTTTAATATGTGTCTAAGTGTATTGTCGGATAGTCTCTCATGTTCATTTACATTCATATCCTTTCTTACTACACATTGTTCATTTACTTTAATTTGTGTCTAAGAGTATTGTCGGATAGTCTCGCATGTTCATTTACATCCATAACCTTTCTTACTACACAGTGTTTATTTACTTTAACTTGTGTCTAAGTGTATTGTCGGATAGTCTCTGATGTTCATTTACATCCATATCCGTTCTTATTGCACGTTGTTCATTTACTTTAATTTGTGTCTAAGTTTATTGTCGGATAGTCTCTCATGTTCATTTGGATCCATATCCTTTCTTACTACAAACTGTTCCTTCACTTTAATTTGTGTCTAAATGTATTTTCGGATAGTCTCTCATGTTCATTTGCATCCATATCCTTTCTTATTACACGCTGTTCATTTACTTGTATGTGTGTCTACATGTATTGTCGGATATTCTTTCATGTTCATATACATCCATATCCTTTCTTGCTACACGTTGTTCATTTACTTTAATCTGTGTATAATTCTAATGCTGAATAATTTTTTATGTTTATGTACATCCATATCTTTGCTTACTACAAGCTGTGTTCTTACTTTAGAATACATTGTTATCTTACCACAGAAACACTATCTAAAATATATCGTTATCTTACCACTGGACGACTAATCCACTGACGTATTAAAATGTAAGTAAAAACGAAGAGCACTAGAACACAAATCAAGTACTGAATATGTCTTCTTGACATCATTTATCCTGTAGCGAAACATATCATTCAGAAAATGAAATTATACACTTTAATTTAATCTTAATAGCTTGAGATCGTGTTCTATAATAACAGGTTCATATGTTATGATCGTACACCTCTTCATCCTTCCGGACACTGTTGCATTGTTTCATTTCTTGCCTCATCGATTTGTAAATAAATGTTAGAGAAAACCGAAAGGGCAATCAAGAATGGACAATCAAGTGAACATGTCCTTGATATAGGCTTACTTCTAACAAGGAAGCTACTAAGCCAATGGTTCTCATTGGTTGAGACGAAATAATATCTTCGGACGTTTTACGGTCACCACCATGACTTAATAACATATACTGAATACGGGTTAGCAACTAGAGTAACACGACGGGTGCGACTGGGGAAATAGTAACTGTCTACCCTAACGGAGCACATAAGTTCATCCCCGATTTTTGTGGGGTTCTCGTTACTCGATCTTTACTTTTATGTCTATGTGTTGCAGATCGCTGTTTGTCCTTTTCTACCTTATTCATTTGACCATTGTCTTCTCTGTCTTTTTTTGAATTACGTGTTCTGATTACCACTTTTGTATTTTCAAACTCTTTTATCAATTACGTAAAAATGACAAAAGATGGTATCGACATAATAATTTGGCTCAACTTTGACAATTGTTTCACTGTTTTGTCTTACAATGAATGTGCACACAATCTTATATTTAAATGTTGATTGAGACTATCGGTCTGCTGTGCTTAATATAATTGGTGTGCCAAGACGATAAACTATATTTACATAATATTCAAGATTATAGCGTTCCTAGTAATAATGCTACTTGCCCGATTATATATGAAGGTTGATATGTTACTCACATGTAGAAAATGCATGGTCATACGATATCGATAAGAGGAGATGTGTGGTCACATACAACTGGTTATCCCCATCACCTTCAAAGACATTGATAGCATTATCGCTGTTTACCTGTAAGTGTATATCCTACACACATGCATATCTTCGCATACATGTACATTTATATCAATCGCAGACACACTTAGACTTATTTTGGCTTACTGTAGGGATACCTTCCTCAGACATAGAAAACCTTATATTTGCTCCATGCTATGTATATTCCCTAAGACATATACATATGAATGCGATTCTGGAATATCTTATATCTTATCATATATTGGCTTGAAGGTATGCTTTTCGCTTCAGTCATAACTTACCTTAATTATTTTTGATAGTAGGTGCATCTCCCTCAGATGTAGTTAACATTATACAACAAAATAAAAAAATATGCTAATTCGTACCTGTATAACATACAATTATAAAAATCACCAATGCATTTATTTAAAAACTGAACTTAATACATTCAAAACAAAAGAAATACATTGTAGGTCTTGGTTAGCAAATACGTATCTTGCGACATTCTAAGTGCTTTGCAGATCTTCAATAACAGACAACCGAAGTCAATGAGGAATAGAAAATCCAGAGACATCCTCTACAGTGGGCAATATTATGTCATATCTGTAATGTTTGTAAGTTAGAAGTATGTCATGTCTGTATTGTGTGTAAGTTAAAATTAAGCTATGTCTGTAATGTTTGTAAGCTATATGATTGTCATGTCTGTATTGTTTGTAAGTAAAAAGTATGTCATGTCTTTTTTGCTCGTAGGCTAGTAGTATGGCATGTCTATATTGTTGGTGAGTTAGAATTATACCATGTCTGTATTGTTCGTAAGTTAGAAGTATCTCATCTCTGTGTTGCTTCTAAGCTAGAATTATGTCATGTCGGTAGTGTTCGTAATTTAGAAGTAAGTCATGTCTGTATTGTTTGTAAGTTATAAATATGTCATGTCTGTATTGTTTGTAAGTTAGAAGTATATCATGTCTGTGTTATTTGTATGTTAGAAGTATGTCATGTCTGTATTGTTTATAAGTTGGAATTATGTCATGTCTGTATTCTTCGTAAGCTATAAGTATGTCATTTATGTATTGTTTGTAAGTTAGAAGTATGTCATGTCTGTATTGTTTGCAAGAAAGAAGTATGTCATGTCTGTCACGTTTGTTTTATTTGTAAGTTAAAAGTATATCATGTCAGTATTGTTCGTAAGTTAGAAGTATGTCATGTCTGTATTGTTTGTAAGTTAGAATTATGTCATGTCGGTATTGTTCGTAAGTTAGAAGTATGTCATGTCTGTATTGTTTATAGGTGAGAAGAATGTCATATTTGTATTGTTTGAAAGGTAGAATTATGTCATGTCTATATTTTTGTATGCAGGAAGTATATCATGTCTCTAATGTTTGTAAGTTAGAAGTATGTCATGTCTTTCACGTTTGTATTGTTTGAAAGTTAGAAGTATATCATGTCTGTACTGTTTGTAAGTTAGAAGTATGTCATGTCTGTATTGTTTGCAAGTTAGAAGTATGTCATGTCTGTCATGTTTGTATTGTTTGCAAGTTAGGAGTATGTCGTGTCTGTCATGTTTGTATTGTTTACAAGTTAGGAGTATGTCATGTCTGTATTGTTTGTAAGTTAGGAGTATGTCGTGTCTGTCATGTTTGTATTGTTTACAAGTTAGGAGTATGTCATGTCTGTATTGTTTGTAAGTTAGGAATATGTCGTGTCTGTCATGTTTGCATTGTTTACAAGTTAGGAGTATGTCGTGTCTGTCATGTTTGTATTTTTTACAAGTTAGGAGTATGTCATGTCTGTATTGTTCTTAAGTTAGAAGTATGTCTTTAATGTCACGTTTTTAAGCTAGTAGTATGCCATTCATGTAATGTTTGCAATTTAGGATTATGCGTGCAACATAGAAATATACCATGGCTGTAATGTTTGTATGCTATAAATATGGTATATCTGTGTGTTGGCAAAGACAACAGATATATTTTTTAATAATCTCTGACGTCTTTTACTTTGCATTAGGTCTATTTTTTTCAATTTATCACAACATGTCTACTGTTGCCTCCTACCTTAGATACATTCGTCTGTAGAAGCATGTTGACGCATCAAGTGAAACAAAATCTCGGATGTATAATACTAATGACATGAACATTAAAAATAGTACATTGCTTGAACAGTTCCACAATCGAATATCGAAATCATTAAAACAAGATGCAGCATCGATAATCCGAGCACATTAATACATGACCGTTCAGTTGCCTGGTTTGGCACAGACACTGCAATAAAAAATTGCGTGGTCAAGCCATTGACCTACTCTAGAAAATCATCGTTTGTCAGACATCATATAATAGTTAATGCAAGTCCGAGATCACCGAAGATGTAATCAAGAATTAAGAGCCACTGCCACATTTGGCATACATAACGGGGAAAAACAAAATAAAACATAATACAACAGAAACAACTAAACGGATGAACAACACAAACACCACCAGGACAATCAGGGTGATCTCAGGTGCTTCCCAATGGTAATGAGTAAATGGTTTCTTACAAATAGAACACTACGTCGTGTCATCTTATTGCTGATATGGCTCACAGGTCTAATGCGCTTGACGTCGGGCTAAATGATTGGTGCTGCTGGTGAATCAACTGATCAAAGGTGTGAGGTCAAATGCCTTTGGGGAGAAACAATATTGGTCAGCTCAGAAAGTTTATTCTAGCACTGTTGGAACCGTTGCTTTTGTACATTTTCGGACGTATATATATATATATATATGCGTGCGTCTGACAATTAATCCAAAGCGTGTTAGAATTAGATCTTTGAGCTGACACATGTTTGTTCTTTCCTCGACGGGATTTAAACTCACAACATTAATACGCTGCAGGACCAATCACTTAGCATTATATCCAGTGCCCTAAGCCACTCGGCCGCATCCGCTATGTATCTACATGATTTATCACTGGGTTTGTACCAGGAGTAACACAACATGTGCTACTAGTACAACAGGAACTGCGTATCCATCTTTTACACATGAATATACACCGGAGTTTTAAGTGAGGTTTGCTTTGCATGATCTTTCATGGGTGACTATCTCTGACATAAACATATCTTCCATTACTTGTCTTAGCATATTCGAAACATGTTGACAGATGAATCGCATTTGTATCGGTTATGGACGAATAGTCCTTTAGCAATTGCATCATTTCGATTAGAAATATTTAAAAACAGACACGATTATACTGGGTTTTTTTCACTTGTCAGTAGCATACAAATTACTCCTATTTATGTATCTTATAATTGATAATAACATCACTATTTACGTAAAAATCACGATTATGTAATTGCAATCGATACTATACATGCATAGCCCAAGACGGTATCACTAAAAAACCAAGAATTTCTGAATAGATCAGTTTTTGTGCTAGAAATTATGAATCAGATTCTGAACATTCTGAGCATTCTCTCAAATAGTCTGAGTATTATGAGCATTGCCTGAAAAGTCTGAACATTCTCTGAATATTGTCTGAATAGTGTGAACTTTCTGAACATTGTTTGAACAGAATCTGAACATTCTGAACATTGTCTAAAAAGTCTAGCCATAATCTGAACATTATGAGCACTGTCTGAATAGAATCTGAACATTATTGACATTTTCTGAAAAGTCTGGACATTCTGAACATTACCCGAAACGCCTCGACAGAATCTCAACATTCTTAATATTGTCTGAATAGTCGACTGATTCCCGACATTCTAAAAATATTTTACTAGGACTTATATTTCAACCCAAAAAACTTGTTCTCTCTATTCAAAATAAATGCGGTTAATGTCACTGAATGATGGGAAAGACAATTAAAATATTCATATCACATTTCAGGATTAATATGATGGATATTTGAAATTGTGTTTTTGTTTTGTCTGTTGTATAAACGTTTGATGCTGCCTTGCTCAAGCTATGCATGTCATGTTATTAAATACAAAGAACACATCATGCACAGCTTTCCACACTTTGATAAGAGAGGGGAGATATAAACATATAAGAATGGTGAATGTGTAGAACTATATACATTTTCATTTCATGAAAAAATGGGTGCCTAATTTATTTCTTAGAATATTTAAAAAAAAAAAAAAAATTTATAGAGAAAGCAACAAATGAACTATCAGTGACTTTTATATACGCCGGTGTGTTCAGGCTGCTTCACGTCTGCTTATTTCATACTAGTTGCTCCCCTTTGTAATAGTTTACGTTATGACGTTGCATCCATGGAAACGTACTCTTCACGAGTGAACTGCCAGAAAGAAAAATGTGTTTCTGCATATCTAATGCACTTATTCCTTGTTCGTTTTGTGACAGTACGATTAACATATATATTTATTGACTGTCCAGATTGTGAATATATCATGAACCAAGAAAAACAATTATCATATCTAAATTTACCCCAGTGTCCATAATGTTTGCAAATGTAACACGATGTACCACAAGGACAAAAGGGCACCACTGATCTACAACACATTATACAGAAAACTGAAGATCGACTAACACGAAACACACTCAAAACCGAAGGTGAACTCATGTTCTGACGAGGGGAATGCAGTTCTATCGTGTAACTCTTCCTGCACATTCGACGTGGGGTATTAGTATTCAACAAACCAGTACTATTAGACCATTAGGCATTATGTGATAAAGTTCTGAAACTTGCAAATTGCTATGGATCTTCATATTATTTTTTTAAAAACCTTGTTTATGCATCATACTTACAGGATCCAAACTAAAAATGCAACTGAAATGACACTTATTTAAATGGAAAGTTTTTTATATAAAAGATACATACTGATTTTCCACTATGGTGATAATTCACAGACAGGAAGATATAATGTTGGCTCCCATAACACAGTTTTATGTTCAAACTTGTTGAAAAGTACTGAAACCTTATTTATGTAATGCATTTCCAGTACCCAAGATATAAACTTGTTTGTATAAAGGAATTGAAAATGATTTTCATTTAGCCATGGTCTAAAATATGCATTTTAGGACATTTCTGAAATTTTCAGTAAAATTGTGTAGTCATATATAAAAAAAGGTCTGAAATTTGAAAATTTCAATGGATATTATTCATATCATTTCTTCAAAACCTTGTTTTTAATTATATATTATACTTTCAGGATCCAAACTAAAAGTGCAATTAAAATGAAGCTTCTTTAAACAGAAAGCTTTTATTTGGAAAATGCATACTGATTTTCTATTATAGTGATAATTCGCAGAAAGTAAGGTATATACTTTTGGTTCCCAAAACTAAGTTTAATGTCGAAGTTGTTGAAATGTGATAAAATTAAAAGCCTAATTATATGTTGTGTATCAAAGAAATAAATTTGCTTGAATAAAAAGAACTTTATAGGGTTTTCATTAAGCCATGTACAGTTTTAATTCTTGCATTAAAAATGAATTGATTCGATATTTTTTTCTAAATTGATAATAATAAACTGCATTGCCATTGATATCATTTTTGCACTCCCATTTCCCCTTCGCTGTCCTCTTAATATTTATGTTTGCTTACCTTGCAAATACGGCCGTTTTATGCTACTCATTGACAATAATTTGCTGTTGCCAGGTGCAAACTTACATATATTGATTAATATCTACCGAAAATGATCATAGGCATCATCATAAATTCATAAAATATGAGAAAACGATTGAGAAAAGAAGGCAACATGCTCGGCTTACCTATTAACAATAATCAAGCCAAATCTTTGCCACTTCATCGTGAGATTTGACGCGTAGCACTTCCTTGAGTTCGCTCCATCCAACGGCAACGGTCCAACTGATCCCCTTCATATATCCTGCATTTGTTCCATTTGGAAGATACTTCACTTCTATTCATCTTTCTCTCTGAATCCGTCAAAGTCGCTTTCTTCCACGCGTTGACAGTTTCTCTTTTGCCCAAGAACCACATGTTGTTTATTGTTTCTAAGCAGTGCGCATGCTCAAGACGTGTTCACATAGAAGGCCATATGAATATATTTGAATATTGTTATCCAGACAATAATTCTGATAACGATAGTTTTGGGTCTTTTTTGTCAAACAAATCGTATCTTTTGCAGCATAACTCGGTGTTAATCTTCATTATATGAAGGTCAGTACGGAAATCGACAATTATGTTGGGTATGAAAAAATTACGCAGCTGGTAGACATTATCCCTTTAATTCATCCCTTGTTAATTGCTTAAGATTCGTTTTTATTGAAATGTTAGATAAACTTATTACATACATAGTGTGTTGGTACAAGACTTTATATCATTTCTTACCTGTTGCGTGAACTAACTGCATCACAACTCGTCGCTATCACGACACGTAGCGCTACTGCTTCACACAACAGACTCGAGCTGATACAAAGTATTGTACCACCACACTATGCATGTCATGGGTATATATTACATGGATGTTACTATAATTAGTAACGTCCATGCTATACCACTATTTATAGAACGTCATTTTACCCGTTTTCAGCCAATCAACGTTTCCAAATAATATACAATATATATATATATATATATATATATATATATATATATATACTTCGACCAGCGTTAAGCGCCATTTGATTCATTTCATAAATATCCTGTTTTGAATATTTTTTTTTTAAATGCGATTACTCTAAAGAGTATATGTACACATAAGCTTTAGCTAAATGTGTAGCACGTCATCTAATGATAAAATCGTGTTCGATTAAAACCAATTTGCAATTGGTGTCATACCACAATACACACAATATGATTTTTGCAAGTTCAAATTGTGTAGAGTTTCGCATAGAGTGTTCTCGTCACTAAATTATGGTCAGGATAAAATTGAGGTGGCAGCTGGTGGCACATCATATGCAGGTTTTAGCAATCTACGGGTGACAGGGCCTATGAGGGTACACCATTCTGTAATCGACCGTCCTATGCAGCGCTTGCATACGATTGGACTGGTTGATGAACGTCTGCGATCTGGCAGACCCGCACAACTACGATTAGACAGGACACATACAATATTGGTATATTGACGGTAAATATAGAATGTATGTGGCGAGGCTTAGAACCGAGAGAAAGACGAGCTTTTACCGTCAATGCACCAATATTGTATTCATCCTGTAATAAAATTTACCAAAAACAATGCTATTTAATTTGATAATTAAGAAAAGGATAACGGAACCCCTATTGATACCTCAACTGTAGTTCCGGTAAGGATCGTGGCTTAATAGCTGTATTGGGCTATTGTGAAAAGTGTTATTATGACGCTGTCATTATAAAGCAACAGTTTATTTCAACCCATTTATTATGACAAAAGTAACCCAATTGTAGGATAAAGGCTAATAGCCCGTTGTACCAGGATAAATCGCCTTGCTGCATATTCGAGATGAATTGAATTTTGCGATCATGTTCGAATCTGGCGACATGGCCACAATGTATGTCCTGAAAAAAAAACGTGATCTGTAGCTGTCTAAGGGCGCTTCACCTTGAAATGTAAGGCATGCTTACATGTCTTACAAGGAAACCTCAAGCGTGTTCCATACTGCGAATACGTGCTTGGCGCACTCATTGCACCTCATTTAGATAATCCTCAATTGGCTACATGCCAATCTTTATGGACGATAATAAGTGCACGACCACACTTTTCCATACACTAATACAGAAGTTTTAAGAACAATTAGACTATTCCGGAGAGGGGAGTATTTTCTGAAATAACGGGAAAACAACCCAGAAAAGTGTAGCAGTTTTATTCAAAAAGTGTTTTAAATATAATGTAAACTTTAACAAAACTGAAAAAAACGGTAGGTATATACAATGTGAAATTAAAATTGATACCAATGGAATATTTAGAATTACAACTGTATATGTACCAAACATACCCAGTGACAGAAAAAGTGTTCTAGAAGAGCTCATCATAGATAATGAATACATTTCTTAAACTTGGTTGTAGGAGAATTTAATTGTACTTTAAATAGCAACTTAGAAAGAAAGCTAATACCATTAAGAGACGATATCGGAAGAAATGAACTAAACAATTTCATTAAATATTTGATTTAAATGAAATTCATAGAAAGCGTATACAATATTGGTGTATTGACGGTAAATATATAATTGATGTGACGAGGCTTAGAACCGAGGGAAAGAGGAGCTTTCATCGAGTCTTTCGAACAGTTTCGTGCTGAGCCACATCAAATTCTATATTTACGGTCAATACACCAATATTGTATTTATCCTGTAATACAATTTACCATTTAAAATGCTATTTAATTTAATAATTTAAAAAAAGAAAACGGAACCCCCATTGATACCTCAATGGTAGTTCCGGTAAGGGGCGTAGCTTAATAGCTTTATTAGGTTAATGTGAAAAGTGTTATTATGACAGGAGTGTGGTTTAATAGCATTATTAGGCTAATGTGAAAAGTGTTATTATGACAGGGGTGTGACTTAATAGCCGTATTAGGCTAATGTAAAAAGTGTTATTATGACAGTCATAATAAAGCAACAGTTTATTTCAAACCATTTATTATGGCAAACATAGCCGAATTGCAGGATAGAGGCTATTAACTCGTTGTACCAGCAGAAGTCGCCTTGCTGCATCAACTGGTATTCGAAATGAAATGAATTTTGCGGTCATATTCGAGTCTGGCGACATAGCCACAATACATGTCCTGACGGGAACGTGATCTGTATCTGTCTAAGGTTGCTTTACCTTGAAATGTAAGGCATGCTTATATGTTTTAAAAGGTAACCTCAAAGGCGAATACGTACTTGGCGCACTCGTTGTACCTCATTTTGATAAACCTCAATTGGTAGCATGCCAATCTTTATGGACCATAACACCATATCATTCAGATTTCGCATTGTAAGATAATTCAGGCAGCAACAGTCGATTAACACATTTCAGTGACCTCACATGTCCCCTGATAATAGCCCAATCGAGCACTTATGAGAATGTGTTGGCTGTAAAGTGAACCAACGTAATCCAAAATGTCAAAATATTGCAAAATGAACACAATTCTGGAAGAATGGCGGGGATTCCTACAAGAGAGGCTCTGTCGCCTAGTTCGTGGAATAAACAGTCGAGTGCGGGAGCTTTGGTGTAAGCGTGGTGGTTATACTCGCTACTGAATAAAGTGCACGAGAAGGCTTTTCCATATACTAACTCAAAAGTTCTAGGAAAAATATGACTCGTCCTTTTCTTAAATTGTTGAAAAAACAATAACCAAATAAAACTATTTTTTGAAATTTCAAAATATCATTGTTGTCTTCCTTTCCTGTGTTCCACTTGTAATAACCAACAATTTGATTTCATAATCAGCTTTAAATACGACTCAAAATGTAGCCCGTCATCGAATCAATTATGATGTATTATCCCAAAAAAGCAGTTGAGGCTAAATTGTTTTCATCCTTAAAAATAAAAATTAAATTGATAAACAAATACTGGGTGGCTCTTAGCTTTTTTTCGCAGCTTATGTATGATGTAACCTTGTCAATGGGAGCTTTCTCATCGTGTGAACTGTTTGAAAGTTGTTCAGTAGCATTGCAATACACACGTAGATATCTAATTTACTGCAGACAACGCGTTTCTGGAGTAACCTTCTTATGGTGATGATTACAACTGGCTTTTTTAAATTGTTTTTAGAATTAAGTTATGTAATAAAGCTGTAGTTGTTCTTTGTTTGCAAGTAGTCATCGGGTCAGGAAGGTCTTCATGGGTTTTGGCACTTATTTACTCCTCATCTTTGGAAATAATGTGTCATTCATTCATATTGATAACTGTTTGAATGTCATATTATGTACGGGTCGCCGTCATTGTGATCGTATGGTAGTTCAGTGTGTATCACCAATAATGCTGTCAGTTCGAATCCCGCTCATCACGAGGTGTACTCGATACAACATTATGTGATAAAGTTTGCCCGTCAATTGTGTCAGGTCGATGGTTTTCGCTTGGTACTCTGGTTTCCTCCACCAATAATACTGACGTCCTCGATATGACTAAAATATTGTTGAAAGTGGCGTTACGATCCAATCCTAACCTTATTTGATGTAATCTTGTGTTTGACGTTACAATACAAACTCAGGTTACCATGTATGACCAATGTTGCTCCAGGCAGATTAGCCAATCAAATTTCAGTATTCACATTAAATTAAATTATTGTAAAATAATTGCATTATTTTCCTTTGATCTGTTCATGGTTTATATACCAGAATGTAAGCAACAGCTACGAACTATGAAATAATACACAAAGAGATGACATATTGCACATTAAATCTTGTCTTTGTTTTATTACTCCGAGAGAGCATTGCATTAATCAACGACCTAGATGTAATATTTGCATGGCTTCATGTATACAACGGATTTCCGGGTTAAGCGGTTGAACAATCTCACTTATATATAAACCAGTACACACTGAGAATATAAACAAAATAATACTCAAATTATATATATTATTTACAATATATAACTTCTCTACCTTATCTAAAGATAGTATGACAGTGTTTTGCACATATTATAAAACCATCTTGATTCGACAATAGCAGTACTATTTACTGACAATTTCACAAACTCGTAAAAGTAGTATTAACTTTTAAAACTGTTGTAAACATATTTTTTTTCTAAAATCAGACTACACAGGACAATGTAAAATAACATGGGTTTCGTCTTCAATTAGGTTTGAACAGTTACATGTAAAGCAGCATAGAAGTTTTATATTTGTTCATAGTGACCAGTTTCCTACCTTATGTGATTGTCATTGTTGAAACAATTTGTCGTGAACACTTCCCGGTCCTTTCCTCGTTCATGAGTTATCACCTGGTTGTACGGGTTGCATTGCAAAGTTCTCCACATTCATGACGAATGACGTTGATAGCGGAAAAAAAATAGCACTTGAAATATAAGTTAGTTCGTAGTCTGTGAAGAGGTTCATTAATATATAAATTAATATTGATTCGGAAAAAACCATGCAGGTTTTAAAAATCCAACCACTAAAACAGTCATCGTTTTCTCTTACCTGCAAATAAAAATCAAAATATATTGCAACCAATGAATCTCAAATTCTAAAATGTCATGGTCCAGTCACCTCCTCCGCAAAACAGGAAGCGTGTCAATTATTGATTTATTTAGACCAACTATTTTCAAAGATGTTTTGTTTCAAATGTGTTCGTTTCCAGTGTTTTTTTTATATCTAGATGCACATTCCTTTGTTGCTGTTTCCGCAATGAAATTCTTTTTACAGGATATGGTTGTTGGACCTATGCCCTATCCCCTTCTTTGAGGGCCAGTGATTTTCTATCAAGGTTTCCTTCTTTTAGATAAGTTGCCGACCAAGGTTGACGTGCCACTATCCACCTGTTTTGATTTCCGAGTTTTCCTTCTCCTAGATTAATTGCCTTCCAAGGCTAACAATCTTCTTCCAACCGACTGTTTTCTCATAGTTGGGGCAATATTGATGAGAGTAAGGGTTTGTCCACACGCCGGTGGGTCTACACTCTGCATCTTTAGGGCCCTTGCTGCTCCAAGATCCCCTACAATAAAGCCTCAGATACTGGATCCCTGTTACCATGCGCTGTCGCGGGGAGGCACTGCAAGAGTCTGGACAGTATAGAGGCTATGCACTGGCAGGAGATATTTACTCACTCGGTTGGCTCTTCGCTTACATAAGCAATATAGCCATTGGCAGCTGATTAATGAAATCAACTGCACTAGATGCATACAACTGCCCTGTAGATAAACCACCGGCGCACCAACGGCATATCGGGCAGTAAGTAGGTATATACACGTTAGGGAAAATCGAAGGGCAATCAAGAATAGAAAACCCCGAGTAACTGGCAACATTGAGCACACAAGACGTAAACAAACAAAGCACAACACAATATATGTTGGACACTACTATGGGCAAACAATCACAAATAACGTAAATAAGACATAAGCCTTACTACAAATATTAATAAAATAACATCAGATAATTTGTTATTTTGATACATTGAACGTATTATTATTCTTGGAATTTTCAGTTTCGTGGATTCCGTTGTTCACGAACTATAATGCCCAACGAAATACAAATGTTCACATAATTAATTTTGTCAGGAAAATTAGTACCCACGAAAATAAAGCTTTGCACAGTAATCGTATCTATTTCGACCGAGTTTGTAGTGTATTAAAATGTAGCGTCGGCTTGTGAAGAGAATGAACAGAGTTACACAAGATAAAAATAGATCTATGTATGCAATGAACTTTCCCACTTTACGTTGCGCGCAAAATCAACGCTCGAATGGAATGAACGGAAAACGGAATAAATTGATACATTAGGCAGGGTACAGGCGATTCAAACCATTGCTGTACCGTTGAGAGACGAATTGCTTTACTACAATGGGTGGGTCGTTTATGGATTGGGACCATACAATTGGTCTGAACTCCGACACAATTTATCGAAGTGATTGTACACACCCAGTAAAGTCAGTGGTCATGCGCTGGCAGTATCGAGTGTCTCTGTCTATTCGATTCTGCAATTTGGTTTTGGAACTGTTCCGATGTATTGTATTTGTGTTTTTCGTGTTAGATATTAAAGCATGCATTATATATGACACATATTCCTGGTAGCAGTAGCTGTTTACCCTTCCGAGCACCCCCAAATATTAGTGGTGTTCATGCTGCTCGATCTTAAGGGCTGCGTAATGTTTGTAGATCGTTGTTTGTCATTTTGCCCTTTGGTATCTTCAAACTCTTCGTAATGCAGTAAAGGTAGCATTAATAGTGAGTATCTAGACAAAGATTGTTTTCCTCGTGCAGAATCAGATTCGTACAATAAATAGCTCTACAGTATCGACTAAAATGTTGTGACCTTTGTGATGTACATTACGGTTGGAGGAAATCAGTGTTCCCCTTCCTCTAGCTAGGATTTGAAATGAATCTGGCTCAATCGGTTTGTTGCTCCAAATCCTTTCACTAATCAATGTGAGCAAAAATATATTTAGAGGCATCCATGATAGGATCATTACAACAAATACTATGCCTAATAATGCAGTTACTTTTGCTACAAGCCCGGTGATAAGTCATATATGAGGAAAACAACTTGATCACGATAACGACAATCGGAACATATCTGCTGTCATTTGTGACATAGATATTCGTTCTCCTTATTTCCTTTTCGAAATATTAAGCAATAATAATTGATTATTATTTTCTTACTTCGAATCTTCCAGTGGGGAAAGTAACCAGTTGATAAACTAGAGGTTAAGCTAAGGCTGAAACACTCACCATTTTATTTATGCAGTTTGTGCTGCATCATGTCATGTTTCTCAGAAACCACAATGTTATTCATTCTCAAATAATGTCATTTAACACAATAAGAGAGCACTTAGAATAAAAAATAAAAAGGTTGTGCTTGTGTAGCTTCAAACTTTTCTTAGTTCTCCATGTGGGTGTAAGATGATCATAATTGATATTCGATAAAACAATCAACCTTATATTTATTATACAGGGCCCAGATGGCTCAATGAGTTAGGTTATTGCATTACCTGACAACTCATACACGCCTATCACCAATACGGCGTGGGTTCGTGCCCGGCTTTGCAAATTACAAAACAATGGTGTACTCGACTCGCAGCCGCGAGTGATCAAGCTTACCAGTTGCTTTCCCATGGTCGGTGGTTTTCTCTGGTCATTCCGGCTTCTGCCACCACTAAATCTGGTCGCCATGATATAGCTTATGGTCAGCCAAGATTATTCTTCACGTGTTCATATAATTAAGCTCAACTGGACTATTAGGAAGATTGTATAACCGCTTATCCCAATAGGCTACCAGTCGATCAGTTATTTCATTATTACCCTTAAAATGTAATCCGACATACTTCCAATTTAAAGTCTTTCCATCACATTTAAGTAAGCCAGGATAGAGTGTTCGTTCATTGTAGCGCCATGCATAATAGATATGCCACATTTCCCACATCGATCGTCTCGTTCCAGCTGCCACGTGCTCGTTACCGGGTACTAAAGGGATAAACGTTTTGTCTTTAGAAGCCGTCCTGTACCGTTATTCAAATTTGACCAATTTCTCTTATTGGGGAAAACCCGCATCTGTCTAGAATAGGATATATAAATACAATGTTTTCATCTAGCACAGGTAGTTGTCCTGGACCTCCGTTGTGTATTGCACTGCATTATAAATCAAAACTGTTAATATATAGTGATGAATCATATTTAACGTGAAAAAACTTTCAAATAGCGACCCATCCATTGTCCGTATACAGTCCGACATGGTCCGTGTGATTCATAACATTTATATGTCCTTTTCTAAGCTTAAAATGTGTTACTACTTGATATGTTTTGTCATATATCGTTCCATATTTTGACCAGTCTATCCATACTTCAATCATCACCTTATGGTTGAAATACTCAACTTGATTCAAGGAAGTCAATAATATCTGTAATGACCACGGTCGATTATATGTGATAATTATCAACCGTAGGTCAATAAGTTCAGTCCAAGGAACCTGCCTCGTATTACTGTCAATGGAGAGATTGTTCTGTGAATATAATGCTGCAATTCTGAATGCCTGTTTTTAAATATAATAATGCAGTAAAGACAGCATTTAGAGTTAAAAAGATACAATGGGCTTGGGATCTCATTTATCGAGTTAATCCCGCCACATTTTTTGTACTGTTCCATTCCATGAAATGAATTTCACAAATCATAAGTTGGGTGTTGAATGAGTTGAGGTGAGAGGTGATTGTTCGCTTTGTTAATGTTGGTGGAAGACTGGACTTCTTAAACATTGTTTTCTTATCTTGATCTACACCTAGATATTTACAGTGGGGACTAGCTGAAAACGAAGGACGTATTACGACAAAAGAGATATTTGAATTTTCCCATTATGAACTTATCCTTATAGATTTATTAATTGATTATTTTTCATCAAAGCAGGATAAATGCATGTGATATATATATAGAATAAATGGCATTTTGTTTTCGATACTGTCCTTATCAGGACCATTATCTGGCGAATCCTATAGGGTGAACCAGATGATGGTCCTTATAAAGACAGTATCGAAAACAAATAGCCCTTAATTTTGTTTATCAGTAATTTACTAACAAAATTCATTAAAACGTTGGAAAAAAGATCTTTTTGCAGTTACAGAAAAGATCTCGGATTCTATTTATTTCCATGCAAAGACTATTCTTTTTTGGGGACTACTTATTTTAATGTATTTTGGTCGGTTTACGGCTATCAATTATCCCGTCCGCATTTTCAAACTGTTCTTACATTTTACCAACAACGAAGTGTAGGCAAAATATCACTTAAGACAATAAGTATATATGCTAAGATTGTATATTAAGTGTTTTTGACTATCCATGTTGATGCAACATTAGCGTGTTAAGGGAAAGTCTCGGAGATGGCTGATGAACATTTCTTCTGTATTGTTATCTTAGTGAGGTCAATTAGATCGCGGCCATTCATCCACACTCTACGTTGCTCGAAAACATAGCGTACAATTACTCATTTCAAAGTGGTGTACTCTCATTTGCCTACTCACTCACGTGTTGTTAAATACCATGACGGTTTTACTTTCAATTTAATTTTGTTATACTAGTTTCTCTTTAAATTTTTCAATTTATTACAACACCATTTTCATCCTTTTTACATGTATATAATGCACGTTTAAGTGAATATCATGTACTAATTAAAGTTTGTGATAAATAGTTTTATAATTTTTTTTAATATTGAAATAAGACATCCAATCCTTTACATTAAAAAATAAATCTAAAACAGACAAAGTCAAATTAGCATTTTCTTGATTTGTCGCATTCTTCCATCAAGAAAAACACTTCCTACATGTTCAAAGCCAACACGTTTACTTGGGACAAGGTGATCGTCACCGAATTTACCACAGGAGAATGAGTCATGTTGTAGAACGGACTGTCGTGCTAAATTCCATACAACAGAATCTAAGAAATTCATATCTTCGATATACACGTTACTCATTGTTCTTTGTATTAAAAGTGAATTTATATTCGGTAAGGCATCTCGTGTGCCGCCCCACATCCCGCCACTCATAGTATAGTGAGAGTGTGAACGATGGTCTCGCATTACATGACATTTCTTTTGAGATTCGATCCAGTCGTCTTCCGCGGCTTTTTAACGTAAAGATAGATGCGAGTCAATATCCTGTACGACGTACCGTTCTACATCCATATCTCCAGCTACTAAGAAGCGCCATGATATTTTGTTATTGATAGGACTGCCAGTCATATTTACTAAGCTTACGCTTCTGTATTGGATAAGTTGTTGTATTATGTCCAGTGGCACTGAATTGTCACAATAAACATACATAGTCCACTCTGGATATATTTTCACCATAAGTTCCGCATTTGCAATAGAACCATCTGCGTAACGCCGATTATTACCGTATAGTGAATATGAAACAACTCTCTTGTTGCAATTTCGTCCGCAAAATACTTCGCTTGAACTACAATCTTTTCGTTTTATGCAAACTGATCGTATATCCCATACTGATTTCATATAGCCTTTTGATATCAATAGATTCCGGACAGCTTGATCCTTTTGAGGATTAGTACCATCTAGCTTGACTACCCAGTAATCAACTGTGTTAGTCCAATATATTGTCTGTAGGGCTTCCAATTCACCACCGTCCACATTTAAGACAACAAATTCAATGTGTGTGACATTGCGTAATAGTGTCTCCAATCTGGAACACGGCAGTGGAACACGTCTCACTCCTTTCTTGCGTCTTTTGGACATAGAAATAGCAACACCATCAACGGCATCCGCCCTTCTAACATGAGCCATTTCGGAATTGCATATTGCAGCATAGTATTTAATAGACTTCAGACGATTTTTAATCAATGCTCTAAAATGCTTAGGGTTAGCTTCAACAAGAATACTGTCCCAGTGTAGCTGATCCTCACAAAATTGTGAAATACTTGTCGAGTAACCATCAGAAGCACCAATTTCTACTATCACTCCATTACATTTTACGGGATATTGAAAATAACGTTCATATAATGCTTTGTCTTCCCCTGACTGACTGTAAAAGAATGTATTGTGGGGGATTTCATATTTCATCTTTTCCTGATATGAATCATTGTGTTCATATAATATACAATGTCTGTTTTCATATATGTAATTGTATTACACTTGTAATACACACTAATCAATACACAACAACATGTAATAAATAAACATACAATTCGGCTATTTTGCTTGATGTTTTAACAATTACATAATTAAATCCATATATATGCTCAGTCAATGAATAAATAAATAAATGTATAATTTGTGCTTGTTTTAACGCAGCATTTTTATCAGCTATATCCTTGTGTGGTAAATGTATGTGATCCGGTAAGATTATAATCAATTATAAAAAATCCGATTCAAACCACCACATTAATGTCAACAACATGTTAGCATTACATTATTCCCTAAACATATTTTAAATGATACGTTTTGTAAAAAGCAACCTATTAAATTTAATAGGGTTAATATAACGATCACATAATCTGTGTCACAATGAACACTCCTACCACATCTCATACTCGTATTACGCCTCCCACCCCCCCCCCCCCCATCCACGCCTACCACATCCCATACTCGTGTTATGTTCCCATCCGTCCATACCTACCACATCCCATACTCGTGTTACGCCACCAACCGCCCACTGCTACCACATTCCATACTCGCGTTACATCCCTTTCGCCAACTCCTTTCAAATCCCATACTCGTATTATGCCCCCCCCCCCGCCAACTCCTACTACATGCAAACTCGATTAACGCTCACCCACCCTTACAACATCCCATACTCGTGTTACGCCCCCCTCCGTCCGCTCCTACCACATCCCGTACTCGTGTTACGCCACCAACCGCCCATTCCTACCACATCCCATGCTCGTTTTACGCCCCCTCCGCCCACTCTTATCAAATCCCATACTCGTCTTATGCCCCCTCCGCCCATTCCTACCACATCCCATACTCGTCTTACGTTCTCCCCGCCTACTCCTGTCGCATCCCATACTCGTCTTACGCCCTCCTCGCCCACGCCTACCACATCCCATACACTGCATTGCTCCCCCTACGCCCATTCCTACGACATCCCATACTCATGTTACATCTTCTATCAAATCCCATACTTGTCTTACGCCCCCCCCCCCCCCCCCCCCCCGCCAAACGCCCACTCTTACCACATCCCATAATCGTGTTACTCTCGCCAATCCTTAGAACATACCATACTCGTATTACGCCCCCTCGCCCTCGCCAACCGCATCTCTTACTCGTTTTGCGCGCCCTGCGCCCACGCCTAGCACATCCCATACACGTGTTACACCTCCTTCGCACACTCCTACCACATCTGATTATCGTCTTACATCCCATATCGTATTACGCCCCCCCCTCCCACCCACGTCTACCACGTCCCATACTCGTTTTAAGCTCCCCTCCGCCCACTCCTACCACATCCCATTTTCGTCTTGCGCCTCCAACCGCCCACTACTACATCCCATGTTCATCTTACGCTCACCCACCCTTACAGTATCCCGTGCTAGTTTTACGCCCCCCTCGCCTACGCCTAACGCATCCCACACTCGTTTTACACCCGACTCCGCCCACTACTACCATATCCTATTATCGTCTTACGCCCCCTTGCTATTTCCTATCACATCCCATACTCGTATTACCCCCTCCCCCCCCCCCCCGCACACGCCTTCCACATCCACTATTTGTGTTACGCCCCCCTCCGCCAAATCCTGCCATATCCAATGTTCGTGTTACGCCACCAGCCGCCCACTCCTTCTACATCCCATGCTCATCTTACGCTCACTTACCCTTACAACATCCCATACTAGTGTTACGCCCTCCGTTGCCCACGTCTACCACATCCCATACTCGTTTTACGACCCCCCTCCCCTCCGCCCACTCCTGTCACATCCCATACCCATCTTGCACCCCCTCCCCCTCCTACCAAATCTGATACTCGTCTTACCCCCCCTCTTCCCACTACTACCACATCCCAAACTCGTTTTAAGCCCATCTCTGCCCACTCCTACCACATCCCATACTCGTCTTGCGCCCTCCTCTCGCCCACTCCTACCATAATCCATGCTCGTCTTACACCACCTCGCCGACTCCTACCACATCCAATGCTCGTCTTACGCCCTCCCACCGTCCTCTCATTCCACATTATATGCTCACCTTAACGCCCACCCACGGCTACCACATTCCATGCTCGCCTTACAACCCCCTACGCCCACTCCTACCACATTCCATGCTCGTTCACCCTCCTCGCCCACCTCTACCACATCCGATACTCGTTTTGTGCCACCTCCGCCCACTCCTACCACATCCCATGCTCGTCTTACGCTCATCCACCCTTACAACATTCAATACTCGTCTTACGCCTCCCCCCATCGCCCACGCCTTCCACATCCTATGCTCGTTTTGGGCCTCTCTCATCTCACTCCTACCACATCCCATACTCATGTTACGCCTCCAACCTCTCACTCCTATCATATCCCATACTAGTCTTACGCCCTCCTCCTTCGCTAACGCATACCACATCCCATAATCGTGTTACACCCCCTCCCCCTCCACCCACTCCTACCACATCCCATACTCGTCTTACACTCCCACTCACGCCTACCACTTCTTACGCCTCCCTCCGCCTACTTCTACTACATCTCATGTTTGTCTTACGTCCCCCTCCCACTCCTGTCACATCCCATACTCGTCTTACACCCCCCGCCGACGTCTACCACATCCCATACTCGTGTTACGCCCCTCTCCGCACATTCCTACCACATCCCATATTCTTCTTGCGCCCCCTCCGCCCACTCCTACCATATCTCATGCTCGTCTTACGCCCTCCTCCCGCCCACTGCTAGCACATTTCATGCTCATCTTACGCCCCCCGCACACGCCTACCATATCCAATACTCGTCGAACGCCCTCCTCGCGCCCACTCCTACCATATACCATGCTCGTCTTACACATCTCTCGCCCACTCCTACCACATCCCATACTCATCTTACGCCCTCATCCGTCCACTCATGCCACATTCCATTCTCACCTTAACCCCCGCCCACGCCTACCACATCCCATACTTGTGTTACGCGCCCTCCTCCAACTCCTACAACATCCAATACTCGTGTTACGCCACCAGCCGCCCACTCCTTCTACATCCCATGCTCATCTTGCGCTCACCCACCCTTACAGCATCCCGTACCAGTGTTACGCCCTCCGCTACCCACGCCTACCACATCCCATACTAGTGTGACGCCTCTTCCCCCCTCCGCCCACTCCTATCACATCCCATACTCATATTATGCCTCCAACCGCCCATTCCTATCAAATCCCATACGTTTCTTACGCCCCTCCCCTACTCCTACCACATCTCATATTCGCATTACGCTCACCCACCCTTACAACATCCCATGCTCGTCTTACACCCCCTCACCCACTCCTATCACATCCCTTACTCATGTTACGCCTCCAGCTGCCCACTCCTATCATATCTCATACTTGTCTTGCGTCCCTCCCTCCGCCAGCTCCTACCACATCCAATGCTCGTGTTACGCCACCAGCCGCCCACTCCTTCTACATCCCATGCTCATCTTACGCTCACCCACCCTTACACCATCCCATACTAGTGTTACGCCCTCCGCTACCCACGCCTGCCACAGCCCATACTAGTGTTACGCCTCTTCCCCCCTCCGCCCACTCCTATCACATCCCATACTCATGTTACGCCTCCAGCTGCCCACTCCTATCATATCTCATACTTGTCTTGCGTCCCTCCCTCCGCCAGCTCCTACCACATCCAATGCTCGTGTTACGCCACCAGCCGCCCACTCCTTCTACATCCCATGCTCATCTTACGCTCACTCACCCTTACACCATCCCATACTAGTGTTACGCCCTCCGCTACCCACGCCTGCCACAGCCCATACTAGTGTTACGCCTCTTCCCCCCTCCGCCCACTCCTATCACATCCCATACCCGGCTTACACCCCTCCGCTCCTACCACATCCCACACTCGTCTTGCGCCCTCCTCCAGACCAATCCTACCATATCCTATGCTCGCCTTACGCGCCCCCGCCCACTCCTATCACATCCCATACTCATATTATGCCTCCAACCGCCCATTCCTATCAAATCCCATACGTTTCTTACGCCCCTCCCCTACTCCTACCACATCTCATATTCGCATTACGCTCACCCACCCTTACAACATCCCATGCTCGTCTTACACCCCCTCACCCACTCCTATCACATCCCATACTCATGTTACGCCTCCAGCTGCCCACTCCTATCATATCTCATACTTGTCTTGCGTCCCTCCCTCCGCCAGCTCCTACCACATCCAATGCTCGTGTTACGCCACCAGCCGCCCACTCCTTCTACATCCCATGCTCATCTTACGCTCACCCACCCTTACACCATCCCATACTAGTGTTACGCCCTCCGCTACCCACGCCTGCCACAGCCCATACTAGTGTTACGCCTCTTCCCCCCTCCGCCCACTCCTATCACATCACATACTCATGTTACGCCTCCAGCTGCCCACTCCTATCATATCTCATACTTGTCTTGCGTCCCTCCCTCCGCCAGCTCCTACCACATCCAATGCTCGTGTTACGCCACCAGCCGCCCACTCCTTCTACATCCCATGCTCATCTTACGCTCACTCACCCTTACACCATCCCATACTAGTGTTACGCCCTCCGCTACCCACGCCTGCCACAGCCCATACTAGTGTTACGCCTCTTCCCCCCTCCGCCCACTCCTATCACATCCCATACCCGGCTTACACCCCTCCGCTCCTACCACATCCCACACTCGTCTTGCGCCCTCCTCCAGACCAATCCTACCATATCCTATGCTCGCCTTACGCGCCCCCGCCGACTCCTACCACATCCCATTCTCATGTAGCGCCCTACCACGTCCACTCATACCATATTCCATGTTCACCTTAACACTCGCCCACGCCTACCACATCCCATGCTCGTTTTTTGCCCCCTCCGCCCACTCCTATCACATCCCATACTCATGCTACCCCTCCAACCGCCCATTCCTATCAAATCCCATACGTGTCTTACGTCCCCCCCCCCCCGCCTACTCCTACTACATCTCATATTCGTATTACGCTCACTTACCCTTACAACATCCCATCCTCGTCTGACACCCCCCTCACCAACTCCTATCACATCTCATACTCATGTTACGTCTCCAACCGCCCACTCCAATGATATCTCATGCTTGTCTTGCGCACCCCTCCTCGTCCACTCCTACCACATTCCATACTCGTGATATACCCCCTCCACCCACTCCTTCCACATCTCATATTCATGTTAAGCTTCCAACCGCCCACTCCTATCAAATCCAATACTTGTCTTACGGCCCCCTCCTCCGCTCACGCCTACCACATCCCATAATCGGGTTACACCCACTTCCCCTCCACCCACTCCTACCACATCACATGCTTGGCTTACGCCCCCCTACCACTCTCACCACATCCCATACTCGTCTTACGCCCCATGCCCACGCCTACCACATCCCATACTCGTTTTACGCCCTTCTCCGCCAACTCCTACCACATTTCATGCTCGTATTACGCCCTCCCCCCGCCCATTATTACCACATGTCATGCTCGTCTTACGCCCTCCCCCCGCCCATTACTAGCACATTTCATGCTCGTATTACGCCCACCTCACACTCCTACCACATCCCATGCTCGTCTTACGCCGCCCCCTCCCACGCCTACCACAACCCATACTCATGCTATACCCCCTCTGCCCATTCCTACCACATGCCATACTCGTCGAACGCGCTCCTCCCGCCCACTCCTACCATATTCCATGCTCGTCTTACACCCCCTCGCTCACTCCTACCACATCCCATACTCATCTTACACCCTCCCATGTTCATTCATACTACATGCCATGCTCACCTTAACCCCCGCCCACGCCTACCACATTCCATACTCACCTTACACCCCCCTCCACCTACTCCTACCACATCACATGTTCGTCTTACGCCCCCCTCTCACACGCTTACCACATCCATGTTCGCTTTGCGCTCCCTCCACCCACTCCTACCACATCACATACTCATGTTACGCCTCCAACCGCCCACTCCTATCTAATCCCATACTTGTCTTACCCCCTCCCCCGCCCACTCCTACCAGATCTCATGTTCGTCTTACGCCCTCCCCCCGCCCACTGCTAGCACATTTCATCCTCATCTTACGCCCCCCACCCAAGCCTACCATATCCAATAATCGTCGAACGTCCTCCTCCCGCCCACTCTTACCATATACCATGCTCATCTTACGCTCACCCATCCATACAGCATCCCATACTAGTGTTGCGCCCTCCGCTGCCAACGCCTACCACATCCCATACTCGTGTTACGCCCCTTCCCCCTCCGCCCACACCTATCACATCCCATACCCGTCTTACATCCCCTCCGCTACTACCACATTCCATTCTCGTTTTCCATCCCCCCCGCCCATGCCTACCACATCCCATACTCGTATTATGTGTTATGCCACCTCTGCCCATGCCTACCACATCCCATTCTCGTCTTGCGCCCTCCTCCAGCCCACTCCTACTATATCGTATGCTCGTCTTACACCTCCTCGCCCACACCTACCACATCCCATATTCGTATTACGCTCACCACCCTTACAACATCCCATACTCGTCTTACACCCCCCTCACCCACTCCTACCACATCTCATAAGCATGCTACGCCCCCAACCGCCCACTCCTATCATATCTCATACTTGTCTTGCGCCCCCCTCCTCCGCCCACGCCTACCACATCCCATACTCGTGATACACCCCCTCCACCCACTCCTACCACATCCCATACTCATGTTAAGCCTCCAACCGCCCACTGCTATCAAATCCAATACTTGTCTTGCGCCCTCCCCCCTCCTCCGCTCACGACTACCACATGCCATAATCGTGTTACACCACCTCCCCCTCCACCCATTCCTACCACATCCCATGCTTGTATTGCGCCCTCTCCCACTCCTACCACATCCCATACTCGTATTACGCCTCACGCCCACGTCTACAACATCTCATACTCGTTTTACGCCCCTCTCCGCCAACTCCTACCACATTTCATGCTCGTCTTACGCCCCCCTCCCACTCCTACCACATCCTATACTCGTATTACTCCCCTCTCCGCCAACTCCTACCACTTCCCATACTCTTCTTAGACCTCCCTCCGATTACTCCTACCATATATCATGCTCGTCTTACGCCCCTACCACTCCTGCTATACCATATACACGTCTTACGCCCCTTGCCGACATCTACCACATCCCATACTCGTGTTACGCCCCTCTCCGCCCAATCCTACCACATCCCATATTCTTCTTACGCCCCCCTCCTCCCACTCCTTCCACATTTCATGCTCGTCTTACGTCCTCCCCCCGCCCACATCTAGCAGATGTCATGCTCATCTTACGCCCACCGCCCACGCCTACCACATCCCTTACTCGTCTTACCCCGCACCCGCCCACGCCTACCACATCTCCATCCTCATGCTATGCCCCCTCTTCCCATTTCTACCACATTCCATACTCCTTTTACGCCCCTCTCTGACCACTCCTACCACATGCCATACTCGTCGAACGCCCTCCTCCCGCCCACTCCTACCATATTCCATGCTCGTCTTACACCCCCCGCGCTCACTCCTACCACATCCCATACTCGTTTTACGCCCTCCTCCGTCCACTCATACCACATTCCATGATCACCTTAACACCCGCCCACGCCTACCACATTCCATACTCGCCATACACCCCACTCCGCCCACTCCTACCACATCCCATATTCGTCTTACACCCCCTTGTTCGCGTTGACCTCCCTCCGCCCACTCCTACAACATCCCATACTCATGTTACGCCTGCAACCGCCCACTCCTATCAAATCCCATACTTGTCTTACCCCACCCCCCGCCCACTCCTACCACATCCCATACTCGTCTTACGCTCGCCCACCCATACAACATCCCATACTCGCCTTACACCCCCTCCGCCCACTCCTATCAAATCTCATACTTCTGTTACCCCACCCCCCACCCACTCCTACCACATCCCATACTCGTCTTACGCTCGCACACCCTTACAACATCCCATACTAGTCTTACGCCAGCCCACCCACGCCTACCACATCACATATTCGCCTTACACCCCCTCCGCCCACTCCTACCACATCCTATGCTCGTCTTACCCCTCTCGCCCACGCCTATCACATTTCATGCTCGTTTTACGCCCCCTCCTCTGCTCACGCCTACCACATCCCATATTTGTGTTACACCCCCTCCCTCATCCACCCACTCCTACCACATCCCATGCTCGTATCACGCCACCCTCCCACTCCTACCACATCCCATACTCGTCTTACGCCCCTCGCCAACCCCTACCTCATCCCATACTCGTGATACACCCCTCTCCGCCCACTCCTACGACATCCCATACTCTTCTAGCGCCCCCCTCCACCGACTCCTACCACATTTCATGCTCGTCTTACGCCCCCCGCCCACACCTACCACAGCCCATACTCTTCTTACGCCCCCCTCCGTCCACTCTACCACATACCATACTCGTCTTACACCTCCCTGCCCAGTCCTACCAAATCACATATTCGTCTTACGTCCTCCCCCCCCCCCCAACACACACGTCTACCACATCCCTTCTTTAGCCAGGTAGTCAGGATACAGATAAAAGTGATGATGAACACTACTTAACCAACCCAATCCCATGTGCTATGTCCATAAAAAAGTAAAAACAGTAAAATGGCTGTTAAATAAGTAAAGTTTATATATGCAAGATGAGTGAGGTAAGATACAACGACCTGATTATTATTAAGTACCGGGATATAAAGACCACGTGCTAGATTGTGATGGAAATGCCTAATTCATAGATTCACATCCCTTTTCTCCAACACATCTGTAATACTTCTGATGCAGCTATAAACAAATAAACATCGCTTAGACATAACGTTATTGATTAGTATGTTTGAAATATTAGATTATGTTCATTGATCCAGTGGGAAACAGATGAACAGATGGTATATGCTATTAAGGTTCTAGAGAGGGTAATGTCACATTACTAGCTTCAGTCTTATATTTCCTGAGTCGTCTCGGGGATGTAGCATTATATACCATGTACAAAACCTGAATAACTATATATATATAATTTAGAAAATTACCCCTTTACAACGGGGACAACCTCTACCGGGGTAGTAGAAGTTGCGTCTACAAGTACACATTCAATCTAAAGCAATGTCATATTTACATAGCATGATTAAGCAATACAATAGATAAATATTATATTACTATTCATAAAAGAGATTTTCTCAATAATAATATGATATGCATAAAAATGTTTCTTTTTCTTTTTCAAAAAAATATTATTTTTTAAAGTTCATCATTTACATCTTGCATTAATATTAATATCAATATACATACATTCAAAATAGAGCAGTTCGCTAAGAAAAACAAAAAAAAAACAACAACAAGATAATTATACAACAAACCAGAGTATTTATGTGCTGAGACAGGTTGGGAAACACTATCAGAGCGAAGTTATTGCAGAACACTCCAATTATGTTTTAATATTAAAAGTGGAGTGGCACCTGAATACTTGCGTCATCTATTTCCTCCAACTATTACCAGTACTACTATATACCCTTTGCGAAATGGCGATCATTTAATTGTTCCCTTTAGTAAAGCCTCTATAACCAATTCGTTATTTATTTATTCTACAGTAAAAGAATGGAATAAACTTAACAATGCAGAGAACAAAAATCGACTCTTGGATTTTCAAAAGCTGGACATTCTAACATAGTATGAATTGTGGTCTCTATATCGTTGCTGTCACATAATTGACAAACACCATTTGTTCTTACACGCATGCGATGTAGAACATTTATTGGTAAGCAGTTGGTTCTTGTCAGAAGTGTAAGTCTTGATATCTTAGTCTTCAATATTTTTTTGATATGTTTGTGCCCCTCGACTTACACAAAATGTCTTATATGTCTTTAAAGTATTTTTTGTTTCGATTTTTTCACGCTCCTTAATTCTATCATTCATTCCAAAAAACGTTTTAAACGTATTTATTTTAAAATATTCTTCAATTAAATGGGGAAGACCTACATGTTCAAACAACGTACGAATATATGTAAAGTAAGGCCATTCAGCATTTTGCGTTTTAAATCGAGACAATTCATCAAAAGCTACTTTACTTTGCTTATTGCTTGATATATTTGTCCATCTTCAGGAAAAAGAGACCCTTTGTCCATCTAGAAAGGCATTGATTGGTTCCAATCCTATTTATGCAAGTAGAGCACATTTCGGAATGTTCATTTTAGTACGAATAGTAATTCTGGCTGCTTGAATTTCTAATAATAATGTTTGTGCTGTTGACAAAGAAAACCATATTGAGCAGCCATGTGCTGCTGTAGGGTGTAGTGCTGAATTTCATAAAGCACTACCAAATTCAATTCGATTGAAATTACCATGTTTACCTAAAATTCTAATCATACCATTTAACTTATCCTTAATGTTGTTGCCAACTTTATGTTCAGTGGGTTTAAGAAAACGAGACAAATATGCTTCAAGGTATTTGTATTCATTTGTTTCTTCAATATGTGTATCCACAAGTACCCATTTATTAGATTGATCAATACATTTTCATACTACCATTACTTTGGATTTATTTGATTTAAAATTTAAGTTCCATTTCGTGGCAAATGAAGAGGCAATATTACGCATTTGCAGGTCCGACTCGGATTCGGCCATTAGGGCTTGCTTAGATGTGCCGAAAGCGCTTGACAGAGTATGGAGAGTGGGTCAGCTTTACCTTATTTGGAACAATGGGATTGAGGAGAAAGTGTGGCGCTTACTGAAAGAAATGTACAGTACTGTCAATAATAAAGTTGTCCTTGGAGACCTTGAATCAGAATGGTTTAACCAAGATAATGGTGTTAAGCAAGGATGTATCTTGTCCCCATCACTTTTCTCTGTTATGATGAAAGACCTCACTGATATTCTGATATTGCTTCCTAAATTATAAACGCGTTACTATATATAGACGACGTCGCCCTAATGGCCGAAATCAAAGGGAAAATTATATGAAATGGAGAATACAACGTACGCATGATAAAGCTATACAACATGACAGTGAATTAGGTAAATTACTGAGTGAATCATGCAACTCATGGGCCCCGGGGGGCCGGCCCGGCTGATCCCCATCTCAGTGGGACTTCATGTTGTACCGTTTGCTTTCGCTTAGTTGCATGATTCACGCAGTAATTTACCTAATTCACTGTCATGTTGCATAGTTTTATCATGCGTACGTTTCAGTCGTTTTGCCGCTTTACTCGACTTAATCCATCAAGTATTTTATCCCAAAAATGTTTTTGGTTTTTAACTTTCTTTTTCATTCCTATTGCATTAGTAGCTGCTTTATTGATATATGTCTTCCATGTTTCCCATATAATATTCATATCGTTAATATTTCCTGGAAGGTTGTTTCTTCTAAGGAACCGACCATTTAACCTGAAGGGGGGGGGGGGGGTGAGGGGGTTATGGTTTTTCGTGTCGTTCAGAATTAATTTTTCCGACAACACAAGAGTTAGAATATATTATTTTCCAGAATGGTACATTAGGTTATATGACAAAAACTCTGAATCAGATTACTTTTTTTTCCTCCACCAAAATCAGAATATTATTTTCAGCAACATTAGGTATCAGAATATTTTTTTAGAAAAAAAACATATCCCCCCCCCCCCCCCTTCAAGTTAAATGGTAGTTCCCTAAACTCTTCATTAAGACATTTTTGAAAATCTTCCCAGTTGGTGTAATTTTGTATTCTCCATTTCATATAATTTTCCCTTTGATTAATTTTTGGTGTTTTGTTTTAGTTACCTCCCTTACGATATATAATCCTAATACTAATGATCACATATTTACCTTCTTCGTCAATGAATACCTGATCAACTTTGTGAATTAATTCACTTGACATAAGAATGTAGTCGATTGCCGATCATTGATTATTAAACATTCGAGCATAGAAACCGTTGCAGCATTCAAGAGTATGTATTGACATATATCATAGTGCATAGCTTTTAGCTTAAGAAAATTAAAACATGTTAATGCCGTTTTAAACATTATGGAAAATCTGCTTCTCTATCGGACGTCGCTTTTGTATGGTAGAAAACGTTACAAAATGTCGACACTCAATACGATATAGTTATGATATATCGCCTCATTCTAAGTTTGTCATGGAAGAACATGCTTATTTTTTCCAATCAGCACAATGCAATTACCTTGGTAAACCGTAATAGTATAGAGAACCAATGATAGAACTGACATGCAGAGTGACATAATTAATAATTCCATCACGTAATATATATCTACGGCTACACTACAGCCATATACATAGCCTGATGTACCTTGCCGGGTTTCCAATGAAGATGAAGCATTTTTCTATAACTAACATAGGTTCATAATGTTGAGTTATTTTCTATATACACCCAGCCTAATACACATAGCCTATGTTAGGGAAATCTATACTAAAATCTAAATGCAATACTTTGAGATACAAAACAATTCTACAAACCATCTTCCATGATTTAATTTTGATATTTTACATGCAATTAAGCATTCCAAGGATATGATCCCAATATTTATTCGTTGTTCAGGAATGGAGGCGATGGGAAAAGCTGCTCATTGTGTTAAATTCTCCATAGAAAGTTCATATTAAATTACGGCTTCACTCTCTTAAATTGTGTCGATGTAGCTGGGGTCACGTGATCAACAACATGTGATAATCTCATTTTCACTCATCCCACGAACAAAATGAATGTTGAGATGAAAAAAATAATCGGAACAAATGTTCCATTTTATTTTTTCCTGCTGTTTTGCTAAAGCGAATACCGAAGATCATTGCAATCACCTGTGAACTATTCCATCCTAAGCATTTTCGCATTAGGAAATTATGCAGGTAATCGAGGTTAAAATACAAATTGTATTGCAATAGTGTCTTTACTGTACTTCCAAAAAAAAAATCCTACGGTCTTTTTACTTTATATTATGACCAAGTGTAGCTATGGATACGACATATACTATGACCAGTCTCTTTTGTCTGTTATATTGTAAATGTTTGCGACATTAACAATATCAATATGTTTTTATATTGAATAATACACATATTAGCGTAATTATCTACAAGCAGAATATTCAAAAATAATTCAACAGGTGTTTATTTTTATGAATATATGAAGTACTCAACGAAAGAATTATATAGGTTTTAAATTAAAATACCTAAATACCTACATCATGAGTACTGGAATATTATTTTTATTACTAGTGTAATATCACGGAGGCTTATGCAGAATACCATACTATTTTTTCCCAGATTAAAGGGGTGTTGTATTGGCGTTATGATTCTATTTTATGAATCTTTATTTACTTTATTTATTAAAAACAAAAATATATTTGAAAACGGGTTCTATATGTGTACCATAGCGCTATGCAAAGAGTTAGCAACTCGGACAAAACAATTAATTGAAGCAATAAGGTCTAATCAGAAGACGTAAGTCGAAGAACGACATAAAACACAATGTCCAAGAAAAAGGACAAAAGGAAAAAACAACGATCCACAAAACATCACACAGAAAACTAAAGATCGAGCAACACCAATTCCACTAAAAAACGGGGGTGAACTCATGGGCTCCGAAAGGGTGAGCAGTTCCTGCTCCAAATTTAGAACCCGCCTTGCTACTGATGCTACAAACCCAGTGTTAAGTCATGCATGAGGAAAGAATCAGGTTGTGAATACGACAAACGGAACATATCCGTGGTCATTTGTGACACAGGTACCCCGTAACGGTTAATAAAGTCATGATGACGACCGTGAAACTTTCGAAGTGATGACTTCAACTTAGCCACAAGGAACCATTGATTCAGTAGTTACTTGTTAGCAGTAAACCTCTATGAAGGAATTTATAATAGGAACCGCACGGTATGATAACACAAATCCTGTATTCAATTAGTATAGCACTTAAACAACATTGAAAATGTTAATAACAGCATATTTACACAACCTGTTCTCACGAGGTGGGTGGTAAAATCATTCCAAAAGGAGAGACCACGACTCCACCTGATCTGCACTTAAAAGTCAACCTGTTGTTTGTCCATTTGTTCATTTTTCTTTTTGCCTTTGTGTTTTCCGTCCTTCGATTTACGGATTCTGATTATCAATTTGGTATCTTCAAACTCGTCATGCGTTGACTTAAACATGTGACTCATAATGTGGTTTCCGCAGATCTCACACGCCACGGCATGCCAGTAAAGCGCAGCAAGTGAGAGATCTTATTTTGGGGTAAAAGTGCCGGAATAAGACGATAACTTTGTGTGTTGCAATCCTGTCCCCTTTGATATGCATTAATAGTAAAGATACGCGAATAGTAACATAGCATCAACTCTGGATTTTAATAATGACATTTCAGATTCATGGGGATAATCCGAACAATCCGAAGATACATTATATGATGGCACCCCGTGTGTCTGTGTGTCCGTCCGTCTGATTAATGGTACAACTGGAAGATGGCACGATATTGTTTGCAAATATCCACATGAAATATTGGTGACACCTTATCGACTTTTGTATATGCTACCTGTAACTTGAAGTTAGGTGGAAAGTATGAGCTTACATTTTGTGGTATATAAGAAATAGCTGATATATATTCTATTTTTTTCAGGAAAAGATGAAAATGGCCACAAGGCCGCCATATCGACGATATTGCACCGAAGTTTTGTTTTTGCTACCGGTTACCGCCTGTTTGAGATCATATGCAAACATTTTGTAATGAAATAGTACATTAAGAAGGGTGCATGTAACATATCTTCAACAGATAAATAAGTCAAGGTGGCTCAAATATGTCCATTTCAAAAACATTTCATCAACGTCATGTACATCTCCTCCAAGAATATGTCAAACCGCAAGGACATGTATCGTTTTACGGGACTTATCTCCTCGCGTGTACTTTTTGTAGAAAAAGTTGTTTCCTGTTAACACAAATTGAGGACAACATTTTTTCAAAAGAGCAAAATGTTTCCATCTTTTGTTGGAACACTCTTCATGCATTTCATGTAGTATTTCACTTCAAACAGTATATCAATATCGTCATGTGTTGAGCTTTATTGTAGTAACACACAATAGTCGACACAAACCTGTAAAACAGGACTGGAATATATCTAGATTCTGGCTTGAAATAAGGCATATTTGGCATATTTATTTAGGTAGAAAACAAAGAGCTATACAATTGGATAACGCTTTTCCTGCGACAAAATGTGGATACTAAATTAGATTTTTTCATCATAATTCATGCTATTTGTAATAATAAATAATATATGTTTAATTAGTCTTGATCGTGACATGAATGAATTACAACGACCTATTAACGCATGTTAATCCAGAGCTACAAGGCCAATCCATTCTGGATCGAAATAGTCCTTATAATTTAACCAATGAGCAAGAGGAGTTCCTGGTTTGGCTGGCGACTTAACGTATGTAACTTCTCCACCAGTCAACCAACCACTCCACCAGCTATATGTACCAATGGTAGTTATGACATGGTCACACGATGCTAACATCGCCAGATCAGTCTCTGTGGTCCCCTGTATATATTTCACTAGTATGTCTTTAGGCATGTTCTTCTTTGTCCATTCCATTCCATTTGATGCCACAATAAAGAGAACTTTCCCATACTTTTTTCTAAAATAATGAACAGCGTTGTGTAGGTATTCTTGTGATGCTACATTCGCATCTTTTTGGAGTAGTTTGTCTCCTCTTCTCACATGAACACCGACTAAAGTAATGTTTTTTCGTGAACTGATTCGTCGTTCATAAAGTATCAAATCTATATGTTTGTTGACATAATCCTGAATTGGATCTTGAAATATGAGCTGTTCCCGAATTTGTTTTCTAAATTGATAAAAATATTTCCAAGACTGCAAATATTGACCTATCCTTAAGTTTTGTGAAGAATTATAGCTAAGTAATTTCTCATCATATGTACCTGATAATTTCTCTATCGCAACTTTAAATGTTTTACACACAGAATAATCATTAGTGAAGTTAACATTTAATTTAAAAACATAATTTAAATATGAGTTTCTATTAACAATGATAGTCATATTTTTAGACATCGCTATTCCAAAGGTCGAAGCAAACTGGAAAATATTGTTCCCAAGGCCATCTGTTAGTATTACACAAATAATGCCCGTCTCACTGTTCATAAGGTCAGATATGTGTAGCACACGTGGTGGTTGACTAGGACACATATTGCGCTTCTCTTTGTCATTTACAGTCGAATGTGTTTCGTAGCAACCAAACTGTTATTCCATTGATTAAGATTATCACAGAGGTATTCCTTCATCGTTTGTGTAGGCATATAATATATTACAGAATATATTTTGCTTAGCGCAATGACCGTCAATATAGCTCCAACCATTACAACTGAAAAGACAACAAAAAAAAATATACCTTGAATGAAACTATTTTTATGTTTTTGTTTAACATTTAATTCTGAGGAAAATGAAAAAAATAGAATGGTTTATGCTTCTAGTTGTGAATGCATAGTACCAAAATCAAATACAAAGAAATAAAATCAAATCATAATTGAAAATAACTGAGTGGTTAAGTTGAGATGACAGCGGTCGCTAACATGACTTGATTAACCGTTATCGAATACATGTGCCACAAATGACTACGGATATGTTCCGTTTGTCATAATCACAACCCGATCCTTTACTGTTGCATGACTTATTCCAGAGTTTATAGCACGAGTAACACCACGGATGCCACTAATAAGGGAAGAACTATTTAGCCTTCTGCAGCACATGAGTTCACCTCCGATTTTTAGTGAGGTTCAGTTTGCTCAATATTTCGTTTTCTGTGACGACATCAACTTGACCACTGGGAATCCTTCATTCAATAACTTCCTTGATAGCAGCAGCTACACATGCTCTTGAATATCGGATCAGCTGAGAGATATATATCCCCTATACAGGTAAGGCGGAAAGAACCTGTACATTATGTTTTCTAATGTTATACCCACCTTTAGATAATATACATTATGAATATTGAAATAAATTATCTTTGGTGAAAATATCAATGTTACTGTTCATTTATGTTCCTTAAAGTATATATACTGTCTATGATGAGTAAAACATCCAATATTTTCCCGTAAGAACCCTCCTCATAATAAATGTGATTACAATGATAACAAGACCTTATACTACGAGTGAACAAGATAATGTTTTCTATATAAAAAAACCTCCATTGGATCAGCTCAGTGCAACTTGCGTTGTATTAATTTAATGGAAAACGAATTGAAATAAAACTTATAATTGAATTCAATCGAAAAGATAGAAATTAAATAATACATAATTGTTTCTATTGCTTATTTCTAAAACCAAGTTTATTAGAAATAATACCGTATTTATCCAATTTAGTCCGTTCCTGGTAAAACCTTCATCAGATCTACAGATGGAAAGCCAAATAATTTAAAGTTGTGTGAGCAATAAAACCAAAGAGACTAAACAGGATAGCCAAAGTTGGTTAAAATCAACCATGCCCGAGGGAGGAGGACCTTATTTAAGTTAATATTTACATTATTTAGGAACTGTAAATTTCAGGAATAATCATATTTATTAAATAGATAGGTGTTATGGGGATTTATCTGTGAAATACATACCGGTATCTCACATGTGAGATATAATTGTTTACCGCCGGAACTACTTTTACACAACAATCAGTGCGGTGGTTACGTCCCTTTTTGTGCTACGGTGAATACGCATACGATTGTAATATTCGCGAAAAGTTATTAACGACATTGACAAATAACCAACATGACGTCATTAACGTCATATGAAGACTTCCAGTTTGAAATATAAACATTAGACGGTACTTGGCTTCTTGTACGTTTCAATTTTGATCAAATTTAACTAAAATAAGTTTTTAAGGTAGGTATTTTAAAAAAAACAGTTGTGTATTGTTGTGCATATGATATGTTGGATTTCACATTTTCAAGATGGCAGATCCTTCTAGCTGAACCCCTTAGTATCATTGCTCGTAGATTCAAACGCGTGGAATGAAATATACAACTAAACAAAAAATATCTAAGAAATGTTGAAAGTCTATAATAAACAGTATAGCTAAATCATACATTTTGAATATCAAAATAAGACCACTCGTGACCGAATACTTATTAATGATTAAACTCGCGGTCAGAATTTGCGCCCACTCGTTTAATCCCGATGCGTGCCACAGTCACTCATGGTCTTATTTTGATATTCAAAATCTGCGATTAGCTATACTATATCTAATATACCATGTCGGTGTAGAAACACTGACTACTGGGCGGATGATACCCTCCGTGACTAATAGTCCACCAGCAGAGGTGATAGTGCAGAAAAAAAAACGTAGATATCAAATTCTGAAGATTCCTTACTGTACGATATCAATTAACAATGACAGAAGTAACAACACGTAAGTTTACATACCTTTAATCGTTAGCATAACATATATAAGTTAAATTTCAGAATGTCTCAAATATATTGTCTACAAATGTCAAGAATACCTATGGTCGTGATCGTATGGTAGTTGGATTTACAACTATTTATACATATGCAATCAGTGCCTATCACCAATGATATTCTGAGTTCGAATCTCGATCAGGGCAAGGTGTACAACAGTATGTGATAAAGTGTGTCAGGGACTTGCGGCATGTTCGTGGTTTCCTCAGGTTCTCCGGTTTCCTCCACCAATAAAACTGACCGCCACGATATAACTGAGGTATTGTTGAAAGTGGCGTTAAATAACATAAAGCAAACAAACAATCAATATAGGTACGTACATTTTTTGACGGAGATAATTTACATTTATTTTTTTTAAATAGCCTAAAATCAATATATATTATGAATTGTGTTTCATGGTAGCAAACGTTATTAAGAAACACTACTACCGAGGATGCGACCTATTTCTGAATTATTTTAAAAAGTGTCATTTCTACATTAAGGAATAACTCTGGTATAAGTAGCTTGTTATTGATTTTTCGCATAGCCTGTATGAATTTGAATCCCTACTACATGTACATATTGAATTGTTGTCCATGTTTAATAGTACCTGGACTTCCTTCAATTAGGAATGAACACGACATACATCTATTATCAATGCATTTCTGAACAAACTGTTTGGAACATGATAATTAGGGTTGTCTTTTGCAAGAGCGGAAGGTTTAGATCCCATTAACCGGTTAAATTCCGCCACATTTGTTGAGCCTGTACCAAACAGGATCTGGATTTCCATCGTCATATGTCATTTTATTTTTTGTGGTCACTGAGTCAAGACGATAGGTGATTGCTTGCTATGTTGATATTGGTGGACTTGTTGACCATCACTCTCTAAGCTTTTCATAATTAGCGGTCCCACTGATTAATTATATCTGTTTACTTTACAATGTCATGTGTTATCTAACCACAGGTATGTGCTATACATGCTGACAAAAGTACAAAACTTACCTAGAAAACATTTCTTCATTATCTAAAAAATAAATTTCATGTGTGCTCAATTATACCATAATTACGAATGTCCTCATTAAAATGAAATAGTTTATCGATATGCATAGGATCGCTATAGTAACGTAGCATGGTAGCACCACTGGGGCTCCCAGTCCGCCATGACAGACATACGCAAGTGTGCTAAGGCTGTTTCACGTCGGTTCGTTTCATACGAGTTGCTCCCCTTTGTTACTGTTTACGTAATGACGTTGCATCCATGGAAATGTACTCTTTATGTGTGAACTGCCGGAAGGAAAAATGTGTTTCTGCAGATCTAATGCACTTATTCCTTGTTCGTTTTGTGACAGTAAGATTAACATATATCTTTGCCATCGCCAAAAAGCTTGTTTGTTGACAAATGCGAGAATGATACACATGCACATATTTACCATCAATATGATACTTATGTAGCAGAATTTCACCACAAAAGGAAAATGTACACATCGTCAGTTGGAGACAAATGATGCTGAGAGGTAAACCTTAGTTTAAATTAATAATGACAATATCCTGAAGCAGAAATACAGCATCATGATACTGAAAAAGGGGGTCGTACCTACCGAACTTGAAGAACGCATTGCAGCACATGGAGAATCAAAATAAGAAACATAAGCCCAAAACTCTATCATGTTAATACCAACGTTTTCGTGATCTTTTTTCTTTAAGATCGAGAGGTTTTATTTTAATGCAGTATCTATTTTTGCCACAGGTACAGGTGAATCAGACCCCACCACCCCCTTTTTTTGTGCAAGTTGTGGAACACAATGTATAGTGCAATAATCAATATAATGATTATAATGATGAAAACCATTTAAAAACGTTTGAATCTTTATACAAACAATATCTTCATGGGTTGGGGTCCTGTTTATCTTTAGATTTTACATTTGTTTTCTTTACAAGTAACAATCTCCATAACGTTTTGGCTTGGAAAGGCAAATTGTTCATTCTGACTACTTGTGTAGGACCAATTCTCAATGCATATTAATAATCGACAAGCAAAAAGTATGTATGTATTATAAGAGGATAGCATTCCTTTTCAGAGGATTTGTTTCCTCAAAATAATCTTTTGTCAAGGGACTGGAGAGGATGACTTCAATTTCATAAACATTTAAGCTTCTGAAATTGTTTTTGGTCAAAATTAACTTGCACATAACGGATTTGATCAAATAAACAACGGGTGAAAACTAATCTGACACCAGTTAGTTATTCTCTTAGTCCAATTTTAGCTAACAGTCCATACAAATAATACATAAAACCATAAAACAAAAACCTGAAAAGAAACTATTATGTACATTGTAATTTAAATCCAATGTTTAATTAAAGGTGAGAGATCTGATTGTGCTACAATATCACATTTTGATCAAGACATTTTTATTGAAGCATATATTAAGACAGATGCTTAATTCCTTTTAATATATTGTAGTTTATTTAGTTATGCCAACAAATCTCCAGTAAAATTAAACCTTTACATAATTAAAAATTACACTGATCAAATTGTATAAGCATTGATACCGGTATTATGTTTTTGTTCATGGAAGACATACCTGGTTATGCATACATCGTACAGTGTACTGTTAATTCTGAAAATAAATTGTTTATAAAACCCAATTGTAGAATGAATTTATCCTGCAATGGTGTGATTTTGAGTATTAATAGACAGGTCAAATAAACTTATGTGTTATTTAATCATTGTATGTTTTGACAATATATTTTGTAGGCATATATACAGCATATTACATTAATAATAATTTTAGAAGGTGGTTAATATTCAGCTTTTTCATTGGGTTTATTTCAGTAGCTGAGTATCATTTTAACTGTCTCTGCACTGAGCTAAGCTCATTGTTATGCATTCAATCATCTTGGTGATATATTAAGGGTATGATAAATGGGATTGAAAGTAAGATGCTAAACATGTAATACATGTACATATGGATCTATTGATGAAACAGATTGATTTTCATAACCCATCTTCTTTTTATTATAATGTAAAAAAAATGTGCTTGAAATATAATGTATTTGAATATTCTTATGATATTTGAAAAATTTGATATTAAAAACGCTTACTGATTTTTAGTTCAACTGGCCCAAAAAGACTAAATGATGTATTATCATGACTGTGTCTGTCATCTACTATCCATATTTGTTCTTGCTTATTCTCAGAAATTGTCAAACCAAATGAATAACAAAATATAGCAGATATGCTACGGTACTTGGATAGTTTGCAATATATCCGATTGTTACAAAACTATATCTATTTTTTTCACATTAGTATGTGTCTTTCGGTAGCTCGACACTCCAAATTTAGTACTTCATGAACTATTGCTAATTTTGCAACTTCCTTGAGGTTACCTGGTTTGCTACGAAATGTTGAGCATATCAGATATAGGCAGTTTGTCTAAAATATATAATTGATCACTGTGTTTATATTAATTGGTTGGGTTGTACATATATGTGGGTTGCATTAACTGCCTTTGACCTGTAATTTAGTTATTTATGAAAATATCATTAATCTTTATCTTTCTTTCATGATGATTACTTGAGCTTGTTGACATTGAGACCCGATAATGAACGATGCATTTTCATATAGTGAAAATGTATAAAGATAAGGAAGTCAACAGAAATGTCAAAAATATTTGTTTTATTAATGTGTGACGTAAAATTGTTTTTGACATTTACTTCACTCAAATTGGTACTGCTTTGACAACTATTTTACCTATTTTTTTCAGCATTGTTATAAATACTGTTACAGTGACAGTCGGAACCTTTGAGCCGTAATGAAAGCGGGAGGTTTGGCGCTTTAGAATCTGATTAAACCCATAATTTCTTTAGAAATGCCTCTACCAAGTCAGGGTCATAACGGTTTTCACAGTTTTCCGGTTGCTGATTGATTTTGTCTGTTTATATTCCTATGAGTTTTGACTTTCCCTTTGTAAGATTGTTCGGAGTTCGATAATTTTGTTATTACCCTTATATAATATTGTAAGAAAACATGTCAATCAAGGATCATTTGTTTTTTGCATTTGAAAACATATTACATTTTTTTATATATATATTTTTCTCTTTTGCAGTAGAATGAATACATATTTTTTCATCTTGCATTCATCAAGTTTCTTTCGACAGACGTCGCTGTTGTTTCATAAGTGGTTAGTGGAACGTTTTAATCTCGGTGACGCTTGAATTGTTAACGTTGGGTACAAGGACACCTCAATATATAATGCCCTTATGATATGAATAGGAAAATTATGTAAACTCGTTCACAAACAAAACTGTTCTCATTGATTTTATCAAATGTAACATTATTGTGCAAGTTACAGAGGAAACAGCGTGTTTTTTTTATATTTCCCACGATTTTCCACTACGCATCGTGGGCGTGTTTTTCCAATCCCCAGCGTGGCATAGCGTGTTTTCCGTAGCGAAACACACCATATAATGGTGTTTAGCATAGCACGGTTGGAATGTAAGGACATGACGCAAGAACCATTGGTCAGTCGAGAGCCGGTGTCTGCTTCATGAACCGACGGCCAGATGAGGTTTTGGAGACACAAACATACTTCCTCACTGGGCATGGTTTGCATTGTTTGACTGCATGCTTCACTGGTTCATCATTACTTCGCACGGCTGTTCTTGCTTCAATTGATGCTTTTCAGATTCGTTGTTACTGTTTATATTGCTTGGCATCCCTCGCTTCATCCTTCACATGTTCATCATTACTGGGAATGACTTGCATTGTGTCGCTTCATGTTCATATGTTCATCATTACTGGGAATGATTAGTATTGTTTCACTTCATGCTTCACTGGTTCATTCTTAGTGGGCATTGTTTGCATTGTTTCGCATCCCTCACTGGTTCATTTTTACTGGGCTTGGTTGGCATTGGTTCACTTCTTGCTTCAAATGCTCTTCCTTGCATTTATTTTATTTCATGCTTCCTCGGTTCATCATTAGTCGGCATGGTTTCTATTTATTAACCTCTTGTCTCACTGGATCATCATTATTGGGCATGGTTTGTATTGCTTCGTTACATGCTTCACATGTTCATCAGTACTCAGAATGATTTGTATTGGATCACTTCATGCTTCACTGGTTCATCATTACTGGGCTTGGTTGGCATTGGTTCACTTTTTGCTTCACATGCTCTTCCTTACTGGGACGTGTTTGTATTGTTTCACTTGATGCTTTACTGGTAATCTGCAAGTTGTGTATAGCTTGACTTTCCTCGCTGGTTCATCATTACTGTGCATGGTTTGCAATGTTTCACGTCATGCTTTTCCGGTTCTACCTTACTGGGCATGGTTTGTATTACTTCTCTTTTCTCACTGGTACATCATTGCTGGGCATGGTTTGCATTGTTTCACTTCATGCTTCACTGGTTCTTACTTACTGGCCATGGCTGGTATTGTTTCATTTGATGCGTCACTGGTTGCTACTTACTTGGCATGGTTTGTATTATTTCACTTCATGCCTCACTGGTTTATCATTGCTGAGTATGATTGGTATTGCTTCACTTGATGCGTCACTGGTTCTTCCTTAATGGGCATGACTTGTATTGTTTCACTTCATACTTCACTGATTCCTCATTCCTTGGCATGGGTTTGCGTTGTTTCATTTTCCTCACTTGCTCATCATTACTGTACATGGCTTGTATTTTTTCACTGCATGCTTCACTGTATAGTTCTTACTGGGCATGGTTTGTATTGTTTCACTTCATTCTTCCCTTGTTCATCATCACTGGGCATAGTTTGTATTGTTTCATTTAATGTTTCACTTCATGCTTCACTGGTTATTTTTACTGAACATGGCGTGTATTGTTTCACTACATGCTTATCTGGTTCATCATTACTGGGGATGGTTTGCATTGTTTCATTTAATGTGTCACTGGTTCATCATTATTGGGCATGGTTTGCATAAGTTCACTTCATGACTCACGGTTGTTGACTGATTTTGTCTGTTTATATAATTATGAGTTTTGACTTTCCCTTTGTAAGATTGTTCGGAGTTCGGTAATTTTGTTATTACCCTTATTCATCATTACTGGGAATGATTTGCATTTTTTCAACCTCATGCTTTACTGATTTAATCTTACTGAGCATGGTCTCTATTTTTTCACTTCCCCCAATGGTTCATCATTACTGTAAATGGTTTGTGTTGTATTATTTCATGCTTCACTGTGTCTTCCTTACTGGGCATGGCCTTTATTGTTTCACTTCTTTCTTCCCCTGTTCATCATTACTGGGCATGTTTTGTATTGTTTCACTTCATTCTTCCCCTGTTCATAATAACATGGCATGGTTTGCATCGTTTCACGTCATGATTCATTGGGTGTTCATTACTGGGTCTAGTTGGTATTGTTTCACTTCATGCTTCATTTGTTCTTCCTTACTGGGCATGGCTTGTATTGTTTCACTACATACTTAACTGGTTCTTCCTTAATGGGCGTAATTTGCATTGCTTCACTTCATTCTTTACCGGTTCTTCCTTACTGGACATGGCTGGTATTGCTTCACTACATGCTTAGCTGATTCTTCCTTACTGGGCATGGTTTACATTGTTTCAGTTCAAGCCTCACTGGTTCATTCTTACTGGGCATTGTTTGTATTGTTTCGCATTCCTCACTGGCTCATCATTACTGAACATGGTTGGTTTCTTCCTCTCTGTCCATGGTTTGCATTGTTTCATTTCATGCTTCACTGGTTCTTTCTTGCTTGTAATGGCTCGCATTGCTTCACTTGATGATTCACTGGTTTATCATTGCTGGTTGATGCGTTATTGATTCTTCCTTACTGGATATGGCGTGTATTGTTTCACTTCCATCACTGGTTCATCATTATTGTGCATGAATTGTATTATTTCATGCCATGCTTCACTGGTTCTGTCTTACCAGGCATTGTTTGTATTGTTCCACATCATGACTCACTATTTCTTCCTTACTGGGAATGGTTTGTATTGTTTCACTTCGCGCTATGCCAGTTCTTCCCTACTGGGCATAGCTTGTGTTGTTTCACTTCATTTATCCCTGGTTCGTAATCACTGGGCATCGTTTGTATTGTTCCACTTCAAGCCTCACTGGTTGATCATTACTGGGCATTGCTTGCATTGTTTCACTTCCCCCACTGATTCATCGTTACTGGGTATGTTACGTTTTATTTCACCGTTATCGCTGTTTCATCTTTATTGGTCATGGTTTGTATTGATTCGCATCTCTCACTGGGTCAGCATTACTGAGCATGGTTGGTTTTGCTTCATTTCCCTTGTTGATTCATCATTACTGGGCATGTTTTGTATTCTTTTACTTCACCCCTTGGTTCATCATTATTGGGCATGTTCTGTATTGTTTAAGTTCAAGCATAATAGGTTCATGCGTATTGGGCATTGTTTGTATTGTTTTGCATCCCTCACTGGTTCATCATTACCAGGCATGATTTGCATTGTTTTACTTCCCTCACTGGTTGATCATTATTGGGAATGATCTGTATTGTTTCATTTCAAGCTTCACTGGTTCTTCCTTGCTCTGGATAGTTTGTTTTGTTTCACTTCTCGCTTGACTGCGTTATTGATTTTTCCTTACTGGGTATGGCATGTATTGTTTCACTTCCATCACTGGTTCATCATTACTGTGCATGAGTTGTATTCATTCATGTCATGCTTCACTGGTTCTTCCTTACCGGGCGTTGTTTGTATTGTTTCACATCATGACTCACTAGTTTCTTCCTTACTGGGAATGGTTTGTATTGTTTCACTTCGTGCTATGCCAGTTCTTTCCTACTGGGCATGGCGTGTGTTGTTTCACTTCGTGCTTTACGGTTATTTTCTACTGGGCATCGTTTGTATTGTTTCACTTCGTGCTATGCCAGTTCTTTCCTACTGGGCATGGCGTGTGTTGTTTCACTTCGTGCTATGCCAGTTCTTCCTTTCTGGGAATGGTTTGTATTGTTTCATTTCGTGCTTTACGGTTCTTTTCTACTGGGCATCGTTTGTATTGTACCACTTCAATCCTCACTGGTTCATCATTACTGAGCATGGTTTGTTTCTTCCTCACTGTCCATTGTTTGCATTGTGTCATTTCATGCTTCACTGATTTTTCCTTACTTGTTATGGCTTGAATTACTTCACTTGATAATTCACTGGTTTAGCATTGCTGGTTGACTCACTAGATCTTCCTTACTGGGAATGGTTTGTATTGTTTCACTTCGTGCTTTACCGGTTCTTTCCTACTGGGGATCTTTTGTTTTGTTCCATTTCAAACCTCACTGGTTCATCATTACTGGGTACGGTACGTTTTATTTCACTTGTATCGCTGTTTCATCTTTACTGCTCATGGTTTGTATTGTTTCGTATCCCTCACTGATTCAGCATTACTGAGCATGGTTGGTTTAGATTCATTTCCCTTGTTGGTTCATCATTACTGGGCATGTTCTGTATTCTTTTACTTCACCCACTGGTTCATCATTATTGGGCATGATCTGTATTTTTTCAGTTCAAGCCTCATAGGTTCATACTTATTGGGCATGTTTTGCATTGTTTTGCATCCCTCACTGGTTCATCATTACCAGGCATGTTTTGCATTGTTTTACTTCCTTCACTGGTTGATTATTATTGGGAATGATCTGTATTGTTTCATTTCAAGCTTCACTGGTTCTTGCTTGCTCTGAATGGTTTGTTTTGTTTCACTTCTCGCTTGATTGCTTCTTCCTTACTGGGTATGGTACGTTTTATTTCACTTCCCTCACTGGCTTATCTTCACTGGGAATGGCTTTTATTGTTTCATTTCATGCTTCTTCCGTTCATCAATACCGGGTATGGTTTACATTGTTTCACCTCTTGCTTCACTTGTTCATCATTATTGGGCATGGCTTGTAGTGTTTAATTTCATGCTTCACTGGCTCGTCATTATTGGGCATAATTTGTATTATTTCACTTCATTCTTCAATGGTTCATCAATGCAGGGCATTGGTGGAATTGTTTCACTTTCCACACGGTTCTTCCTTACCGGGCATGGCTTGTATTGTTTTATTTCATATTTCACTGTTTCATCATTAATGGTTATTGTTGTATTGTTTCACTTCATGCTTCAGTGGTTCATCAATACAAGGCATTGATGGAATTGTTTCACTCTCCACACTATTTCCTCCTTACTGTCCATGGGTTGCATTGTTTCATTTCATGCTTCACTGGTTCTTCCTTACTTGTTATTGTTTGCATTGTTTCACTTGATGATTCACTGGTTTATCATTGCTGGTTGATGCGTTATTGATTCTTCCTTACTGGGCATGACGTGTATTGTTTCAATTCCATCACTGGTTCATCATTATTGTGCATGCGTTGTATTCATTCATGTCATGCTTCACTGGTTCTTTCTTACCGGGCATTGCTTATATTGTTTGACATCATGACTCACTAGTTTCTTCTTTACTGGAAATGGCTTGTATTGTTTCACTTCGTGCGCTACCGGTTCTTCCCTACTGGGCATGGCTTGTGTTGCTTCACTTCATTTATCCCTGGTTCGTAATTACTGGGCATCGTTTGTATTGCTCCACTTCAAGCCTCACTGGTTGATCATTACTGTGCATGGTTTGCATTGTTTCACTTCCCCCACTGGTTCATCATTACTGGGTATGGTACGTTTTATTTCACTTTTCATGGTTTGTATTGTTTCATCTCATGCTTCTTTGGTTTGTATTATTTCACTTCTTTCTTTGCATGTTCTTCCTTACTGAGCATGGTTAATATTGTTTGACTTCATTCTTCACTGCTTAATTCTTACTGGGCAGGGTTTATATTGTTTCTCTATCCTTATCGGTTCATCTGTATTGGGCCTTTTTTGCATTGTTTCATTTCATGCTTCATTGGTTCTTCCTTGCTGGATTTGTATTGCTTAATTTTCCTTACTGGCTGTCATACTCTTGGTTTTTCCTTACTGAGCATGGTTTATATTTTTCCACTTCAGGCTTCAATGGTTCGTCCTTACTGGACATGGTTTGTATTGCTTCACTTCAAGCCTCACTGGTTCATAATTATTGGGCATGGTTTGTATTGCTTCACGTTATGCTTCACCTGTTCATCCTTACTTCGCATGGTGCGTGTTGTTTCACGGCATGCGTCACTGGTTCATCATTATTTGGCATGGTTTGTATTGTTTCACTTCATGCTTCACTGGTTCTTCCTTACTGGGCATGGTTTGTATTGTTTCACTGCATGCTGCATTGGTTCTTCATTAATGGAAATGGTTTGTGTTGTTTCATGTCATCCTTCTCCTGTTCATCCTTGCTGGGTATGATTTGTGTTTATTCTCATCATGCTTCACTGGTTGATCATTACTTGGCATGGTTTGTATTGTTTCACTTCATGCTTCACTGGTTCATCATAACTGGGCACGAATTGTGTTGTTCCACTTCCCCCACTGGTTCATCATTATTAAGCATGATCTGTATTTATTATTTCAATCTTCACTTTAGGTGTATCCCAACATGCTCAAGTGAAATGTCGTGTTATATTCTGCTCAGAAATAAAATGTAAGTGTTTTTGTTTTCAAGGAACATTGGGATAATATCATGGGGAATTTGTAATTCTTGGAATGTGGTTTTTATATTTGAGCGCATATGACATTTAAATGTTACGATACAAAACTGAAAAATAGTGTATTCGATAATCAGTGAGCATTCGTTATACCTGTGAATGTAAAGGTGACCAAACAGAGTTGGAAACACATGTATTTACACATTCGTATTAAATAACAACAAACAATTATATCTGATTCTTTTTTCACTAATGTCACAAATGAATGTTTCTACACCACCTTTCCATGATAGCTGTACTCTATATTCTTCAATTTCAACTCCATCAAGATTTCGTCGACATAGCAAACCTAACCCACCCGACAGACTGCTATGCAAAAAATCAAGACACCAAATGTCGACAGATATATTTGACAAGAAAACAATCATTGAACACATCCTAGCGAAACAGTCTGGTGTTCTTATAGCGTGTGATCTGCAAAACATAGCTGAAACCGTAAAAGCAGGCGTCGTGCCCGACATATGTAAACTCATATCAGCAACCACTGCCCCACTCGAACAGGAGATCGTCTCCTTAAAAGCAGAAAGCGCAAAGTTATGTGATAGTATTGACGAACTCGAAAAATATGATAGATGTCCGCTTATTAGAGTGACTGGAATCAATGAATACGATCCACCTCAAAGTGAGTTTCAAAAGTTGTCAATGTCCTAAAACAAATGGACAACGACTTTCAGAAAAACGAAGCTGAGCGTGCACATCGAATCGGAAAGCCTTCAAACCAATATTGTCGGCAAATAATAGTTCGACTTAAAAGTCCTGGCATCAAACACCGAATCCTCAAAACTGCTAAAAATAAAAAGGATATCCCATCTTACAGTCATGTTCGTCTAGCATTTATTTGCCCCAACTTAGTTACAGGTAGAGATAGCAAGCAAACATGGACAATCGATGGGAAAATATTTATAAAGGACAGAACCGATGCTATTTATAGAGCAAATTCCGAAACTGAATTCAACGACATGATGAACAAATTAAACATTACTGTGCCAGTTGTTGAATGTAAACGCCGCAAATGACAGTCCCCGGTTTTTCTTTCAGCTTAGTAATGACATTAATAATATTAAAAAAAAGTAACAATGAATTTGTGTTGAAAATTAGCTTAGTATTTGTTACTCATATATTTCATTGACCATGTTTGCGAGCTAAACCTGTTGTCTAGTCATAATTATTTTGTACTATTAACACAATAGGAGAGATTTTATTGATTGATAAATTAGATTTCGAACAGACCGATTTGGTAGACTGTTTAGCTTTGTGCTTACTCATGCATGTTGACACATAGTACATATGTTGACCGAGGCATTCCGAATATATTATATTCATTCATATTTGTTTTTATTCTGGACATAACCGAATTTCTAAATCCTTTCACAGTGTAGGCTAAGGGGGAAATGCCCGATATTAAATGATCTGTATTGTTCATTTATACGTCATGCCCTAAATAAAATATAATTTATCAAATCCAATGATGTTTTCATTTATTTTTTCCATTTGTTAATTGTTTTTTCTTATCAGATTGATCATTATCCTAGACTTTGTTGTTATTGAAAATTTTACAAAACTGAGACATTCCAAATACATATTCGTTCAATTACAGTTGTATTATTTGCTATGCACATCTTGTTATGGTAAAAAAAACTACGGCATTGTTAAATATATTGTAACAAAATCTATTTCAATTTATTTATTTCACCGTAGCTAGCAATAATACTGAAATTAGTAATTATTTATTTACTAAACATGTACATACATGATCGTGGGGTAAAAATCCAAAGGTTTACCATTGTGAAATATCAAACTATAATCCATATTTCATGATCATATATATCATGCCCCCAGTTCACATTGTTCTTATTGTGTGTATTCCCTTGTTTTGTAAATATAGAAGTTTATTTTGATCTTGTTAAAAATATTGCTGTATTATTTCTTTTGATGTTTTTCGTATCCATTCTGTTGCACATCTTTTTTATTATTTTTACTTTTAGCACTCTATGAGAGATTTTATATGATTTATATTGACGGTGAAATTAATTACGTTTCGAACAGACCAATTTGCCAATATCAAATTTCAAACTATAATCCATATTTCATTATCACATATATGATGTCCTCAGTTCCTATTGTTCTCATTGTGTTTATTCATTTATTTTGTAAATATTATACAATTACTGCACTTGAACGAGATCAATATGAGGTTTTATGGAACAGAGTACAACAATATTGAACGAGGCGAATGCCGAGTTCAATATTGTTGTACTCTGCTCCATAAAACCTCATATTGATCAAGTTCAAGTGTAGTAATTGTTTTATTACATACAGCTCTATTTTTTCTTAATTTTGAAATTTTATGAAAACTATGAAATGTGTGAAACCTTTTGAAAATTTTATCATTATGAATTTTTTTGAAATGGTATGAAATTTTTGAAAGTTTTGAAATTTTACGAAAATTTTTAATTTTTAAAAAAAAATGAAATTTTCTATTTTTCAAAAAAAATGAAATTTTCAAATTTGTTAAAAAAAATTGAACTATAAATTTAGCTTTTTTTTTATTTTATGATTTTCAATTTTTTTTTAAATTTTAAAATTTTATGAAAATTTCTAACATATTGATTAGCAAAAAGCAATTTCTGTGCAATAAAAAACCATATTGCACTCTCGTGCCACGTAATTTCATTCATTGATTTTGCACGAGAGTGCAATATGATTATTTATTGCACAGACATTGCTTTTTCCTAATCAATATGTTAGAAAATGGAATGGCACGTGTATTGCTTCTGGCCAATAGAAAAACAGTAAAATAGAGCCTTATGTAATAACAATGTTTATTTTGATTTTGTTAAAAATATTACTGTTGTAGTATTATTTCTCTATGTTCTTCTTATTGTTATATATATATATATATATATATATCCATTCTGTTGCACATCGTACTATGACTACTTTTGCACAAGACCACTTGTTGTATTTGATAGTTTACCCTATGCAAATCGTTTGTAGTAATAATGACATAGATTTGGCCAATTGTTCGTTCTGCCTGTTCATGACAAGAGAGCCTGGTATAACCTAATGCTCATATCATTAGATCAGTACAGAGCTAGCAATGGCCAATTTTACCCTGTCGCGATCCGTGCACGTCATATTCTGTCATTATTTGAGTATCAGCTGATAAATATGCTGACATTTGGAGGCGTGAAGTTCCTACCTTGTATAATTGTATTCCACTTTCTACGTAGCGACTTAGAACAAGAAGTGACATAATTTATGATGCACAATCATCACGGCACGAATGTAAATTATACTCGTAGTATTTTGTCAAACATGACTACATGCTTTCAGTGATTGCTATGCTCTTGATTATATCTGGTATTGAACTAAATCCAGGTCCGATTGAAAATATGACTTTTTCTGATTAGTCTATTTGTAGCGTATCAAACATACACAAGTACATGAAGCATAATGTTTCCTTCTTACACTTGAATGCTCAAAGTTTGAAGCTCAAACTTGATCTAATATCGGAGGAATATGGCGATTTTGATATATTATCATTTACTGAAAATTGGCTTAGGCATTCAACGCCAGACCGTGATATAAAGCTAAACTCATTTAGCTTTCCCCTTACGAAAGAGCGTGTTGAAAGTTCATACTGAGGGGTTGCCCTTTATATTAAAGAAACTGTCTATTATGAAAGGAAAACCGATCTTGAAATCAACGGCTTGGAGTGTGTTGGGTGGAGCTCAAAATTAAAAAAAAAGAGTTATGTATGGTACTTTTTATGCCCCTCCGAGCAGTCCGGCCGAGGTAAGGCTTAATTTGAAATATTCTTTAGAACTGTCTCTGAACTGCAATGCAGATGCCGTTATCCTAGTAGGTGACATTAACAACAATCAGTTAAACTCCCAATGTCGTAAAGTTAAAGACATCATGCGATTGTTTAATCTTCATCAACTGATAAATGAAGCGATTACCCTCACAGAACATAGTCAATCTCTTAGTAACCTAGTATTAACAAATAATCCCACATTTATAACATATACAGAGGTTGGTCCTGCTCTTACGGACCATACTCGTTTGCATTGTCCTACATATGGTATCTTTAATTGTATAAAAACACACTTCTAGTTGCTATAGGCGTAACCTTTGGCTTGATGAAAAGGGTAACTATGATGATTTAAGGCGAGACTTACACTCTGTACAATGGAATACACTTATCATTGAAAGCGATGTCAATCAGAGTGTAACTAACATCACAAGTACGATATTACAGATAGCCCTGTCTAACGTTCCAAACAAAGTCATTACTATTAGGACCAAGGACTGCCCTTGGATCACAAATGACATAAAACGTACAATTAAAAAGAAAAATCGCCATCATACGAGAGCGAAACGTTCAACGTCAGTACTAGACTGGGAACGTTTCCGTCATATTAGAAATGAGTGCACATCTAAAGTTAGGAATGCAAGGTTAACTTATTTTGACAAACTTTCCGAAAAACTGCATGACGACAGTACGTCAACATAAAACTGGTGAAAAAGAGATAAACAAATATCTAATCTTAAGAATAAAAAAGAGATCATTCCCCTCATCAAAGTTAATGATGAGCTTATTGATGATATTAAGATAAAGTGTAAATTATTTAATAATTTTGTTTTTGCACAAACTGAGTTGGATGATGCGAACGTTGACCTTCCAAATATTTTATCTGAATCGGAATATGTGCAAAATAATATTAATATTACTGAATCAGACGTTGTTGATTTACTTAATATTCTTGATATATCTAAAGCTATGGGACCCGACGGTATTAGCCCTCGTATTCTTAAGAAAGGAGCGTAAATTTTAAAATACCCCTTATGTAAGATATTTAATTTTTCCCTACGAGGCGGTGTCTTTCCTTCCGATTGGAAGAAAGCTAACGTCTGTCCAGTTTTCAAAAAAAGAAAACACCGCATTGTTGCAAAATTATCGTCCGATATCGCTGATTAGTATCGTTGGTAAGGTCATGGAACGATGTGTACTTAAACATATTCATGATTATTTGCTTAATCATAATATTATAACACATTGTCAGTCTGGTTTTACCAAAGGCGATTCAGCTATCAACCAATTGGTGGATATTACTAACAATATCGGAAAGGCTTTGGATGACGGAAAGGAATCTCGAATTGTTTTCTGCGATATTAGCAAGGCATCGTGGACTTTTGAATAAATTGAAAAAAATATCGGCTTGGTGGAAATATTATCATTTGGTTAAAACATTATTTGCAAGATCGACTACAACATGTTACTATTAATGGATGTTATTCATTCTGGCAGTATATAAATGCCGGTGTTCTACAAGGGTCTATATTAGCCCTCTACTATTTGTGTTATGCATAAATGATATTGTCGATAATATTCAGGCCCAAGTGAGATTGCTTGATGATGATACCAGTATATTTCTATTAGTCGATAATGCAATTGAATCAGCAGATATTCTCAACAGGGACTTGAATACTATCACATCTTGGTTTAACAAATGATTGGTTAGTTTTAATCCTCAGAAAACCGAAACGATGGTTATCTCACGGAAAGTAAACAAACCACATCATCCATCTCTAATTATGAATAACCAGCAACTAGAAGATGTGAAATATCATAAACATCTAGGTGTAGCAATCGCTGATGCTGTCTCATGGAACACACATATTGAATATGCTTCACATGTTAACATTTAGACTAGATAGACTATCACTTGAAAAGTTGTATTTATCTTTTATCAGACTACCATTAGAACATGGGGATGTAGTGTGGGACCCTCATAATATGTGCTTAATTAATATTTTGGAAAAGGTTCAAATTGAAGCGATGAGGATCATATCGGGTGGAATTATACAAAAAAAAAAAAAGGATTATCAAAATTAAAAGATAGAAGGTAAAATCATCAGCTCATTCAACTATTTAAATTGAAAAATACCTTAACTCCGGCATCTTAATCAACTTTCATTCCTAACTGCTTTCAGGATGTGCACACATACAACCCGAACATCACTATATGCTAGTTATTTTATACCATCTACTTTAAAATTATAGAATTATCTACCGCCAGAAATAAAAGACTGTCCATCCCTTAGCATTTTCAAAATATAGACTAACTCCTAGAGTTGATCATGATAATGTACCCACATATTATTATTATGGTCCAAGACTGACACAAATATTACACGCTCGTCTTCGTATGAGAAGTAGTTCTCTAAACGAACATTTGTATGTAAACAATATTATTGATATTCCTACTTGTTTTTGTGTAGAGATTGAATCTACACATCATTATTTATTTAAATATCCGAAATATACTCGTCAACGAAATATTCTTTTTCGACAGCTATTACTGCTACTCAACATTCGACCTTCGGAAAATTTACTATTATTTGGCAGTCCAGACATTGATATCGATTCAAATACTATTGTTTTTATGAGAATACATACATATATTTCGCAAAGGAAACGAATTTGTATAAAATTCATAAAACTCATGTGATTTTCTATCTAGAGTGCAACTTACAATTTTCTTTTTTGTGTTTCGTCCTTTAATTTTCTGTTATTTAAACAATGTTTCTGAATCCTATGTTATATTGTATTGTGAACATTATTTTTAATATGTAATTCATCAATAACAATATATTTAAATCAAGCTTCATTTGTTCATCATCACTAGGCATGGTTCGTATTGTCTAACTACACGCTTCACTGATTCTTCCTGACTGGGCATGGTTTTTATTGTTTCACTTCCATCACTGGTTCATCATTACTGGGCATGGTTTGTATTGTTTCACCTTACGCTTCACTGGTTCTTTTTTACTGGGCATGGTTTATATTGTTTCACTCACTGGTTCATCATTACTGGGCATTGCTTGTATTATTGCAATTCACGATTCACTGGATTTTCCTTACTGGGCATGGTTTATATTGTTTCGCTTCATGCTTTGCCGGTTCCTCCTTACTGGTCAATGTTTGCATTGTTTTACTTCCCTCACTGGTTCATCTTTACCGTGCATTGTTTGCATTGTTTCACTTCCATCACTGGTTCATCATTACTGGGAATGGTACGTATTGTTGCACTTCTCTCGTTGGTTCATCATTACTGGGTATGGTACGTTTTGTTTCACTTCTCTCACTGGTTCTTCATTGCTGGGTATGATACGTTTTGTTTCACTTCCGTCACTGGTTCATCATTACTGGGTATGGTACGTTTGGTTGCACTTCCCTCACTGGTTCATCATTACTGGGTATGGTACGTTTTGTTGCACTTCCCTCGCTGGTTCATCATTACTGGGTATGATACGTTTTGTTGCACTTCCCTCGCTGGTTCATCATTGCTCGGTATGGTGCGTTTTGTTGCACTTCCCTCGCTGGTTCATCATTACTGGGTATGGTACGTTTTGTTGCACTTCCCTCGCTGTTTCATCATTACTAGGTATGGTACGTTTTGTTGCACTTCCCTCGCTGGTTCATCATTATTGGGTATGGTATGTTTTGTTGCACTTCCCTCGCTGGTTCATCATTACTGGTTATGGAACGTTTTGTTGCACTTCCTTCACTGGTTCATCATTATTGGGTATGGTATGTTTTGTTGCACTTCCCTCGCTGCTTCATCATTACTGGGTATGGAACTTTGTGTTGCACTTCCCTCACTGGTTCATCATTTCTGGGTATGGCACGTTTTGTTGCACTTCCCTCGCTGGTTCATCATTATTGGGTATGGTATGTTTTGTTGCACTTCCCTCGCTGGTTCATCATTACTGGGTATGGAACGTTTTGTTGCACTTCCCTCACTGGTTCATCATTATTGGGTATGGTATGTTTTGTTGCACTTCCCTCGCTGGTTCATTATTACTGGGTATGGAACGTTTTGTTGCACTTCCCTCACTGGTTCATCATTAGTGGGTATGGTATGTTTTGTTGCACTTCCCTCGCTGGTTCATCATTACTGGGTATGGTACGTTTTCTTGCACTTCCCTCGCTGGTTCATCATTACTTGGTATGGTACGTTTTTTTTCACTTCCCTCACTGGTTCAGCATGACTGGGAATGTTACGTTTGGATGCACTTCCAACACTGGTTCATCATTACTGGGTATAGTACGTTTTGTTGCACTTCCCTCGCTGGTTCATCATTGCTGGGTATGGTACGTTTTGTTTCACTTCCGTCACTGGTTCAGCATTACTGGGTGTGTTATGTATGGTTGCACTTCCCTCACTGGTTCATCATTTCTGGATATGGTACGTTTTGTTGCACTTCCCTCGCTGGTTCATCATTACTGGGTATGGAACGTTTTGTTGCACTTCCCTCGCTGGTTCATCATTGCTCGGTATGGTACGTTTTGTTGCACTTCCCTCGCTGGTTCTTCATTGCTGGGTATGGTACGTTTTGTTGCACTTCCCTCGCTGGTTCATCATCACTAGGTATCGTACGTTTTGTTTTACTTCCCTCGCTGGTTCATCATTGCTCGGTATGGTACGTTTTGTTGCACTTCCCTAGCTGGTTCATCATTACTGGGTATGGTACGTTTTGTTGCACTTCTCTCGCTCGTTCATCATCACTAGGTATGGTACGTTTTGTTGCAATTCCCTCGCTGGTTCATCATCACTAGGTATGGTACGTTTTGTTGCCCTTCCCTCGCTGGTTCATCATTACTGGGTATTGTACGTTTTGCTACACTTCCCTCGCTGGTACATCATCACTAGGTATGGTACGTTTTGTTGCACTTCCCTCGCTGGTTCATCATCACTAGGTATGGTACCTTTTGTTGCACTTCCCTCGCTGGTTCATCATTACTGGGTATGGCACGTTTTGTTGCACTTCCCTCGCTGGTTTATCATTGCTCGGTATGGTACGTTTTGTTGCACTTCCCTTGCTGGTTCATCATTACTGGGTATGGTACGTTTTGTTTCACTTCCCTCACTGGTTCATCATTACTGGGTATGGGACGTTTTGTTGCACTTCCCTCACTGGTTCATCATTAGTGGGTATGGTATGTTTTGTTGCACTTCCCTCGCTGGTTCATCATTACTGGGTATGGTACGTTTTCTTGCACTTCCCTCGCTGGTTCATCATTACTTGGTATGGTACGTTTTTTTTCACTTCCCTCACTGGTTCAGCATGACTGGGAATGTTACGTTTGGATGCACTTCCAACACTGGTTCATCATTACTGGGTATAGTACGTTTTGTTGCACTTCCCTCGCTGGTTCATCATTGCTGGGTATGGTACGTTTTGTTTCACTTCCGTCACTGGTTCAGCATTACTGGGTGTGTTATGTATGGTTGCACTTCCCTCACTGGTTCATCATTTCCGGATATGGTACGTTTTGTTGCACTTCCCTCGCTGGTTCATCATTACTGGGTATGGAACGTTTTGTTGCACTTCCCTCGCTGGTTCATCATTGCTCGGTATGGTACGTTTTGTTGCACTTCCCTCGCTGGTTCATCATTGCTGGGTATGGTACGTTTTGTTGCACTTCCCTCGCTGGTTCATCATCACTAGGTATCGTACGTTTTGTTTTACTTCCCTCGCTGGTTCATCATTGCTCGGTATGGTACGTTTTGTTGCACTTCCCTAGCTGGTTCATCATTACTGGGTATGGTACGTTTTGTTGCACTTCTCTCGCTCGTTCATCATCACTAGGTATGGTACGTTTTGTTGCAATTCCCTCGCTGGTTCATCATCACTAGGTATGGTACGTTTTGTTGCCCTTCCCTCGCTGGTTCATCATTACTGGGTATTGTACGTTTTGCTACACTTCCCTCGCTGGTACATCATCACTAGGTATGGTACGTTTTGTTGCACTTCCCTCGCTGGTTCATCATCACTAGGTATGGTACGTTTTGTTGCACTTCCCTCGCTGGTTCATCATTACTGGGTATGGCACGTTTTGTTGCACTTCCCTCGCTGGTTTATCATTGCTCGGTATGGTACGTTTTGTTGCACTTCCCTTGCTGGTTCATCATTACTGGGTATGGTACGTTTTGTTTCACTTCCCTCACTGGTTCATCATTACTGGGTATGGGACGTTTTGTTGCACTTCCATAGCTTGTTCATCATTACTGGGTATGGTACGTATTGCTGCCCTTCCCTCGCTGGTTCATCATTACTGGGTATGGTACGTTTTGTTGCACTTCCCTCGCTGGTTCATCATTACAGGGTATGGTACGTTTTGTTGGACCTCCCTCACTGGTTCATCATTTCTGGGTATGGTACGTTTTGTTGCACTTCCCTCGCTGGTTCATCATTACTTGGTATGGTACGTTTTGTTGCACTTCCCTCACTGGTTCATCATGTATGGGAATGACACGTGTTGTTGCACTTCCCTCGCTGGTTCATCATTACTGGGTATGGTACGTTTTGTTGCACTTCCCTCGCTGGTTCATCATTACTGGGTATGATACGTTTTGTTGCACTTCCCTCGCTGGTTCATCATTGCTCGGTATGGTGCGTTTTGTTGCACTTCCCTCGCTGGTTCATCATTACTGGGTATGGTACGTTTTGTTGCACTTCCCTCGCTGTTTCATCATTACTAGGTATGGTACGTTTTGTTGCACTTCCCTCGCTGGTTCATCATTATTGGGTATGGTATGTTTTGTTGCACTTCCCTCGCTGGTTCATCATTACTGGTTATGGAACGTTTTGTTGCACTTCCTTCACTGGTTCATCATTAATGGGTATGGTATGTTTTGTTGCACTTCCCTCGCTGGTTCATCATTACTGGGTATGGAACTTTGGGTTGCACTTCCCTCACTGGTTCATCATTTCTGGGTATGGCACGTTTTGTTGCACTTCCCTCGCTGGTTCATCATTATTGGGTATGGTATGTTTTGTTGCACTTCCCTCGCTGGTTCATCATTACTGGGTATGGAACGTTTTGTTGCACTTCCCTCACTGGTTCATCATTATTGGGTATGGTATGTTTTGTTGCACTTCCCTCGCTGGTTCATTATTACTGGGTATGGAACGTTTTGTTGCACTTCCCTCGCTGGTTCATCATTACTGGGTATGGCACGTTTTGTTGCACTTCACTCGCTGGTTCATCATTACTGGGTATGATACGTTGTGTTGCTCTTCTCTAGCTGGTTCATCATTACTGGGTATGGTACGTTTTGTTGCACTTCCCTCGCTGGTTCATCATTACTGGGTATGGTACGTTTTGTTGCACTTTCCTCGCTGGTTCATCGTTGCTGGGTATAGTACGTTTTGTGTCACTTCCCTCACTGGTTCAGCATGACTGGGTGTGGTATGTATGGTTGCACTTCCCTCACTGGTTCATCATTACTTGGTATGTTAGGTTTTGTTGCACTTTCCTCGCTGGTTCATCGTTGCTGGGTATGGTACGTTTTGTGTCACTTCCCTCACTGGTTCAGCATGACTGGGAATGGTACGTTTGGTTGCACTTCCAACACTGGTTCATCATTACTGGGTATGGTACGTTTTGTTGCACTTCCCTCGCTGGTTCATCATTGCTGGGTATGGTACGTTTTGTTTCACTTCCGTCACTGGTTCAGCATTACTGGGTGTGGTATGTATGGTTGCACTTCCCTCACTGGTTCATCATTACTGGATATGGTACGTTTTGTTGCACTTCCCTCGCTGGTTCATCATTACTGGGTATGGTACGTTTTGTTGCACTTCCCTCGCTGGTTCATCATTGCTCGGTATGGTACGTTTTGCTTCACTTCCGTCACTGGTTCAGCATTACTGGGTGTGGTATGTATGGTTGCACTTCCCTCACTGGTTCATCATTACTGGATATGGTACGTTTTGTTGCACTTCCCTCGCTGGTTCATCATTACTGGGTATGGTACGTTTTGTTGCACTTCCCTCGCTGGTTCATCATTGCTGGGTATGGTACGTTTTGTTTCACTTCCGTCACTGGTTCAGCATTACTGGGTGTGGTATGTATGGTTGCACTTCCCTCACTGGTTCATCATTACTGGATATGGTACGTTTTGTTGCACTTCCCTCGCTGGTTCATCATTACTGGGTATGGTACGTTTTGTTGCACTTCCCTCGCTGGTTCATCATTGCTCGGTATGGTACGTTTTGCTTCACTTCCGTCACTGGTTCAGCATTACTGGGTGTGGTATGTATGGTTGCACTTCCCTCACTGGTTCATCATTACTGGATATGATACGTTTTGTTGCACTTCCCTCGCTGGTTCATCATTACTGGGTATGGTACGTTTTGTTGCACTTCCCTCGCTGGTTCATCATTGCTCGGTATGGTACGTTTTGTTGCACTTCCCTCGCTGGTTCATCATTACTGGGTATGGTACGTTTTGTTGCACTTCCCTCGCTGCTTCATCATCACTAGGTATCGTACGTTTTGTTTTACTTCCATCGCTGGTTCATCATTGCTCGGTATGGTACGTTTTGTTGCACTTCCCTCGCTGGTTCATCATTACTGGGTATGGGACGTTTTGTTGCATTTCTCTCGCTCGTTCATCATCACTAGGTATGGTACGTTTTGTTGCAATTCCCTCGCTGGTTCATCATCACTAGGTATGGTACGTTTTGTTGCACTTCCCTCGCTGGTTCATCATTACTGGGTATTGTACGTTTTGTTACGCTTCCCTCGCTGGTTCATCATCACTAGGTATGGTACGTTTTGTTGCACTTCCCTCGCTGGTTCATCATCACTAGGTATGGTACGTTTTGTTGCACTTCCCTCGCTGGTTCATCATTACTGGGTATGGCACGTTTTGTTGCACTTCCCTCGCTGGTTTATCATTGCTCGGTATGGTACGTTTTGTTGCACTTCCCTTGCTGGTTCATCATTACTGGGTATGGTACGTTTTGTTTCACTTCCCTCACTGGTTCATCATTACTGGGTATGGGACGTTTTGTTGCACTTCCCTAGCTTGTTCATCATTACTGGGTATGGTACGTATTGCTGCCCTTCCCTCGCTGGTTCATCATTACTGGGTATGGTACGTTTTGTTGCACTTCCCTCGCTGGTTCATCATTACAGGGTATGGTACGTTTTGTTGGACCTGCCTTACTAGTTCATCATTTCTGGGTATGGTACGTTTTGTTGCACTTCCCTCGCTGGTTCATCATTACTTGGTATGGTACGTTTTGTTGCACTTCCCTCACTGGTTCATCATGTATGGGAATGACACGTGTTGTTGCACTTCCCTCGCTGGTTCATCATTACTGGGTATGGTACGTTTTGTTGCACTTCCCTCGCTGGTTCATCATTACTGGGTATGGTACGTTTTTTTGCACTTCCCTCATTGGTTATTCATTACAATGTATGGTACGTTTTGTTGCACTTCCCTCGCTGGTTCATCATTACTAGGTATGGGACGTATTGTTGCACTTCCCTCGCTGGTTCATCATTACTGGGTATGGTACATTTTGTTGCACTTCCCTCATTGGTTATTCATTGCAAGGTATGGTAAGTTTTGTTGCACTTCCCTCGCTGGTTCATCATTACTAGGTATGGGACGTATTGTTGCACTTCCCTCGCTGGTTCATCATTACTGGGTAAGGTACGTATTGCTGCCCTTCCCTCGCTGGTTCATCATTACTGGGTATGGTACGTGGTGTTGCACTTCCCTCGCTGGTTCATCATTACAGGGTATGGTACGTTTTGTTGGACCTCCCTCACTGGTTCATCATTTCTGGGTATGGTACGTTTTGTTGCGCTTCCCTCGCTGGTTCATCATTACTGGGTATGGTACGTTTTGTTGCACTTCCTTCATTGGTTATTCATTACAAGGTATGGTACGTTTTGTTGCACTTCCCTCGCTGGTTCATCATTACTGGGTATGGTACGTTTTGTTGCACTTCCCTCGCTGGTTCATCATTACTGGGTATGGTACGTTTTGTTGCACTTCCCTCACTGGTTCATCATTACTTGGTATGGTACGTTTTTTTTCACTTCCCTCACTGATTCAGCATTACTGGGTATGTTAGGTTTTGTTGCACTTTCCTCGCTGGTTCATCGTTGCTGGGTATGGTACGTTTTGTGTCACTTCCCTCACTGGTTCAGCATGACTGGGAATGGTACGTTTGGTTGCACTTCCAACACTGGTTCATCATTACTGGGTATGGTACGTTTTGTTGCACTTCCCTCGCTGGTTCATCATTGCTGGGTATGGTACGTTTTGTTTCACTTCCGTCACTGGTTCAGCATTACTGGGTGTGGTATGTATGGTTGCACTTCCCTCACTGGTTCATCATTACTGGATATGGTACGTTTTGTTGCACTTCCCTCGCTGGTTCATCATTACTGGGTATGGTACGTTTTGTTGCACTTCCCTCGCTGGTTCATCATTGCTCGGTATGGTACGTTTTGCTTCACTTCCGTCACTGGTTCAGCATTACTGGGTGTGGTATGTATGGTTGCACTTCCCTCACTGGTTCATCATTACTGGATATGGTACGTTTTGTTGCACTTCCCTCGCTGGTTCATCATTACTGGGTATGGTACGTTTTGTTGCACTTCCCTCGCTGGTTCATCATTGCTCGGTATGGTACGTTTTGTTGCACTTCCCTCGCTGGTTCATCATTACTGGGTATGGAACTTTGGGTTGCACTTCCCTCACTGGTTCATCATTTCTGGGTATGGCACGTTTTGTTGCACTTCCCTCGCTGGTTCATCATTATTGGGTATGGTATGTTTTGTTGCACTTCCCTCGCTGGTTCATCATTACTGGGTATGGAACGTTTTGTTGCACTTCCCTCACTGGTTCATCATTATTGGGTATGGTATGTTTTGTTGCACTTCCCTCGCTGGTTCATTATTACTGGGTATGGAACGTTTTGTTGCACTTCCCTCGCTGGTTCATCATTACTGGGTATGGCACGTTTTGTTGCACTTCACTCGCTGGTTCATCATTACTGGGTATGATACGTTGTGTTGCTCTTCTCTAGCTGGTTCATCATTACTGGGTATGGTACGTTTTGTTGCACTTCCCTCGCTGGTTCATCATTACTGGGTATGGTACGTTTTGTTGCACTTTCCTCGCTGGTTCATCGTTGCTGGGTATGGTACGTTTTGTGTCACTTCCCTCACTGGTTCAGCATGACTGGGTGTGGTATGTATGGTTGCACTTCCCTCACTGGTTCATCATTACTTGGTATGTTAGGTTTTGTTGCACTTTCCTCGCTGGTTCATCGTTGCTGGGTATGGTACGTTTTGTGTCACTTCCCTCACTGGTTCAGCATGACTGGGAATGGTACGTTTGGTTGCACTTCCAACACTGGTTCATCATTACTGGGTATGGTACGTTTTGTTGCACTTCCCTCGCTGGTTCATCATTGCTGGGTATGGTACGTTTTGTTTCACTTCCGTCACTGGTTCAGCATTACTGGGTGTGGTATGTATGGTTGCACTTCCCTCACTGGTTCATCATTACTGGATATGGTACGTTTTGTTGCACTTCCCTCGCTGGTTCATCATTACTGGGTATGGTACGTTTTGTTGCACTTCCCTCGCTGGTTCATCATTGCTCGGTATGGTACGTTTTGCTTCACTTCCGTCACTGGTTCAGCATTACTGGGTGTGGTATGTATGGTTGCACTTCCCTCACTGGTTCATCATTACTGGATATGGTACGTTTTGTTGCACTTCCCTCGCTGGTTCATCATTACTGGGTATGGTACGTTTTGTTGCACTTCCCTCGCTGGTTCATCATTGCTGGGTATGGTACGTTTTGTTTCACTTCCGTCACTGGTTCAGCATTACTGGGTGTGGTATGTATGGTTGCACTTCCCTCACTGGTTCATCATTACTGGATATGGTACGTTTTGTTGCACTTCCCTCGCTGGTTCATCATTACTGGGTATGGTACGTTTTGTTGCACTTCCCTCGCTGGTTCATCATTGCTCGGTATGGTACGTTTTGCTTCACTTCCGTCACTGGTTCAGCATTACTGGGTGTGGTATGTATGGTTGCACTTCCCTCACTGGTTCATCATTACTGGATATGGTACGTTTTGTTGCACTTCCCTCGCTGGTTCATCATTACTGGGTATGGTACGTTTTGTTGCACTTCCCTCGCTGGTTCATCATTGCTCGGTATGGTACGTTTTGTTGCACTTCCCTCGCTGGTTCATCATTACTGGGTATGGTACGTTTTGTTGCACTTCCCTCGCTGCTTCATCATCACTAGGTATCGTACGTTTTGTTTTACTTCCATCGCTGGTTCATCATTGCTCGGTATGGTACGTTTTGTTGCACTTCCCTCGCTGGTTCATCATTACTGGGTATGGGACGTTTTGTTGCATTTCTCTCGCTCGTTCATCATCACTAGGTATGGTACGTTTTGTTGCAATTCCCTCGCTGGTTCATCATCACTAGGTATGGTACGTTTTGTTGCACTTCCCTCGCTGGTTCATCATTACTGGGTATTGTACGTTTTGTTACGCTTCCCTCGCTGGTTCATCATCACTAGGTATGGTACGTTTTGTTGCACTTCCCTCGCTGGTTCATCATCACTAGGTATGGTACGTTTTGTTGCACTTCCCTCGCTGGTTCATCATTACTGGGTATGGCACGTTTTGTTGCACTTCCCTCGCTGGTTTATCATTGCTCGGTATGGTACGTTTTGTTGCACTTCCCTTGCTGGTTCATCATTACTGGGTATGGTACGTTTTGTTTCACTTCCCTCACTGGTTCATCATTACTGGGTATGGGACGTTTTGTTGCACTTCCCTAGCTTGTTCATCATTACTGGGTATGGTACGTATTGCTGCCCTTCCCTCGCTGGTTCATCATTACTGGGTATGGTACGTTTTGTTGCACTTCCCTCGCTGGTTCATCATTACAGGGTATGGTACGTTTTGTTGGACCTGCCTTACTAGTTCATCATTTCTGGGTATGGTACGTTTTGTTGCACTTCCCTCGCTGGTTCATCATTACTTGGTATGGTACGTTTTGTTGCACTTCCCTCACTGGTTCATCATGTATGGGAATGACACGTGTTGTTGCACTTCCCTCGCTGGTTCATCATTACTGGGTATGGTACGTTTTGTTGCACTTCCCTCGCTGGTTCATCATTACTGGGTATGGTACGTTTTTTTGCACTTCCCTCATTGGTTATTCATTACAATGTATGGTACGTTTTGTTGCACTTCCCTCGCTGGTTCATCATTACTAGGTATGGGACGTATTGTTGCACTTCCCTCGCTGGTTCATCATTACTGGGTATGGTACATTTTGTTGCACTTCCCTCATTGGTTATTCATTGCAAGGTATGGTAAGTTTTGTTGCACTTCCCTCGCTGGTTCATCATTACTAGGTATGGGACGTATTGTTGCACTTCCCTCGCTGGTTCATCATTACTGGGTAAGGTACGTATTGCTGCCCTTCCCTCGCTGGTTCATCATTACTGGGTATGGTACGTGGTGTTGCACTTCCCTCGCTGGTTCATCATTACAGGGTATGGTACGTTTTGTTGGACCTCCCTCACTGGTTCATCATTTCTGGGTATGGTACGTTTTGTTGCGCTTCCCTCGCTGGTTCATCATTACTGGGTATGGTACGTTTTGTTGCACTTCCTTCATTGGTTATTCATTACAAGGTATGGTACGTTTTGTTGCACTTCCCTCGCTGGTTCATCATTACTGGGTATGGTACGTTTTGTTGCACTTCCCTCGCTGGTTCATCATTACTGGGTATGGTACGTTTTGTTGCACTTCCCTCACTGGTTCATCATTACTTGGTATGGTACGTTTTTTTTCACTTCCCTCACTGATTCAGCATTACTGGGTATGTTAGGTTTTGTTGCACTTTCCTCGCTGGTTCATCGTTGCTGGGTATGGTACGTTTTGTGTCACTTCCCTCACTGGTTCAGCATGACTGGGAATGGTACGTTTGGTTGCACTTCCAACACTGGTTCATCATTACTGGGTATGGTACGTTTTGTTGCACTTCCCTCGCTGGTTCATCATTGCTGGGTATGGTACGTTTTGTTTCACTTCCGTCACTGGTTCAGCATTACTGGGTGTGGTATGTATGGTTGCACTTCCCTCACTGGTTCATCATTACTGGATATGGTACGTTTTGTTGCACTTCCCTCGCTGGTTCATCATTACTGGGTATGGTACGTTTTGTTGCACTTCCCTCGCTGGTTCATCATTGCTCGGTATGGTACGTTTTGCTTCACTTCCGTCACTGGTTCAGCATTACTGGGTGTGGTATGTATGGTTGCACTTCCCTCACTGGTTCATCATTACTGGATATGGTACGTTTTGTTGCACTTCCCTCGCTGGTTCATCATTACTGGGTATGGTACGTTTTGTTGCACTTCCCTCGCTGGTTCATCATTGCTCGGTATGGTACGTTTTGTTGCACTTCCCTCGCTGGTTCATCATTACTGGGTATGGTACGTTTTGTTGCACTTCCCTCGCTGCTTCATCATCACTAGGTATCGTACGTTTTGTTTTACTTCCCTCGCTGGTTCATCATTGCTCGGTATTGTACGTTTTGTTGCACTTCCCTCGCTGGTTCATCATTACTGGGTATGGTACGTTTTGTTGCATTTCTCTCGCTCGTTCATCATCACTAGGTATGGTACGTTTTGTTGCAATTCCCTCGCTGGTTCATCATCACTAGGTATGGTACGTTTTGTTGCACTTCCCTCGCTGGTTCATCATTACTGGGTATGGTACGTTTTGTTGCACTTCCCTCGCTGGTTCATTATTGCTGGGTATGGTACGTTTTGTTTCACTTCCGTCACCGGTTCAGCATTACTGGGTGTGGTACGTATGGTTGCACTTCCCTCACTGGTTCATCATTACTGGATATGTTACGTTTTGTTGCACTTACCTCGCTGGTTCATCATTACTGGGTATGGTACGTTTTGTTGCACTTCCCTCGCTGGTTCATCATTGCTCGGTATGGTACGTTTTGTTGCACTTCCCTCGCTGGTTCATCATTACTGGGTATGGTACGTTTTGTTGCACTTCCCTCGCTGGTTCATCATTACTGGGTATGGTACGTTTTGTTGCACTTCTCTCGCTGGTTCATCATCACTAGGTATGGTACGTTTTCTTGCACTTCCCTCGCTGGTTCACTATCACTAGGTATGGTACGTTTTGTTACACTTCCCTCGCTGGTTCATCATCACTAGGTATGGTACGTTTTGTTGCACTTCCCTCGCTGGTTCATCATCAGTAGGTATGGTACGTTTTGTTGCACTTCCCTCGCTGGTTCATCATCACTAGGTATGGTACGTTTTGTTGCACTTCCCTCGCTGGTTCATCATTACTGGGTATGTCACGTTTTGTTGCACTTCCCTCGCTGGTTCATCATTGTTCGGTATGGTACGTTTTGTTGCACTTCCATTGCTGGTTCATCATTACTGGGTATGGTACGTTTTGTTGCACTTCCCTCGCTGGTTCATCATTACTGGGTATGGTACGTTTTGTTGCACTTCTCTCGCTGGTTCATCATCACTAGGTATGGTACGTTTTCTTGCACTTCCCTCGCTGGTTCACTATCACTAGGTATGGTACGTTTTGTTACACTTCCCTCGCTGGTTCATCATCACTAGGTATGGTACGTTTTGTTGCACTTCCCTCGCTGGTTCATCATCAGTAGGTATGGTACGTTTTGTTGCACTTCCCTCGCTGGTTCATCATCACTAGGTATGGTACGTTTTGTTGCACTTCCCTCGCTGGTTCATCATTACTGGGTATGGTACGTTTTGTTTCACTTCCCTCACTGGTTCATCATTACTGGGTATGGGACGTTTTGTTGCACTTCCCTCGCTGGTTCATCATTGTTCGGTATGGTACGTTTTGTTGCACTTCCCTTGCTGGTTCATCATTACTGGGTATGGTACGTTTTGTTTCACTTCCCTCACTGGTTCATCATTACTGGGTATGGGACGTTTTGTTGCACTTCCCTAGCTTGTTCATCATTACTGGGTATGGTACGTATTGCTGCCCTTCCCTCGCTGGTTCATCATTACTGGTTATGGAACGTTTTGTTGCACTTCCTTCACTGGTTCATCATTAATGGGTATGGTATGTTTTGTTGCACTTCCCTCGCTGGTTCATCATTACTGGGTATGGAACTTTGTGTTGCACTTCCCTCACTGGTTCATCATTTCTGGGTATGGCACGTTTTGTTGCACTTCCCTCGCTGGTTCATCATTATTGGGTATGGTATGTTTTGTTGCACTTCCCTCGCTGGTTCATCATTACTGGGTATGGAACGTTTTGTTGCACTTCCCTCACTGGTTCATCATTATTGGGTATGGTATGTTTTGTTGCACTTCCCTCGCTGGTTCATTATTACTGGGTATGGAACGTTTTGTTGCACTTCCCTCACTGGTTCATCATTAGTGGGTATGGTATGTTTTGTTGCACTTCCCTCGCTGGTTCATCATTACTGGGTATGGCACGTTTTGTTGCACTTCACTCGCTGGTTCATCATTACAGGGTATGATACGTTGTGTTGCTCTTCTCTAGCTGGTTCATCATTACTGGGTATGGTACGTTTTGTTGCACTTCACTCGCTGGTTCATCATTACAGGGTATGATACGTTGTGTTGCTCTTCTCTAGCTGGTTCATCATTACTGGGTATGGTACGTTTTGTTGCACTTCCATCGCTGGTTCATCATTACTGGGTATGGTACGTTTTGTTGCACTTTCCTCGCTGGTTCATCGTTGCTGGGTATGGTACGTTTTGTGTCACTTCCCTCACTGGTTCAGCATGACTGGGAATGGTACGTTTGGTTGCACTTCCCTCGCTGGTTCATCATTGCTGGGTATGGTACGTTTTGTTTCACTTCCGTCACTGGTTCAGCATTACTGGGTGTGGTATGTATGGTTGCACTTCCCTCACTGGTTCATCATTACTGGATATGGTACGTGTTGTTGCAATTCCCTCGCTGGTTCATCATTACTGGGTATGGTACGTTTTGTTGCACTTCCCTCGCTGGTTCATCATTGCTCGGTATGGTACGTTTTGCTTCACTTCCGTCACTGGTTCAGCATTACTGGGTGTGGTATGTATGGTTGCACTTCCCTCACTGGTTCATCATTACTGGATATGGTACGTTTTGTTGCACTTCCCTCGCTGGTTCATCATTACTGTGTATGGTACGTTTTGTTGCACTTCCCTCGCTGGTTCATCATTGCTCGGTATGGTACGTTTTGTTGCACTTCCCTCGCTGGTTCATCATTACTGGGTATGGTACGTTTTGTTGCACTTCCCTCGCTGCTTCATCATCACTAGGTATCGTACGTTTTGTTTTACTTCCCTCGCTGGTTCATCATTGCTCGGTATGGTACGTTTTGTTGCACTTCCCTCGCTGGTTCATCATTACTGGGTATGGTACGTTTTGTTGCATTTCTCTCGCTCGTTCATCATCACTAGGTATGGTACGTTTTGTTGCAATTCCCTCGCTGGTTCATCATCACTAGGTATGGTACGTTTTGTTGCACTTCCCTTGCTGGTTCATCATTACTGGGTATTGTACGTTTTGTTACGCTTCCCTCGCTGGTTCATCATCACTAGGTATGGTACGTTTTGTTGCACTTCCCTCGCTGGTTCATCATCACTAGGTATGGTACGTTTTGTTGCACTTCCCTCGCTGGTTTATCATTACTGGGTATGGCACGTTTTGTTGCACTTCCCTCGCTGGTTTATCATTGCTCGGTATGGTACGTTTTGTTGCACTTCCCTTGCTGGTTCATCATTACTGGGTATGGTACGTTTTGTTTCACTTCCCTCACTGGTTCATGATTACTGGGTATGGGACGTTTTGTTGCACTTCCCTAGCTTGTTCATCATTACTGGGTATGGTACGTATTGCTGCCCTTCCCTCGCTGGTTCATCATTACTGGGTATGGTACGTTTTGTTGCACTTCCCTCGCTGGTTCATCATTACAGGGTATGGTACGTTTTGTTGGACCTGCCTCACTAGTTCATCATTTCTGGGTATGGTACGTTTTGTTGCACTTCCCTCGCTGGTTCATCATTACTTGGTATGGTACGTTTTGTTGCACTTCCCTCACTGGTTCATCATGTATGGGAATGACACGTGTTGTTGCACTTCCCTCGCTGGTTCATCATTACTGGGTATGGTACGTTTTGTTGCACTTCCCTCGCTGGTTCATCATTACTGGGTATGGTACGTTTTTTTGCACTTCCCTCATTGGTTATTCATTACAATGTATGGTACGTTTTGTTGCACTTCCCTCGCTGGTTCATCATTACTAGGTATGGGACGTATTGTTGCACTTCCCTCGCTGGTTCATCATTACTGGGTATGGTACATTTTGTTGCACTTCCCTCATTGGTTATTCATTGCAAGGTATGGTAAGTTTTGTTGCACTTCCCTCGCTGGTTCATCATTACTAGGTATGGGACGTATTGTTGCACTTCCCTCGCTGGTTCATCATTACTGGGTATGGTACGTATTGCTGCCCTTCCCTCGCTGGTTCATCATTACTGGGTATGGTACGTGGTGTTGCACTTCCCTCGCTGGTTCATCATTACAGGGTATGGTACGTTTTGTTGGACCTCCCTCACTGGATCATCATTTCTGGGTATGGTACGTTTTGTTGCGCTTCCCTCGCTGGTTCATCATTACTGGGTATGGTACGTTTTGTTGCACTTCCTTCATTGGTTATTCATTACAAGGTATGGTACGTTTTGTTGCACTTCCCTCGCTGGTTCATCATTACTAGGTATGGGACGTATTGTTGCACTTCCCTCGCTGGTTCATCATTGCTGGGTATGGTAAGTTTTGTTGCACTTCCCTCGCTGGTTCATCATTACTGGGTATGGAACGTATTGATGCACTTCCCTCGCTGGTGCATCATTACAAGGTATGGTACGTTTTGTTTCACTTCACTCACTGGTTCATCATTACAGGGTATGGTACGTTTTGTTGGACTTCCCTCTCTGGTTCATCATTTCTGGGTATGGCACGTGTTGTTGCACTTCCCTCGCTGGTTCATTATTGCTGGGTATGGTACGTTTTGTTTCACTTCCGTCACTGGTTCATCATTACTGGGTATGGTACGTTTTGTTGCACTTCCCTCGCTGGTTCATCATTACAGTGTATTGTACGTTGTGTTGCACTTCCCTCACTGATTCATCATTACTGGGTATGGTACGTTTTGTTGCACTTCGCTCGCTGGTTCATCATTACAGGGTATGGTACGTTTGGTTGGACCTCCCTCACTGGTTCATCATTTCTGGGTATTGTACGTTTTGTTGCTCTTCCCTCGCTGGTTCATCATTACTGGGTATGGTACGTTTTGTTGCACTTCCCTCGCTGGTTCATCATTACTGGGTATGGAACGTATTGATGCACTTCCCTCGCTGGTGCATCATTACAGGGTATGGTACGTTTTGTTTCACTTCCCTGACTGGTTCATCATTACAGGGTATGGTACGTTTGGTTGGACTTCCCTCGCTGGTTCATCATTTCTGGGTATGGCACGTGTTGTTGCACTTCCCTCGCTGGTTCATCATTACTGGGTATGGTACGTGTTGTTGCACTTCCCTCGCTGGTTCATCATTACTGGGTATGGTACGTTTTTTTTTGCACTTCCCTCATTGGTTCATCATTACTGGGTATGGTACGTTTTGTTGCACTTCCCTCATTGGTTATTCATTACAAGGTATGGTACGTTTTGTTGCACTTCCCTGGCTGGTTCATCATTACTAGGTATGGGACGTATTGTTGCACTTCCCTCGCTGGTTCATCATTACTGGGTATGGTACGTTTTGTTGCACTTCCCTCGCTGGTTCATCATTACAGTGTATGGTACGTTGTGTTGCACTTCCCTCACTGATTCATCATTACTGGGTATTGTACGTTTTGTTGCACTTCGCTCGCTGGTTCATCATTACTGGGAATGGAACGTATGGATGCACTTCCCTCGCTGGTGCATCATTGCAAGGTATGGTACGTTTTGTTGCACTTCCCTCACTGGTTCATCATTACAGGGTATGGTACGTTTTGTTGGACTACCCTCGCTGGTGCATCATTTCTGGGTATGGCACGTTTTGTTGCACTTCCCTAGCTGGTTCATCATTACTGGGTTTGGTACGTATTGCTGCCCTTCCCTCGCTGGTTCATCATTACTGGGTATGGTACGTGTTGTTGCACTTCCCTCGCTGGTTCATCATTACAGGGTATGGTACGTTTTGTTGGACTTCCCTCGCTGGTTCATCATTTCTGGGTATGGTACGTTTTGTTGCACTTCCCTCTCTGGTTCATCATTACTTGGTATGGTACGTTTTGTTGCACTTCCCTCATTGGTTCATCATGTATGGGTATGACACGTGTTGTTGCACTTCCCTCGCTGGTTCATCATTACTGGGTATGGTACGTTTTGTTGCACTTCCCTCATTGGTTCATCATTACTGGGTATAGTACGTTTTGTTGCACTTCCCTCATTGGTTCATCATTACAGGGTATGGTACGTTTTGTTGCACTTCCCTCGCTGGTTCATCATTACTAGGTATGGGACGTATTGTTGCACTTCCCTCGCTGGTACATCATTACTGGGTATGGTACGTTTTGTTGCACTTCCCTCGCTGGTTGATCTTTACAGGGTATGGTACGTTTTGTTGCACTTCCCTCACTGGTTCATCATTACAGGGTATGGTACGTTTTGTTGGACTTCCCTCGCTGGTTCATCATTACTGGGTATGGCACGTTTTGTTGCACTTCCCTCGCTGGTTCATCATTACTGGGTATGGTACGTATTGCTGCCCTTCCCTCGCTGGTTCATCATTACTGGGTATGGTACGTTTTGTTTCACTTCTCTCACTGGTTCTTCATTGCTGGGTATGATACGTTTTGTTTCACTTCCGTTACTGGTTCATCATTACTGGGTATGGTACGTTTGGTTGCACTTCCCTCACTGGTTCATCATTACTGGGTATGGTACGTTTTGTTGCACTTCCCTCGCTGTTTCATCATTACTATTTATGGTACGTTTTGTTGCACTTCCCTCGCTGGTTCATCATTATTGGGTATGGTATGTTTTGTTGCACTTCCCTCGCTGGTTCATCATTACTGGGTATGGAACTTTGTGTTGCACTTCCCTCACTGGTTCATCATTTCTGGGTATGGCACGTTTTGTTGCACTTCCCTCGCTGGTTCATCATTATTGGGTATGGCACGTTTTGTTGCACTTCCTTCACTGGTTCATCATTATTGGGTATGGTATGTTCTGTTGCACTTCCCTCGCTGGTTCATCATTACTGGGTATGGAACTTTGTGTTGCACTTCCCTCACTGGTTCATCATTTCTGGGTATGGCACGTTTTGTTGCACTTCCCTCGCTGGTTCATCATTATTGGGTATGGTATGTTTTGTTGCACTTCCCTCGCTGGTTCATCATTACTGGGTATGGAACGTTTTGTTGCACTTCCCTCACTGGTTCATCATTATTGGGTATGGTATGTTTTGTTGCACTTCCCTCGCTGGTTCATCATTGCTGGGTATGGTACGTTTTGTTTCACTTCCGTCACTGGTTCATCATTACAGGGTATGGTACGTTTTGTTGGACCTGCCTCAATAGTTAATCATTTCTGGGTATGGTACGTTTTGTTGCACTTCCCTCGCTGGTTCATTATTACTGGGTATGGAACGTTTTGTTGCACTTCCCTCACTGGTTCATCATTACAGGGTATGGTACGTTTTCTTGCACTTCCCTCGCTGGTTCATCATTGCTGGGTATGGTACGTTTTGTTTCACTTCCGTCACTGGTTCATCATTACAGGGTATGGTACGTTTTGTTGGACCTGCCTCACTAGTTCATCATTTCTGGGTATGGTACGTTTTGTTGCACTTCCCTCGCTGGTTCATCATTACTTGGTATGGTACGTTTTGTTGCACTTCCCTCACTGGTTCATCATGTATGGGAATGACACGGGTTGTTGCACTTCCCTCGCTGGTTCATCATTAATGGGTATGGTACGTTTTGTTGCACTTCCCTCGCTGGTTCATCATTACTGGGTATGATACGTTTTGTTGCACTTCCCTCGCTGGTTCATCATTGCTCGGTATGGTGCGTTTTGTTGCACTTCCCTCGCTGGTTCATCATTACTGGGTATGGTACGTTTTGTTGCACTTCCCTCGCTGTTTCATCATTACTAGGTATGGTACGTTTTGTTGCACTTCCCTCGCTGGTTCATCATTATTTCGTATGGTATGTTTTGTTGCACTTCCCTCGCTGGTTCATCATTACTGGTTATGGAACGTTTTGTTGCACTTCCTTCACTGGTTCATCATTATTGGGTATGGTATGTTTTGTTGCACTTCCCTCGCTGGTTCATCATTACTGGGTATGTAACTTTGTGTTGCACTTCCCTCACTGGTTCATCATTTCTGGGTATGGCACGTTTTGTTGCACTTCCCTCGCTGGTTCATCATTATTGGGTATGGTATGTTTTGTTACACTTCCCTCGCTGGTTCATCATTACTGGGTATGGAACGTTTTGTTGCACTTCCCTCACTGGTTCATCATTATTGGGTATGGTATGTTTTGTTGCACTTCCCTCGCTGGTTCATTATTACTGGGTATGGAACGTTTTGTTGCACTTCCCTCACTGGTTCATCATTAGTGGGTATGGTATGTTTTGTTGCACTTCCCTCGCTGGTTCATCATTACTGGGTATGGCACGTTTTGTTGCACTTCACTCGCTGGTTCATCATTACAGGGTATGATACGTTGTGTTGCTCTTCTCTAGCTGGTTCATCATTACTGGGTGTGGTACGTTTTGTTGCACTTCCCTCGCTGGTTCATCATTACTGGGTGTGGTACGTTTTTTTTCACTTCCCTCACTGATTCAGCATTACTGGGTATGTTAGGTTTTGTTGCACTTTCCTCGCTGGTTCATCGTTGCTGGGTATGGTACGTTTTGTGTCACTTCCCTAACTGGTTCAGCATGACTGGGAATGGTACGTTTGGTTGCACTTCCCTCACTGGTTCATCATTACTGGGTATGGTACGTTTTGTTGCACTTCCCTCGCTGGTTCATCATTGCTGGTTATGGTACGTTTTGTTTCACTTCCGTCACTGGTTCAGCATTACTGGGTGTGGTATGTATGGTTGCACTTCCCTCACTGGTTCATCATTACTGGATATGGTACGTTTTGTTGCACTTCCCTCGCTGGTTCATCATTACTGGGTATGGTACGTTTTGTTGCACTTCCCTCGCTGGTTCATCATTGCTCGGTATGGTACGTTTTGTTGCACTTCCCTCGCTGGTTCATCATTACTGGGTATGGTACGTTTTGTTGCACTTCCCTCGCTGGTTCATCATCACTAGGTATCGTACGTTTTGTTTTACTTCCCTCGCTGGTTCATCATTGCTCGGTATGGTACGTTTTGTTGCACTTCCCTCGCTGGTTCATCATTACTGGGTATGGTACGTTTTGTTGCACTTCCCTCGCTGGTTCATCATTACAGTGTATGGTACGTTGTGTTGCACTTCCCTCACTGATTCATCATTACTGGGTATTGTACGTTTTGTTGCACTTCGCTCGCTGGTTCATCATTACTGGGAATGGAACGTATGGATGCACTTCCCTCGCTGGTGCATCATTGCAAGGTATGGTACGTTTTGTTGCACTTCCCTCACTGGTTCATCATTACAGGGTATGGTACGTTTTGTTGGACTACCCTCGCTGGTGCATCATTTCTGGGTATGGCACGTTTTGTTGCACTTCCCTAGCTGGTTCATCATTACTGGGTTTGGTACGTATTGCTGCCCTTCCCTCGCTGGTTCATCATTACAGGGTATGGTACGTTTTGTTGGACTTCCCTCGCTGGTTCATCATTTCTGGGTATGGTACGTTTTGTTGCACTTCCCTCTCTGGTTCATCATTACTTGGTATGGTACGTTTTGTTGCACTTCCCTCATTGGTTCATCATGTATGGGTATGACACGTGTTGTTGCACTTCCCTCGCTGGTTCATCATTACTGGGTATGGTACGTTTTGTTGCACTTCCCTCATTGGTTCATCATTACTGGGTATAGTACGTTTTGTTGCACTTCCCTCATTGGTTCATCATTACAGGGTATGGTACGTTTTGTTGCACTTCCCTCGCTGGTTCATCATTACTAGGTATGGGACGTATTGTTGCACTTCCCTCGCTGGTTCATCATTACTGGGTATGGTACGTTTTGTTGCACTTCCCTCGCTGGTTGATCTTTACAGGGTATGGTACGTTTTGTTGCACTTCCCTCACTGGTTCATCATTACAGGGTATGGTACGTTTTGTTGGACTTCCCTCGCTGGTTCATCATTACTGGGTATGGCACGTTTTGTTGCACTTCCCTCGCTGGTTCATCATTACTGGGTATGGTACGTATTGCTGCCCTTCCCTCGCTGGTTCATCATTACTGGGTATGGTACGTTTTGTTTCACTTCTCTCACTGGTTCTTCATTGCTGGGTATGATACGTTTTGTTTCACTTCCGTCACTGGTTCATCATTACTGGGTATGGTACGTTTGGTAGCACTTCCCTCACTGGTTCATCATTACTGGGTATGATACGTTTTGTTTCACTTCCGTCACTGGTTCATCATTACAGGGTATGGTACGTTTTGTTGGACCTGCCTCACTAGTTCATCATTTCTGGGTATGGTACGTTTTGTTGCACTTCCCTCGCTGGTTCATCATTACTTGGTATGGTACGTTTTGTTGCACTTCCCTCACTGGTTCATCATGTATGGGAATGACACGTGTTGTTGTACTTCCCTCGCTGGTTCATCATTACTGGGTATGGTACGTTTTGTTGCACTTCCCTCGCTGGTTCATCATTACTGGGTATGATACGTTTTGTTGCACTTCCCTCGCTGGTTCATCATTGCTCGGTATGGTGCGTTTTGTTGCACTTCCCTCGCTGGTTCATCATTACTGGGTATGGTACGTTTTGTTGCACTTCCCTCGCTGTTTCATCATTACTACGTAAGGTACGTTTTGTTGCACTTCCCTCGCTGGTTCATCATTATTTCGTATGGTATGTTTTGTTGCACTTCCCTCGCTGGTTCATCATTACTGGTTATGGAACGTTTTGTTGCACTTCCTTCACTGGTTCATCATTATTGGGTATGGTATGTTTTGTTGCACTTCCCTCGCTGGTTCATCATTACTGGGTATGGAACTTTGTGTTGCACTTCCCTCACTGGTTCATCATTTCTGGGTATGGCACGTTTTGTTGCACTTCCCTCGCTGGTTCATCATTATTGGGTATGGTATGTTTTGTTGCACTTCCCTCGCTGGTTCATCATTACTGGGTATGGAACGTTTTGTTGCACTTCCCTCACTGGTTCATCATTATTGGGTATGGTATGTTTTGTTGCACTTCCCTCGCTGGTTCATTATTACTGGGTATGGAACGTTTTGTTGCACTTCCCTCACTGGTTCATCATTAGTGGGTATGGTATGTTTTGTTGCACTTCACTCGCTGGTTCATCATTACTGGGTATGGCACGTTTTGTTGCACTTCACTCGCTGGTTCATCATTACAGGGTATGATACGTTGTGTTGCTCTTCTCTAGCTGGTTCATCATTACTGGGTGTGGTACGTTTTGTTGCACTTCCATCGCTGGTTCATCATTACTGGGTATGGTACGTTTTGTTGCACTTCCCTCGCTGGTTCATCGTTGCTGGGTATGGTACGTTTTGTGTCACTTCCCTAACTGGTTCAGCATGACTGGGAATGGTACGTTTGGTTGCACTTCCAACACTGGTTCATCATTACTGGGTATGGTACGTTTTGTTGCACTTCCCTCGCTGGCTCATCATTGCTGGGTATGGTACGTTTTGTTTCACTTCCGTCACTGGTTCAGCATTACTGGGTGTGGTATGTATGGTTGCACTTCCCTCACTGGTTCATCATTACTGGATATGGTACGTTTTGTTGCACTTCCCTCGCTGGTTCATCATTACTGGGTATGGTACGTTTTGTTACACTTCCCTCGCTGGTTCATCATTGCTCGGTATGGTACGTTTTGTTGCACTTCCCTCGCTGGTTCATCATTACTGGGTATGGTACGTTTTGTTGCACTTCCCTCGCTGGTTCATCATCACTAGGTATCGTACGTTTTGTTTTACTTCCCTCGCTGGTTCATCATTGCTCGGTATGGTACGTTTTGTTGCAATTCCCTCGCTGGTTCATCATCACTAGGTATGGTACGTTTTGTTGCACTTCCCTCGCTGATTCATCATTACTGGGTATTGTACGTTTTGTTACACTTCCCTCGCTGGTTCATCATCACTAGGTATGGTACGTTTTGTTGCACTTCCCTCGCTGGTTCATCATCACTAGGTATGGTACGTTTTGTTGCACTTCCCTCGCTGGTTCATCATTACTGGGTATGGCACGTTTTGTTGCACTTCCCTAGCTTGTTCATCATTACTGGGTATGGTACGTATTGCTGCCGTTCCCTCGCTGGTTCATCATTACTGGGTATGGTACGTTTTGTTGCACTTCCCTCGCTGGTTCATCATTACAGGGTATGGTACGTTTTGTTGGACCTCCCTCACTAGTTCATCATTTCTGGGTATGGTACGTTTTGTTGCACTTCCCTCGCTGGTTCATCATTACTTGGTATGGTACGTTTTGTTGCACTTCCCTCACTGGTTCATCATTACTGGGTATGGTACGTTTTGTTGCACTTCCCTCGCTGGTTCATCATTACAATGTATGGTACGTTTTGTTGCACTTCCCTCGCTGGTTCATCATTACTATGTATGGGACGTATTGTTGCACTTCCCTCGCTGGTTCATCATTACTGGGTATGGTACATTGTGTTGCACTTCCCTCATTGGTTATTCATTGCAAGGTATGGTAAGTTTTGTTGCACTTCCCTCGCTGGTTCATCATTACTAGGTATGGGACGTATTGTTGCACTTCCCTCGCTGGTTCATCATTACTGGGTATTGTACGTATTCCTGCCCTTCCCTCGCTGGTTCATCATTACTGGGTATGGTACGTGGTGTTGCACTTCCCTCGCTGGTTCATCATTACAGGGTATGGTACGTTTTGTTGGACCTCCCTCACTGGTTCATCATTTCTGGGTATGGTACGTTTTGTTGCGCTTCCCTCGCTGGTTCATCATTACTAGATATGGTACGTTTTGTTGCACTTCCTTCATTGGTTATTCATTACAAGGTATGGTACGTTTTGTTGCACTTCCCTCGCTGGTTCATCATTACTAGGTATGGGACGTATTGTTGCACTTCCCTCGCTGGTTCATCATTGCTGGGTATGGTACGTTTTGTTGCACTTCCCTCGCTGGTTCATCATTACAGGGTATGATACGTTGTGTTGCACTTCCCTCACTAATTCATCATTACTGGGTATGGTACGTTTTGTTGCACTTCCCTCGCTGGTTCATCATTACTGGGTATGGAACGTATTGATGCACTTCCCTCGCTGGTGCATCATTACAGGGTATGGTACGTTTTGTTTCACTTCACTCACTGGTTCATCATTACAGGGTATGGTACGTTTTGTTGGACTTCCCTCGCTGGTTCATCATTTCTGGGTATGGCACGTGTTGTTGCACTTCCCTCGCTGGTTCAGCATTACTGGGTATGGTACGTGTTGTTGCACTTCCCTCGCTGGTTCATCATTACTGGGTATGGTACGTTTTTTTTGCACTTCCCTCATTGGTTCATCATTGCTGTGTATGGTACGTTTTGTTTCATTTCCCTCGCTGGTTCATTATTGCTGGGTATGGTACGTTTTGTTTCACTTCCGTCACCGGTTCAGCATTACTGGGTGTGGTACGTATGGTTGCACTTCCCTCACTGGTTCATCATTACTGGATATGTTACATTTTGTTGCACTTCCCTCGCTGGTTCATCATTACTGGGTATGGTACTTTTTGTTGCACTTCCCTCGCTGGTTCATCATTGCTCGGTATGGTACGTTTTGTTGCACTTCCCTCGCTGGTTCATCATTACTGGGTATGGTACGTTTTGTTGCACTTCCTTCGCTGGTTCATCATTACTGGGTATGGTACGTTTTGTTGCACTTCTCTCGCTGGTTCATCATCACTAGGTATGGTACGTTTTCTTGCACTTCCCTCGCTGGTTCACTATCACTAGGTATGGTACGTTTTGTTACACTTCCCTCGCTGGTTCATCATCACTAGGTATGGTACGTTTTGTTGCACTTCCCTCGCTGGTTCATCATCAGTAGGTATGGTACGTTTTGTTGCACTTCCCTCGCTGGTTCATCATCACTAGGTATGGTACGTTTTGTTGCACTTCCCTCGCTGGTTCATCATTACTGGGTATGTCACGTTTTGTTGCACTTCCCTCGCTGGTTCATCATTGTTCGGTATGGTACGTTTTGTTGCACTTCCCTTGCTGGTTCATCATTACTGGGTATGGTACGTTTTGTTTCACTTCCCTCACTGGTTCATCATTACTGGGTATGGTACGTATTGCTGCCCTTCCCTCGCTGGTTCATCATTACTGGGTATGGTACGTTTTTTTTGCACTTCCCTCATTGGTTCATCGTTACTGGGTATGGTACGTTTTGTTGCATTTCCTTCATTGGTTATTCATTACAAGTTATGGTACGTTTTGTTGCACTTCCCTCGCTGGTTCATCATTACTAGGTATGGGACGTATTGTTGCACTTCCCTCATTGGTTATTCATTACAAGGTATGGTACGTTTTGTTGCACTTCCTTCGCTGGTTCATCATTAGTAGGTATGGGACGTATTGTTGCACTTCCCTCGCTGGTTCATCATTACTGGGTATGGTACGTATTGCTGCCCTTCCCTCGCTGGTTCATCATTGCAGGGTATGGTACGTGTTGTTGCACTTCCCTCGCTGGTTCATCATTACAGGGTATGGTACGTTTTGTTGGACCTCCCTCACTGGTTCATCATTTCTGGGTATGGTACGTTTTGTTGCACTTCCCTCGCTGGTTCATCATTACTGGGTATGGTACGTTTTGTTGCACTTCCCTCATTGGTTATTCATTACAAGGTATGGTACGTTTTGTTGCACTTCCCTCGCTGGTTCATCATTACTAGGTATGGGACGTATTGTTGCACTTCCCTCGCTGGTTCATCATTACAAGGTATGGTACGTTTTGTTGGACTTCCCTCGCTGGTTCATCATTTCTGGGTATGGTACTGTTGTTGCACTTCCCTCGCTGGTTCATCATTACTGGGTATGGTACGTTTTGTTGCACTTCCCTCGCTGGTTCATCATTACTGGGTATGGTACGTTTTTTTTGCACTTCCCTCATTGGTTCATCATTGCTGGGTATGGCACGTTTTGTTTCACTTCCCTCACTGGTTCAGCATGACTGGGAATGGTACGTTTGGTTGCACTTCCCTCACTGGTTCATCATTACTGGGTATGGTACGTTTTGTTGCACTTCCCTCGCTGGTTCATCATTGCTGGGTATGGTACGTTTTGTTTCACTTCCGTCACTGGTTCAGCATTACTGGGTGTGGTACGTATGGTTGCACTTCCCTCACTGGTTCATCATTACTGGATATGGTACGTTTTGTTGCACTTCCCTCGCTGGTTCATCATTACTGGGTATGGTACGTTTTGTTGCACTTTCCTCGCTGGTTCATCATTGCTCGGTATGGTACGTTTTGTTTCACTTCCCTCGCTGGTTCATCATTACTGGGTATGGTACGTTTTGTTGCACTTCCCTCGCTGGTTCATCATCACTAGGTATGGTACGTTTTGTTTTACTTCCCTCGCTGGTTCATCATTGCTCGGTATGGTACGTTTTTTTGCACTTCCCTCGCTGGTTCATCATTACTGGGTATGGTACGTTTTGTTCCACTTCTCTCGCTGGTTCATCATCACTAGGTATGGTACGTTTTGTTGCACTTCCCTCGCTGGTTCACTAACACTAGGTATGGTACGTTTTGTTGCACTTCCCTCGCTGGTTCATCATTACTGGGTATGTCACGTTTTATTACACTTCCCTCGCTGGTTCATCATCACTAGGTATGGTACGTTTTGTTGCACTTCCCTCGCTGGTTCATCATCAGTAGGTATGGTACGTTTTGTTGCATTTCCCTCGCTGGTTCATCATCACTAGGTATGGTACGTTTTGTTGCACTTCCCTCGCTGGTTCATCATTACTGGTTATGTCACGTTTTGTTGCACTTCCCTCGCTGGTTCATCATTGCTCGGTATGTTACGTTTTGTTGCACTTCCCTTGCTGGTTCATCATTACTGGGTATGGTACGTTTTGTTTCACTTCCCTCACTGGTTCATCATTACTGGGTATGGGACGTTTTGTTGCACTTCCCTAGCTTGTTCATCATTACTGGGTATGGTACGTATTGCTGCCCTTCCCTCGCTGGTTCATCATTACTGGGTATGGAACGTTTTGTTGCACTTCGCTCGCTGGTTCATCATTACAGGATATGGTACGTTTTGTTGGACCTCCCTCACTGGTTCATCATTTCTGGGTATGGTACGTTTTGTTGCACTTCCCTCGCTGGTTCATCATTACTTGGTATGGTACGTTTTGTTGCACTTCCCTCGCTGGTTCATCATGTATGGGAATGACACGTGTTGTTGCATTCCCTCGCTGGTTAATCATTACTGGGTATGGTACGTTTTGTTGCACTTCCCTCGCTGGTTCATCATTACTGGGTATGGTACGTTTTTTTGCACTTCCCTCATTGGTTATTCATTACAAGGTATGGTACGTTTTGTTGCACTTCCCTCGCTGGTTCATCATTGCTAAGTGTGGGACGTATTGTTGCACTTCCCTCGCTGGTTCATCATTACTGGGTATGGTACGTTTTGTTGCACTTCCCTCATTGGTTATTCATTACAAGGTATGGCACGTTTTGTTGCACTTCCTTCGCTGGTTCATCATTACTAGGTATGGGACGTTTTGTTGCACTTCCCTCGCTGGTTCATCATTACTGGGTATGGTACGTATTGCTGCCCTTCCCTCGCTGGTTCATCATTACTGGGTATGGTACGTGTTGTTGCACTTCCCTCGCTGGTTCATCATTACAGGGTATGGTACGTTTTGTTGGACCTCCCTCACTGGTTCATCATTTCTGGGTATTGTACGTTTTGTTGCACTTCCCTCGCTGGTTCATCATTACTGGGTATGGTACGTTTTGTTGCACTTCCCTCATTGGTTATTCATTACAAGGTATGGTGCGTTTTGTTGCACTTCTCTCGCTGGTTCATCATTACTAAGTATGGGACGTATTGTTGCACTTCCCTCGCTGGTTCATCATTACTGGGTATGGTACGTTTTGTTGCACTTCCCTCGCTGGTTCATCATTACTGGGTATGGAACGTATTGATGCACTTCCCTCGCTGGTGCATCATTACAGGGTATGGTACGTTTTGTTTCACTTCCCTGACTGGTTCATCATTACAGGGTATGGTACGTTTTGTTGGACTTCCCTCGCTGGTTCATCATTACTTGGTATGGTACGTGTTGTTGCACTTCCCTCGCTGGTTCATCATTAGTGGGTATGGTACGTTTTTTTTGCACTTCACTCATTGGTTCATCATTACTGGGTATGATACGTTTTGTTGCACTTCCCTCATTGGTTATTCATTACAAGGTATGGTACGTTTTGTTGCACTTCTTTGGCTGGTTCATCAATACTAGGTATGGGACGTATTGTTGCACTTCCCTCGCTGGTTCATCATTACTGGGTATGGTACGTTTTGTTGCACTTCCCTCGCTGGTTCATCATTACAGTGTATGGTACGTTGTGTTGCAATTCCCTCACTGATTCATCATTACTGGGTATGGTACGTTTTGTTGCACTTCGCTCGCTGGTTCATCATTACTGGGTATGGTACGTTTGGTTGCAATTTCCTCGCTGGTTCATCATTACTCGGTATGGTACGTTTTGTTGCACTTCCCTCGCTGGTTCATCATTACTGGGTATGGTACGTTTTGTTGCTCTTCCCTCGCTGGTTCATCATCACTAGGTATGGTACGTTTTGTTTTACTTCCCTCGCTGGTTCATCATTGCTCGGTATGGTACGTTTTGTTGCACTTCCCTCGCTGGTTCATCATTACTGGGTATGGTACGTTTTGTTGCACTTCTCTCGCTGGTTCATCATCACTAGGTATGGTACGTTTTGTTGCACTTCCCTCGCTGGTTCACTATCACTAGGTATGGTACGTTTTGTTGCACTTCCCTCGCTGGTTCATCATTACTGGGTATGTCACGTTTTATTACACTTCCCTCGCTGGTTCATCATCACTAGGTATGGTACGTTTTGTTGCATTTCCCTCGCTGGTTCATCATCAGTAGGTATGGTACGTTTTGTTGCATTTCCCTCGCTGCTTCATCATCACTAGGTATGGTACGTTTTGTTGCACTTCCCTCGCTGGTTCATCATTACTGGTTATGTCACGTTTTGTTGCACTTCCCTCGCTGGTTCATCATTGCTCGGTTTGTTACGTTTTGTTGCACTTCCCTTGCTGGTTCATCATTGCTGGGTATGGTACGTTTTGTTTCACTTCCCTCACTGGTTCATCATTACTGGGTATGGGACGTTTTGTTGCACTTCCCTAGCTGGTTCATCAATACTGGTTATGGTACGTATTGCTGCCCTTCCCTCGCTGGTTCATCATAACTGGGTATGGAACGTTTTGTTGCACTTCCCTCGCTGGTTCATCATTACAGGGTATGGTACTTTTTGTTGGACCTCCCTCACTGGTTCATCATTTCTGGGTATGGTACGTTTTGTTGCACTTCCCTCGCTGGTTCATCATTACTTGGTATGGTACGTTTTGTTGCACTTCCCTCGCTGGTTCATCATGTATGGGAATGACACGTGTTGTTGCATTCCCTCGCTGGTTCATCATTACTGGGTATGGTACGTTTTGTTGCACTTCCCTCGCTGGTTCTTCATTACTGGTTATGGTACGTTTTTTTGCACTTCCCTCATTGGTTATTCATTACAAGGTATGGTACGTTTTGTTGCACTTCCCTCGCTGGTTCATCATTACTAAGTGTGGGACGTATTGTTGCACTTCCCTCGCTGGTTCATCATTACTGGGTATGGTACGTTTTGTTGCACTTCCCTCATTGGTTATTCATTACAAGGTATGGCACGTTGTGTTGCACTTCCTTCGCTGGTTCATCATTACTAGGTATGGGACGTTTTGTTGCACTTCCCTCGCTGGTTCATCATTACTGGGTATGGTACGTATTGCTGCCCTTCCCTCGCTGGTTCATCATTACTGGGTATGGTACGTGTTGTTGCACTTCCCTCGCTGGTTCATCATTACAGGGTATGGTACGTTTTGTTGGACCTCCCTCACTGGTTCATCATTTCTGGGTATTGTACGTTTTGTTGCACTTCCCTCGCTGGTTCATCATTACTGGGTATGGTACGTTTTGTTGCACTTCCCTCATTGGTTATTCATTACAAGGTATGGTACGTTTTGTTGCACTTCTCTCGCTGGTTCATCATTACTAGGTATGGGACGTATTGTTGCACTTCCCTCGCTGGTTCATCATTACTGGGTATGGTACGTTTTGTTGCACTTCCCTCGCTGGTTCATCATTACTGGGTATGGAACGTATTGATGCACTTCCCTCGCTGGTGCATCATTACAGGGTATGGTACGTTTTGTTTAACTTCCCTGACTGGTTCATCATTACAGGGAATGGTACGTTTGGTTGGACTTTCCTCGCTGGTTCATCATTTCTGGGTATGGCACGTGTTGTTGCACTTCCCTCGCTGGTTCATCATTACTGGGTATGGTACGTGTTGTTGCACTTCCCTCGCTGGTTCATCATTACTGGGTATGGTACGTTTTGTTGCACTTCCCTCATTGGTTATTCATTACAAGGTATGGTACGTTTTGTTGCACTTCCCTGGCTGGTTCATCATTACTAGGTATGGGACGTATTGTTGCACTTCCCTCGCTGGTTCATCATTACTGGGTATGGTACGTTTTGTTGCACTTCCCTCGCTGGTTCATCATTACAGTGTATGGTACGTTGTGTTGCACTTCCCTCACTGATTCATCATTACTGGGTATGGTACGTTTTGTTGCACTTCGCTCGCTGGTTCATCATTACTGGGAATGGAACGTATGGATGCACTTCCCTCGCTGGTGCATCATTGCAGGGTATGGTACGTTTTGTTGCACTTCCCTCACTGGTTCATCATTACAGGGTATGGTACGTTTTGTTGGACCTCCCTCACTGGTTCATCATTTCTGGGTATGGTACGTTTTGTTGCACTTCCCTCTCTGGTTCATCATTACTTGGTATGGTACGTTTTGTTGCACTTCCCTCATTGGTTCATCATGTATGGGTATGACACGTGTTGTTGCACTTCCCTCGCTGGTTCATCATTACTGGGTATGGTACGTTTTGTTGCACTTCCCTCGCTGGTTCATCATTACTGGGTATGGTACGTTTTTTTGCACTTCCCTCATTGGTTCATCATTACTGGGTATAGTACGTTTTGTTGCACTTCCCTCATTGGTTCATCATTACAGGGTATGGTACGTTTTGTTGCACTTCCCTCGCTGGTTCATCATTACTAGGTATGGGACGTATTGTTGCACTTCCCTCGCTGGTTCATCATTACTGGGTATGGTACGTTTTGTTGCACTTCCCTCGCTGGTTGATCTTTACAGGGTATGGTACGTTTTGTTGCACTTCCCTCACTGGTTCATCATTACAGGGTATGGTACGTTTTGTTGGACTTCCCTCGCTGGTTCATCATTACTGGGTATGGCACGTTTTGTTGCACTTCCCTAGCTGGTTCATCATTACTGGGTATGGTACGTATTGCTGCCCTTCCCTCGCTGGTTCATCATTACTGGGTATGGTACGTGTTGTTGCACTTCCCTCGCTGGTTCATCATTACAGGGTATGGTACGTTTTGTTGGACCTCCCTCACTGGTTCATCCTTTCTGGGTATGGTACGTTTTGTTGCACTTCCCTCGCTGGTTCATCATTACTGGGTATGGTACGTTTTGTTGCACTTCCCTCGCTGGTTCATCATTACTGCGTATGGTACGTTTGGTTGCACTTCCCTCACTGGCTCATCATTACTGGGTATGGTACGTTTTGTTGCACTTCCCTCGCTAGTTCATCATTACTGGGTATGGAACGCTTTGTTGCACTTCCCTCACTGGTTCATCATTATTGGGTATGGTATGTTTTGTTGCACTTCCATCGCTGGTTCATCATTACTGGGTATGGAACGTTTTGTTGCACTTCCTTCACTGGTTCATCATTTCTGGGTATGGCACGTTGTGTTGCCCTTCACTCGCTGGTTCGTTATTACTGGGTATGGTACGTTGTGTTGCTCTTCTCTAGCTGGTTCATCATTACATGGTATGGTACGTTTTGTTGCACTTCCCTCGCTGGTTCGTCATCACTAGGTATGGTACGGTTTTTTTTCACTTCCCTCACTGGTTCAGCATTACAGGGTATGGCACGTTTTGCTGCACTTCCCTAGCTGGTTCATCATTACTGGGTATGTTACGTTTTGTTTCACTTCCCTCACTGGTTCATCATTACTTGGTATGCTAGGTTGTGTTGCACTTTCCTCGCTGGTTCATCATTGCTGGGTATGATACGTTTTGTTTCACTTCCCTCACTGGTTCAGCATGACTGGGAATGGTACGTTTGGTTGCACTTCCCTCACTGGTTCATAATTACTGGGTATGGTACGTTTTGTTGCACTTCCCTCGCTGGTCCATCATTGCTGGGTATGGTTCGTTTTGTTTCACTTGCGTCACTGGTTCAGCATTACTGGGTGTGGTACGTTTGGTTGCACTTCCCTCACTGGTTCATCATTACTGGGTATGGCACGTTTTGTTGCACTTCCCTCGCTGGTTCATCATTACTGGGTATGGTACGTTTTGTTGCACTTCCATCGCTGGTTCATCATTGCTCGGTATAGTACGTTTTGTTGCACTTCCCTCGCTGGTTCATCATTACTGGGTATAGTACGTTTTGTTGCACTTCCCTCGCTGGTTCGTCATCACTAGGTATGGTACGTTTTGCTTCACTTCCCTCACTGGTTCATCATTGCTCGGTATGGTACGTTTTGTTGCACTTCCCTCGCTGGTTTATCATTACTGGGTATGGTACGTTTTGTTGCACTTCCCTCGCTGGTTCATCATCACTAGTAATGGTACGTTTTGTTGCACTTCCCTCGCTGGTTCATCATTGCTCGGTATAGTACGTTTTGTTGCACTTGCCTCGCTGGTTCATCATTACTGGGTATGGTACGTTTTGTTACACTTCCCTCGCTGGTTCATCATCACTAGGTATGGTACGTTTTGTTGCAATTCCATCGCCGGGTCATCATCACTAGGTATGGTACGTTTTGTTGCACTTCCCTCGCTGGTTCATCATCACTAGGTATGGTACGTTTTGTTGCACTTCCCTCGATGGTTCATCATTACTGTGTATGGCACGTTTTGTTGCACTTCCCTCGCTGGTTCATCATTGCTCGGTATGGTACGTTTTGTTGCACTTCCCTCGCTGGTTCATCATTACTGGGTATGGTACGTTTTATTGCACTTCCCTCGCTGGTTCATCATTACTTGGTATCGTACATTTTGTTGCACTTCCCTCACTGGTTCATCATTTATGGGTATGATACGTGTTGTTGCACTTCCCTCGCTGTTTCATCATTACTGGGTATGGTACGTTTTGTTGCACTTCCCTCACTGGTTCATCATTACTGGGTATGGTACGTTTGGTTGCACTTCCCTCATTGGTTCATCATTACTGGGTATGGAACGTTTTGTTGCATTTCCCTCATTGGTTCATCATTACGGGGTATGGTACGTTTTGTTGCACTTCCCTCGCTGGTTCATAACTACTAGGTATGGGACGTAATGTTGCACTTCCCTCGCTGGTTCATCATTACTGCGTATGGTACGTTTTGTTGCACTTCCCTCGCTGGTTCATCATTACAGTGTATGGTACGTTGTGTTGCACTTCCCTCACTGATTCATCATTACTGGGTATGGTACGTTTTGTTGCACTTCCCTCGCTGGTTCATCATTACTGGGTATGGAACGTATTGATGCACTTCCCTCGCTGGTTCATCATTAAAGGGTATGGTACGTTTTGTTGCACTTCCCTCACTGGTTCATCATTACAGGGTATTCTACGTTTTGTTGGACTTCCCTCGCTGGTTCATCATTACTGGGTATGGCACGTTTTGTTGCACTTCCCTAGCTGGTTCATAATTACTGGGTATGGTACGTATTGCTGCCCTTCCCTCGCTGGTTCATCATTACTGGATATGGTACGTGTTGTTGCACTTCCCTCGATGGTTCATCATTACAGGGTATGGTACGTTTTGTTGGACCTCCCTCACTGGTTCATCATTTCTGGGTTATGGTACGTTTTGTTGCACTTCCTTCGCTGGTTCATCATTACTGGGTATGGTACGTTTTGTTGCACTTCCCTCGCTGGTTCATCATTACTGGGTATGGTATGTTTGGTTGCACTTCCCTCGCTGGTTCATCATTACTGGGTATGGTACGTTTTGTTGCACTTCCCTCGCGGGTTCATCATTACTGGGTATGGTACGTTTTGTTGCGCTTCCCTGGCTGGTTCATCACCACAGGGAATGGTACGTTTTGTTGCACTTCCCTCGCTGGTTCATCATTACTGGGGATGGTACGTTTTGTTGCACTTCTCTCGCTGGTTCATCATTACTAGGTATGGTACGTTTTGTTGCACTTCCCTCACTGGTTCATCATGACTGGCCATGGTTTATGTTGCTTCACCTCTTGCTTCACTGGTTCATCATTATTGAGCATGGTTTGAATTGTTTCGTTTAATGCTTCACTAGTTCTCCATTCTTGTGCATGTGTTGTATTGTTTCACTTTTTTCTTCACATGTTCTTCCATACTTGGCATGGTTTGTATTATTTTATTTCATGCTTCACTGTTTCATCATTAATGTGCATTTTTTTATTGCTTCACTTCCCTAGCTGGTTCATCATTACTGGCCATGATTTTTATTGTTTCTCTTCATTTTTCTCTGGTTCATCATTACTAGGCATGGCGTGTAATGTTTGATTTCATGCTTCACTCGTTCTTCCTGACTGGGAATAGTTTGCATTGTTTCACTTTCCTCACATGTTCACTATTACTGGGTATGCATTGCTGGTTCTTCCATGTTGGGCATGTTTTATATTGTTTCATGTAATGATTCACTGGTTCTTCCTCGCTGAGCATTGCTTGTATTGTTTCACCTCATGATTCAATGGTTCTTCCTTACTTGACATGGTTCGCATTGTTTCATTTTATGCTCACTGGTGCTTCATTACTGGGCATGGCGTATGTTATTTCACCTCCCTCACTGGGTCATCATTACTGGGCATGGTTTGTATTGTTTCATTTCATGCTTCACGTGTTCCTCCTTACTGGGCATCGTTCATATTGTTTCATTTCATGCTTCACTGGTACTTCCCTACTGGGCATGGCTTGCATTGCTTAATTTCACGTGTCACTGGTTCCTTCATAATGGGCATAGTTTGCATTGTTTCACTTCATGTTTCACTGGGTGATTCTTACTTAGCATTGTTTGTATTGTTTCACTTCCTGTGCTGGTACATCATTGTTGGGCATATTTTGTAATGTTTCACTGCATGCCTCACTGTTTCATGATTAATGGGCATGACTAACATTGTTTCCCTTGATTCACTTGTTCATTCTTATTGGGCATGATTTGAATTGTTGCACTTCACTCACTGGTTCATCATTACCGGGTATGGTACGTTTTGTTGCACTTCCCTCGCTGGTTCATCATTATTGGGTATGGTACGTTTTGTTGCACTTCCCTCGCTGGTTCATCATTACTGGGTATGGTATGTTTGGTTGCACTTCCCTCGCTGGTTCATCATTACTGGGTATGGTACGTTTTGCTGCACTTCCCTCGCTGGTTCATCATTACTGGGTATGGTACGTTTTGTTGCGCTTCCCTGGCTTGTTCATCACCACAGGGAATGGTACGTTTTGTTGCACTTCCCTCGCTGGTTCATCATTACTGGGTATGGTACGTTTTGTTGCACTTCCCTCACTGGTTCATCATGACTGGCCATGATTTATGTTGCTTCACCTCTTGCTTCACTGGTTCATCATTATTGGGCATGGTTTGAATTGTTTCGTTTAATGCTTCACTAGTTCGCCATTCTTGTGCATGTGTTGTATTGTTTCACTTTTTTCTTCACATGTTCTTCCATACTGGGCATGGTTTGTATTATTTTATTTCATGCTTCACTGTTTCATTTTTAATGGGCATTTTTGTATTGCTTCACTTCCCTAGCTGGTTCATCATTACTGGCCATGATTTTTATTGTTTCTCTTCATTTTTCTCTGGTTCATCATTACTAGGCATGGCGTGTAATGTTTGATTTCATGCTTCACTCGTTCTTCCTGACTGGGAATAGTTTGCATTGTTTCACTTTCCTCACATGTTCACTATTACTGGGTATGCATTGCTGGTTCTTCCATGTTGGGCATGTTTTATATTGTTTCATGTAATGATTCACTGGTTCTTCCTCGCTGAGCATTGCTTGTATTGTTTCACCTCATGATTCAATGGTTCTTCCTTACTTGACATGGTTCGCATTGTTTCATGTTATGCTCACTGGTGCTTCGTTACTGGGCATGGCGTATGTTATTTCACCTCCCTCACTGGGTCATCATTACTGGGCTTGGTTTGTATTGTTTCATTTCATGCTTCACGTGTTCCTCCTTACTGGGCATGGTTCATATTATTTCATTTCATGCTTCACTGGTACTTCCCTACTGGGCATGGCTTGCATTGTTTAATTTCACGTGTCACTGGTTCCTTCATAATGGGCATAGTTTGCATTGTTTCACTTCATGTTTCACTGGGTGATTCTTACTTAGCATTGTTTGTATTGTTTCACTTCCTGTGCTGGTACATCATTGTTGGGCATATTTTGTAATGTTTCACTGCATGCCTCACTGTTTCATGATTAATGGGCATGACTAACATTGTTTCCCTTGATTCACTTGTTCATTCTTATTGGGCATGATTTGAATTGTTGCACTTCACTCACTGGTTCATCATTATCGGGTATGGTACGTTTTGTTGCACTTCTCTCGCTGGTTCATCATTATTGGGTATGGTACGTTTTGTTGCACTTCCCTCGCTGGTTCATCATTACCGGGTGTGGTACGTTTGGTTGCACTTCCCTCACTGGTTCAGCATTACAGGGTGTGGTACGTTTGGTTGCACTTCCCTCACTGGTTCATCATTACTGGGTATGGTACGTTTTGTTGCACTTCCCTCACTGGTTCATCATTACTGACCATTGTTTATGTTGCTTCACTTCTTGCTTCACTGGTTCATCATTATTGGGCATGGTTTGTATTGCTTCGCTTCATGCTTCACTAGTTCGCCATTCTTGTGCATGTGTTGTATTGTTTCACTTTTTCCTTCACATGTTCTTCCTTACTGGGCATGGTTTGTATTGTTTTATTTCATGCTTCACTGTTTCATCATTAATGGGCATATTTGTATTGTTTCACTTCCCTAGCTGGTTCATCATTACTGGCCATGTTTTTTATTGTTTCTCTTAATTTTTCTCTGGTTCATCATTACTAGGCATGGCGTGTAATGTTTCATTTCATGCTTCACTCGTTCTCCCTGACTGGGAATAGTTTGCAGTGTTTCACTTTCCTCACATGTTCACTATTACTGGGTATGCATTACTGGTTCTTCCTTGCTTGGCATGTTTTATATTGTTTCATGTAATGTTTCACTGGTTCTTTCTCGCTGAGCATTGCTTGTATTGTTTCACCTCATGATTCAATGGTTCTTCCTTACTTGACATGATTCGCATTGTTTTATTTTATGCTCGCTGGTGCTTCATTACTGGGCATGGCGTATGTTATTTCACCTCCCTCACTGGGTCATCATTACTGGGCTTGGTTTGTATTGTTTCATTTCATGCTTCATTTGTTCCTCCTTACTGGGCATGGTTCATATTGTTTCATTTCATGCTTCACTGGTACTTCCCTACTGGGCATGGCTTGCATTGTTTCATTTCATGTGTCACTGATTCCTTCTTAATGGGCATAGTTTGCATTGTTTCACTTCATGTTTCACTGGGTGATTCTTACTTAGCATTGTTTGTATTGTTTCACTTCCTGTGCTGGTACATCATTGTTGGGCATACTTTGTAATGTTTCACTGCATGCCTCTCTGTTTCATGATTAATGGGCATGACTTAAATTGTTTCTCTTGATTCACTTGTTCATTCTTATTGGGCATGATTTGTATTGTTTCACTTCCCTCGTTGGTTCATCATTACTAGGCAGTGTTGTTTTTTCTTTCAATTAATGCTGCAATGGTTCTTCCTTGCTTTGCATTGTGTATATTGTTTCATTTCCTTCACTGGTTCATCCTTGCCGTGCATGGTTGGTATTGTTTTACTTCCCTCACTGTTTCATCCTTATTCGGCATCGTTTGTATTTTTTTCAGTTCATTCTTCTCTGGTTTATTATTATTTTCGATGGTTGATATTGTTGTACTTCATGCATTATTGTTTTTTCCTTTCTGAACATGGTTTGTATTTTTTTCACTTCCCTTACTTGTTCATCATTACTGGGTATGGATTGTATTTTTTTCTTTCATGCTTCACTGATTCATTATTATTGGGCAGTGTTTGTATTGTTTCACTTTCATTATCGGTTCATCATTACTGGCCTGATCTGCATTGTTTCATTTCATGCTTCATTGGTTCTTCCTTGCTTGGCTTGCATTGTTTCATTTCCATCACTGGTTCATCATGTTCTGCGTGGTTTGCGTTATTTCACTTCATCCTTCTCTGGTTCATCATTACTGAGCATGGCTTATATTGTTTCACTTCATGCCTCATTAGTTCTTCCTTACTTATCATGGTATATATTTTTTCACTTCATGCTTCACTGGTTCGTCAGAACTGGAAATGGTTTATATTGCTTCACTTGAAGACTCACTGGTTCATTATTACTGGGCATTGTATTGTTTCACTTCATGTTTCACTGGTTTATCATCACTGGGCATGGATTGCATCGTTTGACTACGCGCTTCACTGGTTCTTCCTTACTGGGCATGTTTTGTATTGTTTTACTTCATGCTTCACTGGTTCATTCCTACTGGGCATTGTTTGTATTTTTCCACTTCCCTCACTATTTCATCATTACTGGGCATGGTTTATATTGTTTGACTTCAAAGGTTCAAAGGTTCAAAGGTTCAAAGGTTCTTCCTTACTGGGTATGATTTGTGTTGTTTCACATCATGCCTCACCTGTTCATCCTTACTGGGCATAGTTTGAGCTGCTTCATGTCATGCTTCACTGGTTCATCATTACCGGGCATGGTTTGTATTGTTTCGTTTCATGGTTAGCTGGTTCCTTCTTAATAGGCATAGTTGGATTGTTGCACTTCATGCTTGACTGGTTCTTTCTTAATTAGGATTGTTTGTATTGTTTCACTTCCAGTATTGGTTCATCATTGCTGGGCATGGTTTATAATGTTTCACAGCATGCCTCACTGGTTCATCATTACTGGACATGACTTAATTTGTTTCACTTCATGATTCATTGTTTCTTCATTAATGGGCATGGCTTGTGTTGTTTGACGTCATGCTTTATTTGTTCATCCTTACTGGGCAAGGTTTGTGTTGTTTCATGTCATTTTTCACTGGTTCATTATTGCTTGCCATGGGTTATATTGTTTCACTTAATGCTTCATTAGTTTGGCACTGCAGTGCATGGTTGAGATTGCTTCTCGTGATCCGTTGCCGGTTTTCTCTAACTGGGCATGTTTTATATTGTTTCCCTTCTGCTTCACTGGTTCTTCCTTACTGGACATTGTTTGTATTGTCTCACCTCATGAATTACTGGTTCTTCCTTACTGGGTATGGTTCGTATTGTTTCATTTCATGCTTCACTGGTGCTTCATTACTGGGTATGACGTGTGTTGTTTCACTTTCCTCACTTGGTTATCATTCCTGGGCATGGTGTGTATTGTTTCATGTCATCCTTCATCGGTTCCTCCTTACTGGGCATTGATCATATTGTTTCATTTAATGATTCACTGGTACTTCCATACAGGGCATGATTTGAATTGTTTAATTTCATGCTTTGCTGGTTTCTTCTTAATGAGCTAGTTTACATTGTTTCACTTCAGGCTTCACTGGTTCATTATCATTCTTACATCGCATTGTTTGTGTTGTTTCACTTTCCTTACTGGTTCATCATACTCTTCGTGGTTTGCGTTATTTTACTTCATTCTTCTCTGCTCCATCATTACTGAGCATGGCTTCTAGTGTTTCATTTCATGCCTCATTAGTTCTTCCTTACTTAGCATGGTATACATTTTTTCACTTCATGCTTCACTGGTTCGTCAGAACTGGAAATGGTTTATATTGCTTCACTTGAAGCCTCACTGGTTCATAATTACTGGGCATTGTATTATTTCACGTCATGTTTCACTGGTTCATCATCACTTGGCATGGTTTGCATCGTTTGACTACGCTCTTCACGGGTTCTTCCTTACTGGGGATGGTTTGTATTGTTTCTCTTCATGCTTCATTGGTTCTTCATTACTGGGCATGATTTGTGTTGTTTCACGTCATACCTCACCTGTTCATCCTTACTGGGCATGGTTGGTATTGTTTCATTTCATGGTTAACTGCTTCCTTCTTAATGGGCATAGTTGGATTGTTTCAATTCATGCTTCACTGGTTCATTCTTATTTAGGATTGTTTGTATTGTTTCGCTTCCCGTGCTGGTTCTTCATTGCTAGGTATGGTGTATAATGTTTCACAGCATGCCTCACTGGTTCATCATTACTGGGCATGACTTACATTTGTTCACTTGATGATACATTGTTTCTTCATTAATGGGCATGGTTTGTGTTCTTTGACATCATGCTTTATTTTATCATCCTTTCTGGGCAGGGTTTGTGCTGTTTCACGTCATTATTCACTGGTTCATCATTGCTTGCCATGGTTTGTATTGTTTCACTTAATGATTCACTGGTTCATCATCACTGGTCATGGTTTGTATTGTTTCCCTTCATGCTTCACTGGTTCATTCCTACTGGCCATTGTGTGTATTTTCTTCACTTTCCTCATTGGTTCATCAATACTGGACATGATTTGTACTGTTTCACTTCCCTCACTGGTTCTTCATTACTGGGCATGGTTTATATGGTTTCATTTCATACTTCACTGGTTCATCATCACTGGGCATGGTTTGTATTGTCTCGCTTCATGCTTCATTGGTTCTTCATTAGAGGGCATGGTTTGTGTTGTTTCACGTCATATTTCAATGGTTCATTATTACTTGGCATGGTTTGTATTGTTTAACTTCAAGCTTCACTGGCTCATCATTACTGGGTACGGTTTCTTTGTTTGACTACGCGCCTCTCTTGTTCTTCCTTACTGGGCATGGCTTGTATTGTTTGACTTCATGCTTCACTGGTTATTTTTTCTGGGCATGGCATTTATTGTTTCACTTCCCTCACTGGTTCATCATTACTTGGCATGATTTGTACTGTTTCACTTCCCTCATAGGTTCATCATTACTGGGCATAGTTTGTTTTGTTTCACTTCATGCTTCACTGGATCATCATCACTGGGCATAGTTTGTATTGCTTGACTACGAGCTTCACTGGTTCTTCCTTACTTGATATGGTTTGTATTTTTTCACTTCATGCTTCATTTATTCTTCATTACTAAGCATGGCTTGTGTTTTTTCACATCATGCTTCACCTGTTCATCCTTACTGGGCATACTTTGTGTTGTTTCACGTCATGCTTCACTGGTTCATCATTACTTAGCATGGTTTATATTGTCTCACGTCATGCTTCACTGGTTCATCGTTACCTGTCATGGTTTGTATTGTTTCACTTCTTGCTTCACTGGTTCATAATTACTTGGCATGTTTGTATTGTCTCACTTCATGCTTCACTGGTTCATCATTTCTTGGCATGGTTTGTATTGTTTCACTTCATGCTTCACTGGTTCATCATCACTGGGCATGGTTTGTATTGCTTGACTACGAGCTTCACTGGTTCTTCCTTACTTGGTATTGCGTGTATTTTTTCACATCATGCGTCATTGATTCTTCATTACTAAGCATGGTTTGGGTTGTTTCACGTCATGCATCACCTGTTCATCCTTACTGGTTTGAATTGTTTCATTTCATGCTTAACTGGTTCTTTCTTAATGGGCATAATTGGATTGTTTCAGTTCATGCTTGACTGATTCATTCTTATTTAGGACTGTTTTTATTGTTTCACTTCCCGTGCTGGTTCTTCATTGCTGGGCATGGTTTATAATGTTTCACAGCATGCCTCACAGGTTCATCATTACTGGAAATGACTTATTTTTTTTCACTTGATGTTTCATCGTTTCTTCATTAATGGGCATGGTTTGTGTCCTTTGACGTCATGTTTTATGTTTTCATCCTTACTGAGCAAGGTTTGTGTTGTTTCATGTCATTCTTCATTGGTTCATCATCACTGGTCATGGTTTGTATTGTTTCACCTTATGCTTCACTGGTTCATTCCTACTGACCATTGTATGTATTTTTTTTCACTTTTCTCACAGGTTCATCAATACTGGGCATGATTTGTACTGTTTCTCTTCCCTCACTGGTTCTACATTACTGGGCGTGGTTTATATGGTTTCACTTCATGCTTCACTGGTTCATCATGACTGGGCATTGCATTGTTTCACTTCTTGCTTCATTGGTTCATCATCACTGGGCATGGTTTTTGTTGTTTCACATCATGATTCACATATTCATCCTTACAGGGCATGGTTTGTGTTGTTTCACGTCATGTTCCATTGGTTCATCATTACTTGGCATGAGTTGTACTGTTGCACTTCCCTCACTGGTGCATCATTACTCGGCATGGTTTGTATTGTTTCAATTCATGCTTCGTTGGTTCTTCAATACTGGACATGGTTTGTGTTGATTCACGTCATGCTTCACCGGTTCATCATTACTTTGCATGGTTTGTATTGTTTCACTTCTTGCTTCATTGGTTCATCATCATTGGACTTGGTTTGTATTGTTTGACTACATGCTTCACTTGTTCTTCCTTACTTGGTATGGTTTGTATTGTTTCACTTGATGCATCACTGGTTCATTCTTACTGGCCATTGTTTGTATTTGTTCGCATCCCGCACTGTTTCATTATTACTGGGCATGGTTTGTATTGTTCCATTTCCTTCGCTGATTCATCGTTATTAAACATGATCTGTATTGATCATTTCAAGCTTCGCTGGTTCATCATCACTGAGCATGGTTCGTATTGTTTGACTACACGCTTCACTGGTTCTTTCTTACTGGGCATGGCTTGCATAGTTTCACTTCATGCTTCACTGGTTCATTCCTACGAGGCATTGTTTGTATTTTTTCAATTCCCTCACTTGTTCATCTTTACTAGGCATGGCTTGTATTATTCACCTCACGCTTCACTGGTTCTTTTCTTTGCTGAGCATGGTCTATATTGGTTCACTTCCCTCACTGGTTCATAATTACTGGGCAAGATTTGTACTTTGTCACTTCCCTCACTGATTCATCATTCCTGGGCATTGCTTGTTTAGCTCAAATTCACGCCTCACTGGTTCTTCCTTACTGGATATGATTTATATTGTTTCGTTTCATGCTTTGCTGGTTCCTCCTTACTGGTCAATGTTTGTATTAATTCACTTCTCTCACTGGTTCATCTTTACTGGGCATGGTTTATTTTGTTTCATTTCATGCTTCACTGGTTCATCAAAACTGGGCATGGCTGGTATTGCTTGACTACGCGCTTCACTGGTTCTTCATTACTGGGCATGGTTTGTATTGTTTCACTTCATGCTTGATTGATTAGTAATTACTGGGCATGGGTTGTGCTGTATTACGCCATGCTTCACCTGTTCATCCTTATTTGGCATGGTTTGTTGTTGTTTCACGACGTGTTTCACTGGTTCATCATCTCTGGGCATGGTTTGTATTGTTTGACTACGCGCTTCACTGGTTCTTCATTACTGGGTATGGTTTGTATTGTTCCACTTCGCACACTGGTTCATCATTATTAAGCATGATCTGTATTTATCATTTCAATCTTCACTGGTTCATCATCACTGGGCATGGTTTCAATTGCTTCACTTCATGCTTCAGTGGTACTTTCTTACTGGGCACGGTTTGTATTTTTTCGCATCCCTCACTGGTTCATCATTACTAGGCATGGTTTGTATTGTTCCACTTCCCTCACTGGTTAATCATTATTAAGGATGATCTGTATTGACCATTTCAAGATTCAATGGTTCTTCAGCACTGGGCTTGGTTCGTATTGTTTGACTACACGCTTCACTGGTTCTACCTTACTGGGCGTGGTTTGTATTGTTTCACTTCATGAGTAACTGGCTCACTCTTACTGGGCAGGTTTTTTTCCGCATACCTCACTGGTTCATCATTATTTAGCATGATCTGTATTATGATTTCAAGCTTCACTGGTTCATCATTACTGGGAATCGTTCTTCTTGCTTGACTACACCCTTCACTGGTTCTTCCTTAGTGGGCAAGGTTTGCATTGTTTGACTTCATGCTTCACTGGTTCATTCCTACGGGGCATCGTTTGTATTTTTTCACTTCCCTCACTGGTTCATCTTTACTGGGCATGGTTTGTATTGTTTCATCGCACGCTTCACTGGTTCTTTTTGCTGGTCATGGTATATATATGTTCACTTCCCTCACTGGTTCATCATTACTGGGCATAATTTGTACTGTCACTTTCCTCACTGGTGGATCATTACTGGGCATGGGTTGTATTGTTCGAATTCCCTCACTGGTTCATCGTTATTAAACATGATCTGCATTTATCATTTCAAGCTTCACTTGGGATTTTATAGTTCAATTCACGCTTCATTGGCTCTTCCTTATTGAACATAGTGTTTATTGTTTCGCTTCATACTTTGCTGATTCCTCCTTACTGGTCAAGGTTTGTAGTGTTTCACTTCCCTCACTAGTTCATCATTACCTTGCATGGTTTGTGTTGTTTCACTCCATGCTTTACTGGTTCGCCATTACTGGGCATTGCTTGCGTTGTTTCACCTATGTGTTTCACTGGTTTTTCCTTCTAGTGCATGGTTTCTATTTGTTCACTTCCCTCACTGATTCACCTTATTGTGTATGATTTGTATTGCTTCATTTCATGCTTCAGTGGTTGTTACTTACTGGCCATGGTCTGTACTGTTTCACTTCATGCCTCACTGGTTCATCATTAATGGACATGGTTTACATTGTTTAACATCCACCACTGATTCATTCTTTTTGGGTATGGTTTGTATTCTTTCACTTCCCTCACTGATTCATCATTACTGGACATGGTTTGTATTGCCTCACTGCATGCTTCAGTGGTTCTTACTTTATGGGCATGATTTGTACTGCTTCACTTCATGTTTCACTGGTTCTTCCTTACTGGCCATGGCTTGTATTGTTTCACTGCCCTCACTAGTTCATCATTACCGTGCATGGTTTGTTTTGTTTCACTTCATGCGTCACTGGTTCTTCCTTACTAGGTATGGCTTGTATTGTTTCACTTCATGCCTTACTGGTTAATCATTACTGGGCATGGTATGTATTGCTTCACGTCTTGCTTCAGTTGTTCTTACTTACTGGGTATGGTTAGTCATGCTTCACTGATTCATCATTACAGGGCATGGTTTGTATTTTTTGAATTAATGCTCGCTGGTTCTTCCTTACTTTCTATTATTTTTCGTTATCCTTCATTGGTTCAACATTATTGGGCATGATTTGTATTGTATCACTTTCCTCACTGGTCATCCTTATCATATATTTAGAACGTATGGTATTCAACTGTATTAATTTTTAATATAAATTGATTTCTTAAGAAAAAATCAAAATTGTGTAGCCTTGGACATTTGTAAATAAATCAAATATCGCATTGAGCTTGTAGAATGTCTGACAAATGTCAGAAACTTCCACACAGTCGAACAAAGCATGTTTCAATGAATAATTGTTGTTCCTCATTGTCTAACAAATACATATGAGTAAGACTGCTATGACCTATGCGACATCTGTTGAAGACTAATTGTTCCTTCCTATTTTGACAGGAATGGGAATGCATTGCGTGCAATTTGTTGGTCCCAACTGTATTGCCAACTTTTTAAAATATATTTCATATTAAAAGATTTAATATCAGTGAAGGAATAAAACACTTGGATACAGGATCATCCAATCCGTTCTTGCCTTGGTGGTCAACGGCTGTGCTCCCATGGATACCTATATGACTAGGGATCGCTGTGACAATGAAATGTTTACCAATAGCAAGAAGGCTTTATATAAATTTTCACTACTTTTTAAAAGGAAAGGGTTTTGAGTTTTACAACTCTCAATTGCCAACAGGCAAGAAAGAGAATCTGAACAAATCATGAATTTGCTTTGATCGTAAGAGGCAACGAACTTCAAAACAAGAAACATTGCAGATCGAACTGGGAGATGGTATTAGAAGAGAATAGATCTGCTATCCGAAAACAGCTGCTTATGCTATATTACTCTTACAACGATAAGAAGGATATGAAGATACCAAAGGGGCAGTCAGAATCCATATATATGCATCGAAGAAGAACAGACACCACGATTGTCAAAAGAAAAAGGAAAAAACACAAATAACGATCTACAAAACATACATATAAAACTAATGATAGAGTAACGCGAAGTGTAAGTAGTTCCTGCTTCACTAGAGGTAGCTGTCGTGTTAATCTAGTTACAAACCTGGTGATCAGTCATGAATGAGGAATGGACTGGGAAGTACTTACGACAAATGGAACATATCCGTGGTCATGTGTGACACAGATATTCCTAATACTATCTTTCGTATTAGCTTACAATATTTACTACTGTTTCGTAATATACATTTACATTACGATATTTCTAAGTTACAATGATACAATTATTTAAATAAGAGCCGCTCATCACGGGGTGTATTCGATTCAACATTGTGTGATTAAGTTTGTCAGTGACTTCCGACAGGTCGATGTTTTTTTTTCCTGGTATACCGCTTTCCTCCATCAATAAAACTGACCCCCAGAATATGACTGACATATTGCTGATAGTGGAGCTAAGCACCATAGCCAAATCATAGAGAACGGTACTATTTAAACATATTTACCCTACAATATGCTTTACCTTGTGATCAATTGCGTTGATGTAGGGTGTCTTATTTCAGAACAATTGGTATATTGTGCCTGTTAAAACGTCACCTAATTTTACGCACAAGTAATTTTTATGCTTAATGTTTATCATAGCAAAAACGTGGATGTCTAAGCTTAACTACTAAGGTTTAAATTAATAAGAATGAGTTTGCTAAAAAATACAAGATAGTTTACTAGTCTCGTTTATTAAAAACTTACCACGCATACATGCTTAGTTCAGATAAATCGAGTTTAACCGGTAGTCTTTTTGCTACGCTATATTTCTCTAGCACACACATGCATGGCCACACAGTTGTGTGGCTTGGTACCGACACCCCAATACGAATAAGCTAGTTTGTATGGGGCAAATCCGCACCTCTTAGTAAAATGTTGAGGTCATGCATGTGCTTCCACATTTGAATAATATAATCATGTCATATAAATATGCCAACCCTCACACAGAGGGCGAACAGCGTTACTATAAAGAACACATTAGCATTGCGCAGTATTCATTTTGTGTTTTTATAAAATTGTCTTACATGATATATATTAACTATCATATTTTTCTTTGGGAAATACCATCTCAATATGCATAATGCACCAGATGATGAATACCCCTTTGGTATTTTCAAACACTTCTTATCCTATTATTATGTCAAATAAAGGCCAAAAAGACTATGCATCATGTACAATGCAAAGCCACACGACAACGCCACTGCTGACTTATTATACACATCGCATCGTATCTCGAATACACAATCGCAATAACAATGCAAATTTTTCAAATATCAAAATTGGAATAACGATCTACAAAACATACATATAAAACTAATGATAGAGTAACGCGAACTCTGCTAAAAACCGGGGATGAACTCACGTGTTCCGGAAGTGTAAGCAGTTCCTCCTTCACTAGAGGTAACTTTAAAATTGAAACCGTCCCGTTTATCATATATTTTAGTACTGATTTGACCACTGTCGTCAAATTCGAGGCATAAGTCCAAAAATGATGCGGACGAAGCGGTATCTGTGGTCTCTTTAACTTCCAGTTCTGGAGGATATATCAATGGAAGAAATTCTGCAAATCTATAATCATTGATAGATAAAACGTCATCAATATGCCTGTTTGTGAAATTAAAGGCTCTAGCCTCATGAATCTTCTTATCTTTAACAAGCTTTTGAAGAAACTCCGACTCGTAGGAGAAACATAATTTAATTGTAATTCCCTCCGGTCAAACGAATATCATTATATATAAATATGTGTCACATGTGTACTACATATGAGAATGAACAATATTTTGTTTTATCATTTATGCTATGACTAATTGACAAATGCGCGTATGAGTGAGAATACAACACTACTTTGCCGTGAGTGACATATTTTTGATAGCGAAGTACGTCAATTAGCTAAACTATTTATTATATAGATGAAGGAAAACAATTCGAATTTAATTTAAAAAAAATTAGTTTAATTGCATTATATTACGTAGGGATATACTATAAAGTGTATCGATTTTAAAAACTAAAAAAAAATAGCAAAAGCGAAAACAAAAACGATTATTTAATTGCGAAATTATCTTTTTTTTTTAAACTGTGGAATTGTGTAGTTCACAGCGATCTAAATAATAATAAAAAATAGCATGTAGCATTTTATTAGTAGTAAATGAGAATGTGGTTATATGCATTAACCCGATTATGAGTTTTATTAATAACACATGTTTCTTCCCTAAAATGAATGGAATAAATCAAGAAAGTATAAACTGTCTTACTATTATAGATATGATATTATACATTTACATGTAATATACTAGCTTTTGTTGTGGTCATGGACACATTGTAGTATTCACTATTGGCATTTGTAAAATATATTTGCCTTACAATATCTACTATTTGTGACTCGCAATATACATTTCATGGTGTGTATTGCTTCACTTCATGCTTCACTGGTTCATCATTACTGGGTCTGGTTGGTATTATTTCACTCCATACCTCACTGGTTCTTCCTTCCTGGGCATGGTTTGTATTGTTTGACTTCATGCTTCACTGGTTCATCATTATTTAGCATGGTTGCTCTTGCTTCAAATTTCAGATTCGTTGTTACTGTTTGTACACTACACACGTGACATAATGTAATTGGCATCATTTTGAGTTGTATTCTTATCAATATATCTCTATTATAAATGCAACAACTAACTGATAATTGCAATATCAAAAAGGACCTGGGTGGCTAGGTAGTTGGATTACCTAACAACTCATACAATCCTATCATCAATACGGCGTGGGTTCGCACCCGGCTTTGTAAATTACAAAAGGGAGCATTCGACTCGCAGCCGCAAAAGATAAGGTTTAGAAGTTGATTTCCCACGGTCAGTGGTTATCTCCGGGTACTCCGGCTTCTTCCAACACTAAAACTGATCGCCATGATATAGTTGAAATATTTTTGAAAGTGGCGTTAAACACCAAAATTCAAATTCAAATTAATTATCAAAAATATGTCATACATGCTCAATATTATTAGAAGTTACAATTACAATGTCGTCCAGTCATTGATTAAGTCACGTTCTCTTCCTTGTTATTTGATATCTGATATCTGCGAGGTGTATATTAGTAATAAAACAATGCAAATTATTTCTACATCAATGCTTATCTTGAATAATAAGATTTCTCTTTTCTACCGAGTATAATATAATGAACATTTTCGTTCTGTATCACAAGAATAAAAGTATAGATATTACATTTAGTTTATGTTAATTAGCTGAGAACCAGGTATGCAATACTCTACGAAGAAGTGTATGATGACCATAACCAAGAGATGAAGATATGAACTGTAGTCGTTCCGGTTCAACGACCGCATAGTCAATATAAATCCGGTCATCATTCGATGGTACATGACGTCACACATATGCAACAATACCAATATAACTATCATCTATTAATATATACCTTACATATGGGAACGTTTCTCTATGCAATTTGGCGACACTAGCGAACATTATATCAGAGCCGCCTGCTAAATATGGAGGAGCATACTCATACAGGTAGTCTTCAACAGATATAAACCATTTAGATGTTCTCTCCCCACAGATGTTATATAACTCGTGTATATATTTAATTTCCGTATTGGTTTCTTGTTTCCCTTTACGAGTAACCTGTGCATAGCCTTGCTCAATAGCAAATAGCTTTATTGGTAGATTTAGGAAGATACACAAGATGATGAAGTATAGCATAAACACAATAACAAGTGTTGACTAAATATCGCATTTGTTTGATTAAAGGTAGACATCTAAATTTGGTAGGCATATTAATTCAACATCGACAGTATCTTAATATAAAGATGTGGAACGTTATGTTATAATATTATCTCCATGTAATATTAGTCATGTTTTATTGTATATATCGGTAACCAGTGTGTGATAGGATATTGCTAGCAAACCACTATGTATGCATGAGGGTAATAGCAAAATTACCGAACACCGAGCAATCTTCCGAAGCGAAAGGCAAAACTCATAGGTCAACAATCAGACACAATCAGTCAACAACCGGAAAACTGGGAAAACCGCAATGGTTATTTCAGAAACACGTCCTACTCACTACCTTTGAGCGTGCCTTATAAAGGTTATTTCAGAAACACGTCCTACTCACTACCTTTGAGCGTGCCTTATAAAGGTTATTTCAGAAACACGTCCTACTCACTACCTTTGAGCGTGCCTTATAAAGGTTATTTCAGAAACACGTCCTACACACTATCTTTGAGCGTGCTTTCAAAAGGTTATTTCAGAAACACGTCATACTCACTACCTTTGAGCGTGCCTTATAAAGGTTATTTCAGAAACACGTCCTACTCACTACCATTGAGCGTGCCTTATAAAGGTTATTTCAGAAACACGTCCTACTCACTACCTTTGAGCGTCCCTTATCAAGGTTATTTCAGAAACACGTCCTACACACTACCTTTGAGCGTGCCTTATAAAGGTTATTTCAGAAACACGTCCTACACACTACATTTGAGCGTGCCTTATAAAGGTTATTTCAGAAACACGTCCTACTCACTACCTTTGAGCGTGCCTTATAAAGGTTATTTCAGAAACACGTTCTACACACTACCTTTGAAAGTGCCTATTAAAGGTTATCTCAGAAACTCGTCCTACTCACTACCTTTGAGCGTGCCTTATAAAGGTTATTTCAGAAACACGTCCTACTCACTACCTTTGAGCGTGCCGTACAAAGGTTATTTCAGAAACACGTCCTACTCACTATCTTTGAGCGTGCCTTATCAAGGTTATTTCAGAAACACGTCCTACACACTACCTTTGAGCGTGCCTTATAAAGGTTATTTCAGAAACACGTCTTCCACACTACCTTTGAGCGTGCCTACTAACGGTTATTTCAGAAATACGTCCTATTCACTACCCTTGAGCGTGCCTTATAAAGGTTATTTCAGAAACACGTCCTACTCACTACCTTTGAGCGTGCCTTATCAAGGTTATTTCAGAAACACGTCCTACACACTTCCTTTGAGCGTGCCTTATAAAGGTTATTTCAGAAACACGTCCTACACACTACATTTGAGCGTGCCTTAAAAAGGTTATTTCAGAAACATGTCCTACTCACTACCTTTGAGCGTGCCTTATCAAGGTTATTTCAGAAACACGTTCTACACACTACCTTTGAAAGTGCCTATTAAAGGTTATCTCAGAAACACGTCCTACTCACTACCTTTGAGCGTGCCTTATAAAGGTTATTTCAGAAACACGTCCTGCTCACTACCTTTGAGCGTGCCTTACAAAGGTTTTCTAAGAAACACGTCCTACTCACTACCTTTGAGCGTGCCTTATAAAGGTTATTTCAGAAACACGTTGTACACACTACCTTTGAAAGTGCCTATTAAAGGTTATCTCAGAAACACGTCCTACTCACTACCTTTGAGCGTGCCTTTTGAAGGTTATTTCAGAAACACGTCCTACTCACTACCTTTGAGCGTGCCTTATAAAGGTTATTTCAGAAACACGTCCTGCTCACTACCTTTGAGCGTGCCTTACAAAGGTTTTCTAAGAAACACGTCCTACTCACTACCTTTGAGCGTGCCTTATAAAGGTTATTTCAGAAACACGTTGTACACACTACCTTTGAAAGTGCCTATTAAAGTTTATCTCAGAAACACGTCCTACTCACTACCTTTGAGCGTGCCTTTTGAAGGTTATTTCAGAAACACGTCCTACTCACTATCTTTGAGCGTGCCTTATAAAGGTTATTTCAGAAACACGTCCTTCTCACTACCTTTGAGCGTGCCTTATAAAGGTTATTTCAGAAACACGTCTTCCACACTACCTTTGAGCGTGCCTTATAAAGTTTATTTCAGAAACACGTCCTATTCACTACCTTTGAGCGTGCCTTATACAGGTTATTTCAGAAACACGTCCTACTCACTACCTTTGAGAGTGCCTTATAAAGGTTATTTCAGAAACACGTCCTACACACTACCTTTGAGCGTGCCTTATAAAGGTTATTTCAGAAACACGTCCTACTCACTACCTTTGAGCGTGCCTTATCAAGGTTATTTCAGAAACACGTCCTACTCACTACATTTGAGCGTGCCTTATAAAGGTTATTTCAGAAACACGTCCTACTCACTACCTTTGAGCGTGCCTTATGAAGGTTATTTCAGAAACACGTCCTACTCACTACCTTTGAGCGTGCCTTATAAAGGTTATTTCAGAAACACGTCCTACTCACTACCTTTGAGCGTGCCTTATAAAGGTTATTTCAGAAACACGTCCTACACACTATCTTTGAGCGTGCTTTCAAAAGGTTATTTCAGAAACACGTCATACTCACTACCTTTGAGCGTGCCTTATAAAGGTTATTTCAGAAACACGTCCTACTCACTACCATTGAGCGTGCCTTATAAAGGTTATTTCAGAAACACGTCCTACTCACTACCTTTGAGCGTGCCTTATCAAGGTTATTTCAGAAACACGTCCTACAAACTACCTTTGAGCGTGCCTTATAAAGGTTATTTCAGAAACACGTCCTACACACTACATTTGAGCGTGCCTTATAAAGGTTATTTCAGAAACACGTCCTACTCACTACCTTTGAGCGTGCCGTACAAAGGTTATTTGAGAAACACGTCCTACTCACTATCTTTGAGCGTGCCTTATCAAGGTTATTTCAGAAACACGTCCTACACACTACCTTTGAGCGTGCCTTATAAAGGTTATTTCAGAAACACGTCTTCCACACTACCTTTGAGCGTGCCTACTAACGGTTATTTCAGAAATACGTCCTATTCACTACCCTTGAGCGTGCCTTATAAAGGTTATTTCAGAAACACGTCCTACTCACTACCTTTGAGCGTGCCTTATCAAGGTTATTTCAGAAACACGTCCTACACACTTCCTTTGAGCGTGCCTTATAAAGGTTATTTCAGAAACACGTCCTACACACTACATTTGAGCGTGCCTTAAAAAGGTTATTTCAGAAACATGTCCTACTCACTACCTTTGAGCGTGCCTTATAAGGTTATTTCAGAAACACGTTCTACACACTACCTTTGAAAGTGCCTATTAAAGGTTATCTCAGAAACACGTCCTACTCACTACCTTTGAGCGTGCCTTATAAAGGTTATTTCAGAAACACGTCCTGCTCACTACCTTTGAGCGTGCCTTACAAAGGTTTTCTAAGAAACACGTCCTACTCACTACCTTTGAGCGTGCCTTATAAAGGTTATTTCAGAAACACGTTGTACACACTACCTTTGAAAGTGCCTATTAAAGGTTATCTCAGAAACACGTCCTACTCACTACCTTTGAGCGTGCCTTTTGAAGGTTATTTTAGAAACACGTCCTACTCACTACCTTTGAGCGTGCCTTATAAAGGTTATTTCAGAAACACGTCCTGCTCACTACCTTTGAGCGTGCCTTACAAAGGTTTTCTAAGAAACACGTCCTACTCACTACCTTTGAGCGTGCCTTATAAAGGTTATTTCAGAAACACGTTGTACACACTACCTTTGAAAGTGCCTATTAAAGTTTATCTCAGAAACACGTCCTACTCACTACCTTTGAGCGTGCCTTTTGAAGGTTATTTCAGAAACACGTCCTACTCACTATCTTTGAGCGTGCCTTATAAAGGTTATTTCAGAAACACGTCCTTCTCACTACCTTTGAGCGTGCCTTATAAAGGTTATTTCAGAAACACGTCTTCCACACTACCTTTGAGCGTGCCTTATAAAGTTTATTTCAGAAACACGTCCTATTCACTACCTTTGAGCGTGCCTTATACAGGTTATTTCAGAAATACGTCCTACTCACTACCTTTGAGAGTGCCTTATAAAGGTTATTTCAGAAACACGTCCTACACACTACCTTTGAGCGTGCCTTATAAAGGTTATTTCAGAAACACGTCCTACTCACTACCTTTGAGCGTGCCTTATCAAGGTTATTTCAGAAACACGTCCTACTCACTACATTTGAGCGTGCCTTATAAAGGTTATTTCAGAAACACGTCCTACTCACTACCTTTGAGCGTGCCTTATGAAGGTTATTTCAGAAACACGTCCTACTCACTACCTTTGAGCGTGCCTTATAAAGGTTATTTCAGAAACACGTCCTACTCACTACCTTTGAGCGTGCCTTATAAAGGTTATTTCAGAAACACGTCCTACACACTATCTTTGAGCGTGCTTTCAAAAGGTTATTTCAGAAACACGTCATACTCACTACCTTTGAGCGTGCCTTATAAAGGTTATTTCAGAAACACGTCCTACTCACTACCATTGAGCGTGCCTTATAAAGGTTATTTCAGAAACACGTCCTACTCACTACCTTTGAGCGTGCCTTATCAAGGTTATTTCAGAAACACGTCCTACACACTACCTTTGAGCGTGCCTTATAAAGGTTATTTCAGAAACACGTCCTACACACTACATTTGAGCGTGCCTTATAAAGGTTATTTCAGAAACACGTCCTACTCACTACCTTTGAGCGTGCCTTATAAAGGTTATTTCAGAAACACGTTCTACACACTACCTTTGAAAGTGCCTATTAAAGGTTATCTCAGAAACTCGTCCTACTCACTACCTTTGAGCGTGCCTTATAAAGGTTATTTCAGAAACACGTCCTACTCACTACCTTTGAGCGTGCCGTACAAAGGTTATTTCAGAAACACGTCCTACTCACTATCTTTGAGCGTGCCTTATCAAGGTTATTTCAGAAACACGTCCTACACACTACCTTTGAGCGTGCCTTATAAAGGTTATTTCAGAAACACGTCTTCCACACTACCTTTGAGCGTGCCTACTAACGGTTATTTCAGAAATACGTCCTATTCACTACCCTTGAGCGTGCCTTATAAAGGTTATTTCAGAAACACGTCCTACTCACTACCTTTGAGCGTGCCTTATCAAGGTTATTTCAGAAACACGTCCTACACACTTCCTTTGAGCGTGCCTTATAAAGGTTATTTCAGAAACACGTCCTACACACTACATTTGAGCGTGCCTTAAAAAGGTTATTTCAGAAACATGTCCTACTCACTACCTTTGAGCGTGCCTTATCAAGGTTATTTCAGAAACACGTTCTACACACTACCTTTGAAAGTGCCTATTAAAGGTTATCTCAGAAACACGTCCTACTCACTACCTTTGAGCGTGCCTTATAAAGGTTATTTCAGAAACACGTCCTGCTCACTACCTTTGAGCGTGCCTTACAAAGGTTTTCTAAGAAACACGTCCTACTCACTACCTTTGAGCGTGCCTTATAAAGGTTATTTCAGAAACACGTTGTACACACTACCTTTGAAAGTGCCTATTAAAGGTTATCTCAGAAACACGTCCTACTCACTACCTTTGAGCGTGCCTTTTGAAGGTTATTTCAGAAACACGTCCTACTCACTACCTTTGAGCGTGCCTTATAAAGGTTATTTCAGAAACACGTCCTGCTCACTACCTTTGAGCGTGCCTTACAAAGGTTTTCTAAGAAACACGTCCTACTCACTACCTTTGAGCGTGCCTTATAAAGGTTATTTCAGAAACACGTTGTACACACTACCTTTGAAAGTGCCTATTAAAGTTTATCTCAGAAACACGTCCTACTCACTACCTTTGAGCGTGCCTTTTGAAGGTTATTTCAGAAACACGTCCTACTCACTATCTTTGAGCGTGCCTTATAAAGGTTATTTCAGAAACACGTCCTTCTCACTACCTTTGAGCGTGCCTTATAAAGGTTATTTCAGAAACACGTCTTCCACACTACCTTTGAGCGTGCCTTATAAAGTTTATTTCAGAAACACGTCCTATTCACTACCTTTGAGCGTGCCTTATACAGGTTATTTCAGAAACACGTCCTACTCACTACCTTTGAGAGTGCCTTATAAAGGTTATTTCAGAAACACGTCCTACACACTACCTTTGAGCGTGCCTTATAAAGGTTATTTCAGAAACACGTCCTACTCACTACCTTTGAGCGTGCCTTATCAAGGTTATTTCAGAAACACGTCCTACTCACTACATTTGAGCGTGCCTTATAAAGGTTATTTCAGAAACACGTCCTACTCACTACCTTTGAGCGTGCCTTATGAAGGTTATTTCAGAAACACGTCCTACTCACTACCTTTGAGCGTGCCTTATAAAGGTTATTTCAGAAACACGTCCTACTCACTACCTTTGAGCGTGCCTTATAAAGGTTATTTCAGAAACACGTCCTACACACTATCTTTGAGCGTGCTTTCAAAAGGTTATTTCAGAAACACGTCATACTCACTACCTTTGAGCGTGCCTTATAAAGGTTATTTCAGAAACACGTCCTACTCACTACCATTGAGCGTGCCTTATAAAGGTTATTTCAGAAACACGTCCTACTCACTACCTTTGAGCGTGCCTTATCAAGGTTATTTCAGAAACACGTCCTACAAACTACCTTTGAGCGTGCCTTATAAAGGTTATTTCAGAAACACGTCCTACACACTACATTTGAGCATGCCTTATAAAGGTTATTTCAGAAACACGTCCTACTCACTACCTTTGAGCGTGCCGTACAAAGGTTATTTGAGAAACACGTCCTACTCACTATCTTTGAGCGTGCCTTATCAAGGTTATTTCAGAAACACGTCCTACACACTACCTTTGAGCGTGCCTTATAAAGGTTATTTCAGAAACACGTCTTCCACACTACCTTTGAGCGTGCCTACTAACGGTTATTTCAGAAATACGTCCTATTCACTACCCTTGAGCGTGCCTTATAAAGGTTATTTCAGAAACACGTCCTACTCACTACCTTTGAGCGTGCCTTATCAAGGTTATTTCAGAAACACGTCCTACACACTTCCTTTGAGCGTGCCTTATAAAGGTTATTTCAGAAACACGTCCTACACACTACATTTGAGCGTGCCTTAAAAAGGTTATTTCAGAAACATGTCCTACTCACTACCTTTGAGCGTGCCTTATAAGGTTATTTCAGAAACACGTTCTACACACTACCTTTGAAAGTGCCTATTAAAGGTTATCTCAGAAACACGTCCTACTCACTACCTTTGAGCGTGCCTTATAAAGGTTATTTCAGAAACACGTCCTGCTCACTACCTTTGAGCGTGCCTTACAAAGGTTTTCTAAGAAACACGTCCTACTCACTACCTTTGAGCGTGCCTTATAAAGGTTATTTCAGAAACACGTTGTACACACTACCTTTGAAAGTGCCTATTAAAGGTTATCTCAGAAACACGTCCTACTCACTACCTTTGAGCGTGCCTTTTGAAGGTTATTTTAGAAACACGTCCTACTCACTACCTTTGAGCGTGCCTTATAAAGGTTATTTCAGAAACACGTCCTGCTCACTACCTTTGAGCGTGCCTTACAAAGGTTTTCTAAGAAACACGTCCTACTCACTACCTTTGAGCGTGCCTTATAAAGGTTATTTCAGAAACACGTTGTACACACTACCTTTGAAAGTGCCTATTAAAGTTTATCTCAGAAACACGTCCTACTCACTACCTTTGAGCGTGCCTTTTGAAGGTTATTTCAGAAACACGTCCTACTCACTATCTTTGAGCGTGCCTTATAAAGGTTATTTCAGAAACACGTCCTTCTCACTACCTTTGAGCGTGCCTTATAAAGGTTATTTCAGAAACACGTCTTCCACACTACCTTTGAGCGTGCCTTATAAAGTTTATTTCAGAAACACGTCCTATTCACTACCTTTGAGCGTGCCTTATACAGGTTATTTCAGAAATACGTCCTACTCACTACCTTTGAGAGTGCCTTATAAAGGTTATTTCAGAAACACGTCCTACACACTACCTTTGAGCGTGCCTTATAAAGGTTATTTCAGAAACACGTCCTACTCACTACCTTTGAGCGTGCCTTATCAAGGTTATTTCAGAAACACGTCCTACTCACTACATTTGAGCGTGCCTTATAAAGGTTATTTCAGAAACACGTCCTACTCACTACCTTTGAGCGTGCCTTATGAAGGTTATTTCAGAAACACGTCCTACTCACTACCTTTGAGCGTGCCTTATAAAGGTTATTTCAGAAACACGTCCTACTCACTACCTTTGAGCGTGCCTTATAAAGGTTATTTCAGAAACACGTCCTACACACTATCTTTGAGCGTGCTTTCAAAAGGTTATTTCAGAAACACGTCATACTCACTACCTTTGAGCGTGCCTTATAAAGGTTATTTCAGAAACACGTCCTACTCACTACCATTGAGCGTGCCTTATAAAGGTTATTTCAGAAACACGTCCTACTCACTACCTTTGAGCGTGCCTTATCAAGGTTATTTCAGAAACACGTCCTACACACTACCTTTGAGCGTGCCTTATAAAGGTTATTTCAGAAACACGTCCTACACACTACATTTGAGCGTGCCTTATAAAGGTTATTTCAGAAACACGTCCTACTCACTACCTTTGAGCGTGCCTTATAAAGGTTATTTCAGAAACACGTTCTACACACTACCTTTGAAAGTGCCTATTAAAGGTTATCTCAGAAACTCGTCCTACTCACTACCTTTGAGCGTGCCTTATAAAGGTTATTTCAGAAACACGTCCTACTCACTACCTTTGAGCGTGCCGTACAAAGGTTATTTCAGAAACACGTCCTACTCACTATCTTTGAGCGTGCCTTATCAAGGTTATTTCAGAAACACGTCCTACACACTACCTTTGAGCGTGCCTTATAAAGGTTATTTCAGAAACACGTCTTCCACACTACCTTTGAGCGTGCCTACTAACGGTTATTTCAGAAATACGTCCTATTCACTACCCTTGAGCGTGCCTTATAAAGGTTATTTCAGAAACACGTCCTACTCACTACCTTTGAGCGTGCCTTATCAAGGTTATTTCAGAAACACGTCCTACACACTTCCTTTGAGCGTGCCTTATAAAGGTTATTTCAGAAACACGTCCTACACACTACATTTGAGCGTGCCTTAAAAAGGTTATTTCAGAAACATGTCCTACTCACTACCTTTGAGCGTGCCTTATAAGGTTATTTCAGAAACACGTTCTACACACTACCTTTGAAAGTGCCTATTAAAGGTTATCTCAGAAACACGTCCTACTCACTACCTTTGAGCGTGCCTTATAAAGGTTATTTCAGAAACACGTCCTGCTCACTACCTTTGAGCGTGCCTTACAAAGGTTTTCTAAGAAACACGTCCTACTCACTACCTTTGAGCGTGCCTTATACAGGTTATTTCAGAAACACGTTGTACACACTACCTTTGAAAGTGCCTATTAAAGGTTATCTCAGAAACACGTCCTACTCACTACCTTTGAGCGTGCCTTTTAAAGGTTATTTCAGAAACACGTCCTACTCACTACCTTTGAGCGTGCCTTATAAAGGTTATTTCAGAAACACGTCCTGCTCACTACCTTTGAGCGTGCCTTACAAAGGTTTTCTAAGAAACACGTCCTACTCACTACCTTTGAGCGTGCCTTATAAAGGTTATTTCAGAAACACGTTGTACACACTACCTTTGAAAGTGCCTATTAAAGGTTATCTCAGAAACACGTCCTACTCACTACCTTTGAGCGTGCCTTTTGAAGGTTATTTTAGAAACACGTCCTACTCACTACCTTTGAGCGTGCCTTATAAAGGTTATTTCAGAAACACGTCCTGCTCACTACCTTTGAGCGTGCCTTACAAAGGTTTTCTAAGAAACACGTCCTACTCACTACCTTTGAGCGTGCCTTATAAAGGTTATTTCAGAAACACGTTGTACACACTACCTTTGAAAGTGCCTATTAAAGTTTATCTCAGAAACACGTCCTACTCACTACCTTTGAGCGTGCCTTTTGAAGGTTATTTCAGAAACACGTCCTACTCACTATCTTTGAGCGTGCCTTATAAAGGTTATTTCAGAAACACGTCCTTCTCACTACCTTTGAGCGTGCCTTATAAAGGTTATTTCAGAAACACGTCTTCCACACTACCTTTGAGCGTGCCTTATAAAGTTTATTTCAGAAACACGTCCTATTCACTACCTTTGAGCGTGCCTTATACAGGTTATTTCAGAAATACGTCCTACTCACTACCTTTGAGAGTGCCTTATAAAGGTTATTTCAGAAACACGTCCTACACACTACCTTTGAGCGTGCCTTATAAAGGTTATTTCAGAAACACGTCCTACTCACTACCTTTGAGCGTGCCTTATCAAGGTTATTTCAGAAACACGTCCTACTCACTACATTTGAGCGTGCCTTATAAAGGTTATTTCAGAAACACGTCCTACTCACTACCTTTGAGCGTGCCTTATGAAGGTTATTTCAGAAACACGTCCTACTCACTACCTTTGAGCGTGCCTTATAAAGGTTATTTCAGAAACACGTCCTACTCACTACCTTTGAGCGTGCCTTATAAAGGTTATTTCAGAAACACGTCCTACACACTATCTTTGAGCGTGCTTTCAAAAGGTTATTTCAGAAACACGTCATACTCACTACCTTTGAGCGTGCCTTATAAAGGTTATTTCAGAAACACGTCCTACTCACTACCATTGAGCGTGCCTTATAAAGGTTATTTCAGAAACACGTCCTACTCACTACCTTTGAGCGTGCCTTATCAAGGTTATTTCAGAAACACGTCCTACACACTACCTTTGAGCGTGCCTTATAAAGGTTATTTCAGAAACACGTCCTACACACTACATTTGAGCGTGCCTTATAAAGGTTATTTCAGAAACACGTCCTACTCACTACCTTTGAGCGTGCCTTATAAAGGTTATTTCAGAAACACGTTCTACACACTACCTTTGAAAGTGCCTATTAAAGGTTATCTCAGAAACTCGTCCTACTCACTACCTTTGAGCGTGCCTTATAAAGGTTATTTCAGAAACACGTCCTACTCACTACCTTTGAGCGTGCCGTACAAAGGTTATTTCAGAAACACGTCCTACTCACTATCTTTGAGCGTGCCTTATCAAGGTTATTTCAGAAACACGTCCTACACACTACCTTTGAGCGTGCCTTATAAAGGTTATTTCAGAAACACGTCTTCCACACTACCTTTGAGCGTGCCTACTAACGGTTATTTCAGAAATACGTCCTATTCACTACCCTTGAGCGTGCCTTATAAAGGTTATTTCAGAAACACGTCCTACTCACTACCTTTGAGCGTGCCTTATCAAGGTTATTTCAGAAACACGTCCTACACACTTCCTTTGAGCGTGCCTTATAAAGGTTATTTCAGAAACACGTCCTACACACTACATTTGAGCGTGCCTTAAAAAGGTTATTTCAGAAACATGTCCTACTCACTACCTTTGAGCGTGCCTTATCAAGGTTATTTCAGAAACACGTTCTACACACTACCTTTGAAAGTGCCTATTAAAGGTTATCTCAGAAACACGTCCTACTCACTACCTTTGAGCGTGCCTTATAAAGGTTATTTCAGAAACACGTCCTGCTCACTACCTTTGAGCGTGCCTTACAAAGGTTTTCTAAGAAACACGTCCTACTCACTACCTTTGAGCGTGCCTTATAAAGGTTATTTCAGAAACACGTTGTACACACTACCTTTGAAAGTGCCTATTAAAGGTTATCTCAGAAACACGTCCTACTCACTACCTTTGAGCGTGCCTTTTGAAGGTTATTTCAGAAACACGTCCTACTCACTACCTTTGAGCGTGCCTTATAAAGGTTATTTCAGAAACACGTCCTGCTCACTACCTTTGAGCGTGCCTTACAAAGGTTTTCTAAGAAACACGTCCTACTCACTACCTTTGAGCGTGCCTTATAAAGGTTATTTCAGAAACACGTTGTACACACTACCTTTGAAAGTGCCTATTAAAGTTTATCTCAGAAACACGTCCTACTCACTACCTTTGAGCGTGCCTTTTGAAGGTTATTTCAGAAACACGTCCTACTCACTATCTTTGAGCGTGCCTTATAAAGGTTATTTCAGAAACACGTCCTTCTCACTACCTTTGAGCGTGCCTTATAAAGGTTATTTCAGAAACACGTCTTCCACACTACCTTTGAGCGTGCCTTATAAAGTTTATTTCAGAAACACGTCCTATTCACTACCTTTGAGCGTGCCTTATACAGGTTATTTCAGAAACACGTCCTACTCACTACCTTTGAGAGTGCCTTATAAAGGTTATTTCAGAAACACGTCCTACACACTACCTTTGAGCGTGCCTTATAAAGGTTATTTCAGAAACACGTCCTACTCACTACCTTTGAGCGTGCCTTATCAAGGTTATTTCAGAAACACGTCCTACTCACTACATTTGAGCGTGCCTTATAAAGGTTATTTCAGAAACACGTCCTACTCACTACCTTTGAGCGTGCCTTATGAAGGTTATTTCAGAAACACGTCCTACTCACTACCTTTGAGCGTGCCTTATAAAGGTTATTTCAGAAACACGTCCTACACACTACCTTTGAGCGTGCCTTATAAAGGTTATTTCAGAAACACGTCCTACACACTATCTTTGAGCGTGCTTTCAAAAGGTTATTTCAGAAACACGTCATACTCACTACCTTTGAGCGTGCCTTATAAAGGTTATTTCAGAAACACGTCCTACTCACTACCATTGAGCGTGCCTTATAAAGGTTATTTCAGAAACACGTCCTACTCACTACCTTTGAGCGTGCCTTATCAAGGTTATTTCAGAAACACGTCCTACAAACTACCTTTGAGCGTGCCTTATAAAGGTTATTTCAGAAACACGTCCTACACACTACATTTGAGCGTGCCTTATAAAGGTTATTTCAGAAACACGTCCTACTCACTACCTTTGAGCGTGCCGTACAAAGGTTATTTGAGAAACACGTCCTACTCACTATCTTTGAGCGTGCCTTATCAAGGTTATTTCAGAAACACGTCCTACACACTACCTTTGAGCGTGCCTTATAAAGGTTATTTCAGAAACACGTCTTCCACACTACCTTTGAGCGTGCCTACTAACGGTTATTTCAGAAATACGTCCTATTCACTACCCTTGAGCGTGCCTTATAAAGGTTATTTCAGAAACACGTCCTACTCACTACCTTTGAGCGTGCCTTATCAAGGTTATTTCAGAAACACGTCCTACACACTTCCTTTGAGCGTGCCTTATAAAGGTTATTTCAGAAACACGTCCTACACACTACATTTGAGCGTGCCTTAAAAAGGTTATTTCAGAAACATGTCCTACTCACTACCTTTGAGCGTGCCTTATAAGGTTATTTCAGAAACACGTTCTACACACTACCTTTGAAAGTGCCTATTAAAGGTTATCTCAGAAACACGTCCTACTCACTACCTTTGAGCGTGCCTTATAAAGGTTATTTCAGAAACACGTCCTGCTCACTACCTTTGAGCGTGCCTTACAAAGGTTTTCTAAGAAACACGTCCTACTCACTACCTTTGAGCGTGCCTTATAAAGGTTATTTCAGAAACACGTTGTACACACTACCTTTGAAAGTGCCTATTAAAGGTTATCTCAGAAACACGTCCTACTCACTACCTTTGAGCGTGCCTTTTGAAGGTTATTTTAGAAACACGTCCTACTCACTACCTTTGAGCGTGCCTTATAAAGGTTATTTCAGAAACACGTCCTGCTCACTACCTTTGAGCGTGCCTTACAAAGGTTTTCTAAGAAACACGTCCTACTCACTACCTTTGAGCGTGCCTTATAAAGGTTATTTCAGAAACACGTTGTACACACTACCTTTGAAAGTGCCTATTAAAGTTTATCTCAGAAACACGTCCTACTCACTACCTTTGAGCGTGCCTTTTGAAGGTTATTTCAGAAACACGTCCTACTCACTATCTTTGAGCGTGCCTTATAAAGGTTATTTCAGAAACACGTCCTTCTCACTACCTTTGAGCGTGCCTTATAAAGGTTATTTCAGAAACACGTCTTCCACACTACCTTTGAGCGTGCCTTATAAAGTTTATTTCAGAAACACGTCCTATTCACTACCTTTGAGCGTGCCTTATACAGGTTATTTCAGAAATACGTCCTACTCACTACCTTTGAGAGTGCCTTATAAAGGTTATTTCAGAAACACGTCCTACACACTACCTTTGAGCGTGCCTTATAAAGGTTATTTCAGAAACACGTCCTACTCACTACCTTTGAGCGTGCCTTATCAAGGTTATTTCAGAAACACGTCCTACTCACTACATTTGAGCGTGCCTTATAAAGGTTATTTCAGAAACACGTCCTACTCACTACCTTTGAGCGTGCCTTATGAAGGTTATTTCAGAAACACGTCCTACTCACTACCTTTGAGCGTGCCTTATAAAGGTTATTTCAGAAACACGTCCTACTCACTACCTTTGAGCGTGCCTTATAAAGGTTATTTCAGAAACACGTCCTACACACTATCTTTGAGCGTGCTTTCAAAAGGTTATTTCAGAAACACGTCATACTCACTACCTTTGAGCGTGCCTTATAAAGGTTATTTCAGAAACACGTCCTACTCACTACCATTGAGCGTGCCTTATAAAGGTTATTTCAGAAACACGTCCTACTCACTACCTTTGAGCGTGCCTTATCAAGGTTATTTCAGAAACACGTCCTACACACTACCTTTGAGCGTGCCTTATAAAGGTTATTTCAGAAACACGTCCTACACACTACATTTGAGCGTGCCTTATAAAGGTTATTTCAGAAACACGTCCTACTCACTACCTTTGAGCGTGCCTTATAAAGGTTATTTCAGAAACACGTTCTACACACTACCTTTGAAAGTGCCTATTAAAGGTTATCTCAGAAACTCGTCCTACTCACTACCTTTGAGCGTGCCTTATAAAGGTTATTTCAGAAACACGTCCTACTCACTACCTTTGAGCGTGCCGTACAAAGGTTATTTCAGAAACACGTCCTACTCACTATCTTTGAGCGTGCCTTATCAAGGTTATTTCAGAAACACGTCCTACACACTACCTTTGAGCGTGCCTTATAAAGGTTATTTCAGAAACACGTCTTCCACACTACCTTTGAGCGTGCCTACTAACGGTTATTTCAGAAATACGTCCTATTCACTACCCTTGAGCGTGCCTTATAAAGGTTATTTCAGAAACACGTCCTACTCACTACCTTTGAGCGTGCCTTATCAAGGTTATTTCAGAAACACGTCCTACACACTTCCTTTGAGCGTGCCTTATAAAGGTTATTTCAGAAACACGTCCTACACACTACATTTGAGCGTGCCTTAAAAAGGTTATTTCAGAAACATGTCCTACTCACTACCTTTGAGCGTGCCTTATAAGGTTATTTCAGAAACACGTTCTACACACTACCTTTGAAAGTGCCTATTAAAGGTTATCTCAGAAACACGTCCTACTCACTACCTTTGAGCGTGCCTTATAAAGGTTATTTCAGAAACACGTCCTGCTCACTACCTTTGAGCGTGCCTTACAAAGGTTTTCTAAGAAACACGTCCTACTCACTACCTTTGAGCGTGCCTTATAAAGGTTATTTCAGAAACACGTTGTACACACTACCTTTGAAAGTGCCTATTAAAGGTTATCTCAGAAACACGTCCTACTCACTACCTTTGAGCGTGCCTTTTAAAGGTTATTTCAGAAACACGTCCTACTCACTACCTTTGAGCGTGCCTTATAAAGGTTATTTCAGAAACACGTCCTGCTCACTACCTTTGAGCGTGCCTTACAAAGGTTTTCTAAGAAACACGTCCTACTCACTACCTTTGAGCGTGCCTTATAAAGGTTATTTCAGAAACACGTTGTACACACTACCTTTGAAAGTGCCTATTAAAGTTTATCTCAGAAACACGTCCTACTCACTACCTTTGAGCGTGCCTTTTGAAGGTTATTTCAGAAACACGTCCTACTCACTATCTTTGAGCGTGCCTTATAAAGGTTATTTCAGAAACACGTCCTTCTCACTACCTTTGAGCGTGCCTTATAAAGGTTATTTCAGAAACACGTCTTCCACACTACCTTTGAGCGTGCCTTATAAAGTTTATTTCAGAAACACGTCCTATTCACTACCTTTGAGCGTGCCTTATACAGGTTATTTCAGAAACACGTCCTACTCACTACCTTTGAGAGTGCCTTATAAAGGTTATTTCAGAAACACGTAATACACACTACCTTTGAGCGTGCCTTATAAAGGTTATTTCAGAAACACGTCCTACTCACTACCTTTGAGCGTGCCTTATCAAGGTTATTTCAGAAACACGTCCTACTCACTACATTTGAGCGTGCCTTATAAAGGTTATTTCAGAAACACGTCCTACTCACTACCTTTGAGCGTGCCTTATCAAGGTTATTTCAGAAACACGTCCTACACACTACCTTTGAGCGTGCCTTAAAAAGGTTATTTCAGAAACACGTCCTACACACTACCTTTGAGCGTGCCTATTAAAGGTTATCTCAGAAACACGTTCTACTCACTACCTTGGAGCGTGCCTTATCAAGGTTATTTCAGAAACACGTCCAACACACTACCTTTGAGCGTGCCTTCAAAAGGTTATTTCAGAAACACGTCCTACACACTACCTTTGAGCGTGCCTATTAAAGGTTATCTCAGAAACACGTTCTACTCACTACCTTGGAGCGTGCCTTATAAAGGTTATTTCAGAAACACGTCCTACTCACTACCTTTGAGCGTGCCTTATAAAGGTTATTTCAGAAACACGTTCTACACACTACCTTTGAAAGTGCCTATTAAAGGTTATCTCAGAAACTCGTCCTACTCACTACCTTTGAGCGTGCCTTATAAAGGTTATTTCAGAAACACGTCCTACTCACTACCTTTGAGCGTGCCGTACAAAGGTTATTTCAGAAACACGTCCTACTCACTATCTTTGAGCGTGCCTTATCAAGGTTATTTCAGAAACACGTCCTAAACACTACCTTTGAGCGTGCCTTATAAAGGTTATTTCAGAAACACGTCTTCCACACTACCTTTGAGCGTGCCTACTAAAGGTTATTTCAGAAACACGTCCTATTCACTACCCTTGAGCGTGCCTTATAAAGGTTATTTCAGAAACACGTCCTACTCACTACCTTTGAGCGTGCCTTATCAAGGTTATTTCAGAAACACGTCCTACACACTTCCTTTGAGCGTGCCTTATCAAGGTTATTTCAGAAACACGTCCTACACACTACCTTTGAGCGTGCCTTAAAAAGGTTATTTCAGAAACATGTCCTACTCACTACCTTTGAGCGTGCCTTATAAGGTTATTTCAGAAACACGTTCTACACACTACCTTTGAAAGTGCCTATTAAAGGTTATCTCAGAAACACGTCCTACTCACTACCTTTGAGCGTGCCTTATAAAGGTTATTTCAGAAACACGTCCTACACACTATCTTTGAGCGTGCTTTCAAAAGGTTATTTCAGAAACACGTCATACTCACTACCTTTGAGCGTGCCTTATAAAGGTTATTTCAGAAACACGTCCTACTCACTACCATTGAGCGTGCCTTATAAAGGTTATTTCAGAAACACGTCCTACTCACTACCTTTGAGCGTGCCTTATCAAGGTTATTTCAGAAACACGTTCTACACACTACCTTTGAAAGTGCCTATTAAAGGTTATCTCAGAAACTCGTCCTACTCACTACCTTTGAGCGTGCCTTATAAAGGTTATTTCAGAAACACGTCCTACTCACTACCTTTGAGCGTGCCGTACAAAGGTTATTTCAGAAACACGTCCTACTCACTATCTTTGAGCGTGCCTTATCAAGGTTATTTCAGAAACACGTCCTACACACTACCTTTGAGCGTGCCTTATAAAGGTTATTTCAGAAACACGTCTTCCACACTACCTTTGAGCGTGCCTACTAACGGTTATTTCAGAAATACGTCCTATTCACTACCCTTGAGCGTGCCTTATAAAGGTTATTTCAGAAACACGTCCTACTCACTACCTTTGAGCGTGCCTTATCAAGGTTATTTCAGAAACACGTCCTACACACTTCCTTTGAGCGTGCCTTATAAAGGTTATTTCAGAAACACGTCCTACACACTACATTTGAGCGTGCCTTAAAAAGGTTATTTCAGAAACATGTCCTACTCACTACCTTTGAGCGTGCCTTATAAGGTTATTTCAGAAACACGTTCTACACACTACCTTTGAAAGTGCCTATTAAAGGTTATCTCAGAAACACGTCCTACTCACTACCTTTGAGCGTGCCTTATAAAGGTTATTTCAGAAACACGTCCTGCTCACTACCTTTGAGCGTGCCTTACAAAGGTTTTCTAAGAAACACGTCCTACTCACTACCTTTGAGCGTGCCTTATAAAGGTTATTTCAGAAACACGTTGTACACACTACCTTTGAAAGTGCCTATTAAAGGTTATCTCAGAAACACGTCCTACTCACTACCTTTGAGCGTGCCTTTTAAAGGTTATTTCAGAAACACGTCCTACTCACTACCTTTGAGCGTGCCTTATAAAGGTTATTTCAGAAACACGTCCTGCTCACTACCTTTGAGCGTGCCTTACAAAGGTTTTCTAAGAAACACGTCCTACTCACTACCTTTGAGCGTGCCTTATAAAGGTTATTTCAGAAACACGTTGTACACACTACCTTTGAAAGTGCCTATTAAAGTTTATCTCAGAAACACGTCCTACTCACTACCTTTGAGCGTGCCTTTTGAAGGTTATTTCAGAAACACGTCCTACTCACTATCTTTGAGCGTGCCTTATAAAGGTTATTTCAGAAACACTTCCTTCTCACTACCTTTGAGCGTGCCTTATAAAGGTTATTTCAGAAACACGTCTTCCACACTACCTTTGAGCGTGCCTTATAAAGTTTATTTCAGAAACACGTCCTATTCACTACCTTTGAGCGTGCCTTATACAGGTTATTTCAGAAACACGTCCTACTCACTACCTTTGAGCGTGCCTTATAAAGGTTATTTCAGAAACACGTCCTACACACTACCTTTGAGCGTGCCTTATAAAGGTTATTTCAGAAACACGTCCTACTCACTACCTTTGAGCGTGCCTTATCAAGGTTATTTCAGAAACACGTCCTACTCACTACATTTGAGCGTGCCTTATAAAGGTTATTTCAGAAATACGTCTTCCACACTACCTTTGAGCGTGTCTTATAAAGGTTATTTCAGAAACACGTCCTACTCACTACCATTGAGCGTGCCTTATAAAGGTTATTTCAGAAACACGTCCTACTCACTACCTTTGAGCGTGCCTTATCAAGGTTATTTCAGAAACACGTCCTACACACTACCTTTGAGCGTGCCTTAAAAAGGTTATTTCAGAAACACGTCCTACACACTACCTTTGAGCGTGCCTATTAAAGGTTATCTCAGAAACACGTTCTACTCACTACCTTGGAGCGTGCCTTATCAAGGTTATTTCAGAAACACGTCCAACACACTACCTTTGAGCGTGCCTTAAAAAGGTTATTTCAGAAACACGTCCTACACACTACCTTTGAGCGTGCCTATTAAAGGTTATCTCAGAAACACGTTCTACTCACTACCTTGGAGCGTGCCTTATAAAGGTTATTTCAGAAACACGTCCTACTCACTACCTTTGAGCGTGCCTTATAAGGTTATTTCAGAAACACGTTCTACACACTACCTTTGAAAGTGCCTATTAAAGGTTATCTCAGAAACACGTCCTACTCACTACCTTTGAGCGTGCCTTATAAAGGTTATTTCAGAAACACGTCCTGCTCACTACCTTTGAGCGTGCCTTACAAAGGTTTTCTAAGAAACACGTCCTACTCACTACCTTTGAGCGTGCCTTATAAAGGTTATTTCAGAAACACGTTGTACACACTACCTTTGAAAGTGCCTATTAAAGGTTATCTCAGAAACACGTCCTACTCACTACCTTTGAGCGTGCCTTTTAAAGGTTATTTCAGAAACACGTCCTACTCACTACCTTTGAGCGTGCCTTATAAAGGTTATTTCAGAAACACGTCCTGCTCACTACCTTTGAGCGTGCCTTACAAAGGTTTTCTAAGAAACACGTCCTACTCACTACCTTTGAGCGTGCCTTATAAAGGTTATTTCAGAAACACGTTGTACACACTACCTTTGAAAGTGCCTATTAAAGTTTATCTCAGAAACACGTCCTACTCACTACCTTTGAGCGTGCCTTTTGAAGGTTATTTCAGAAACACGTCCTACTCACTATCTTTGAGCGTGCCTTATAAAGGTTATTTCAGAAACACTTCCTTCTCACTACCTTTGAGCGTGCCTTATAAAGGTTATTTCAGAAACACGTCTTCCACACTACCTTTGAGCGTGCCTTATAAAGTTTATTTCAGAAACACGTCCTATTCACTACCTTTGAGCGTGCCTTATACAGGTTATTTCAGAAACACGTCCTACTCACTACCTTTGAGCGTGCCTTATAAAGGTTATTTCAGAAATACGTCTTCCACACTACCTTTGAGCGTGTCTTATAAAGGTTATTTCAGAAACACGTCCTACTCACTACCATTGAGCGTGCCTTATAAAGGTTATTTCAGAAACACGTCCTACTCACTACCTTTGAGCGTGCCTTATCAAGGTTATTTCAGAAACACGTCCTACACACTACCTTTGAGCGTGCCTTAAAAAGGTTATTTCAGAAACACGTCCTACACACTACCTTTGAGCGTGCCTATTAAAGGTTATCTCAGAAACACGTTCTACTCACTACCTTGGAGCGTGCCTTATCAAGGTTATTTCAGAAACACGTCCAACACACTACCTTTGAGCGTGCCTTAAAAAGGTTATTTCAGAAACACGTCCTACACACTACCTTTGAGCGTGCCTATTAAAGGTTATCTCAGAAACACGTTCTACTCACTACCTTGGAGCGTGCCTTATAAAGGTTATTTCAGAAACACGTCCTACTCACTACCTTTGAGCGTGCCTTATAAAGGTTATTTCAGAAACACGTTCTACACACTACCTTTGAAAGTGCCTATTAAAGGTTATCTCAGAAACTCGTCCTACTCACTACCTTTGAGCGTGCCTTATAAAGGTTATTTCAGAAACACGTCCTACTCACTACCTTTGAGCGTGCCGTACAAAGGTTATTTCAGAAACACGTCCTACTCACTATCTTTGAGCGTGCCTTATCAAGGTTATTTCAGAAACACGTCCTACACACTACCTTTGAGCGTGCCTTATAAAGGTTATTTCAGAAACACGTCTTCCACACTACCTTTGAGCGTGCCTACTAAAGGTTATTTCAGAAACACGTCCTATTCACTACCCTTGAGCGTGCCTTATAAAGGTTATTTCAGAAACACGTCCTACTCACTACCTTTGAGCGTGCCTTATCAAGGTTATTTCAGAAACACGTCCTACACACTTCCTTTGAGCGTGCCTTATCAAGGTTATTTCAGAAACACGTCCTACACACTACCTTTGAGCGTGCCTTAAAAAGGTTATTTCAGAAACATGTCCTACTCACTACCTTTGAGCGTGCCTTATAAGGTTATTTCAGAAACACGTTCTACACACTACCTTTGAAAGTGCCTATTAAAGGTTATCTCAGAAACACGTCCTACTCACTACCTTTGAGCGTGCCTTATAAAGGTTATTTCAGAAACACGTCCTGCTCACTACCTTTGAGCGTGCCTTACAAAGGTTTTCTAAGAAACACGTCCTACTCACTACCTTTTAGCGTGCCTATTAAAGGTTATTTCAGAAACACGTTGTACACACTACCTTTGAAAGTGCCTATTAAAGGTTATCTCAGAAACACGTCCTACTCACTACCTTTGAGCGTGCCTTTTAAAGGTTATTTCAGAAACACGTCCTACTCACTACCTTTGAGCGTGCCTTATAAAGGTTATTTCAGAAACACGTCCTGCTCACTACCTTTGAGCGTGCCTTACAAAGGTTTTCTAAGAAACACGTCCTACTCACTACCTTTGAGCGTGCCTTATAAAGGTTATTTCAGAAACACGTTGTACACACTACCTTTGAAAGTGCCTATTAAAGTTTATCTCAGAAACACGTCCTACTCACTACCTTTGAGCGTGCCTTTTAAAGGTTATTTCAGAAACACGTCCTACTCACTACCTTTGAGCGTGCCTTATAAAGGTTATTTCAGAAACACGTCCTGCTCACTACCTTTGAGCGTGCCTTACAAAGGTTTTCTAAGAAACACGTCCTACTCACTACCTTTGAGCGTGCCTTATAAAGGTTATTTCAGAAACACGTTGTACACACTACCTTTGAAAGTGCCTATTAAAGTTTATCTCAGAAACACGTCCTACTCACTACCTTTGAGCGTGCCTTTTGAAGGTTATTTCAGAAACACGTCCTACTCACTATCTTTGAGCGTGCCTTATAAAGGTTATTTCAGAAACACGTCCTTCTCACTACCTTTGAGCGTGCCTTATAAAGGTTATTTCAGAAACACGTCTTCCACACTACCTTTGAGCGTGCCTTATAAAGTTTATTTCAGAAACACGTCCTATTCACTACCTTTGAGCGTGCCTTATACAGGTTATTTCAGAAACACGTCCTACTCACTACCTTTGAGAGTGCCTTATAAAGGTTATTTCAGAAACACGTAATACACACTACCTTTGAGCGTGCCTTATAAAGGTTATTTCAGAAACACGTCCTACTCACTACCTTTGAGCGTGCCTTATCAAGGTTATTTCAGAAACACGTCCTACTCACTACATTTGAGCGTGCCTTATAAAGGTTATTTCAGAAACACGTCCTACTCACTACCTTTGAGCGTGCCTTATCAAGGTTATTTCAGAAACACGTCCTACACACTACCTTTGAGCGTGCCTTAAAAAGGTTATTTCAGAAACACGTCCTACACACTACCTTTGAGCGTGCCTATTAAAGGTTATCTCAGAAACACGTTCTACTCACTACCTTGGAGCGTGCCTTATCAAGGTTATTTCAGAAACACGTCCAACACACTACCTTTGAGCGTGCCTTCAAAAGGTTATTTCAGAAACACGTCCTACACACTACCTTTGAGCGTGCCTATTAAAGGTTATCTCAGAAACACGTTCTACTCACTACCTTGGAGCGTGCCTTATAAAGGTTATTTCAGAAACACGTCCTACTCACTACCTTTGAGCGTGCCTTATAAAGGTTATTTCAGAAACACGTTCTACACACTACCTTTGAAAGTGCCTATTAAAGGTTATTTCAGAAACACGTCCTACTCACTACCTTTGAGCGTGCCGTACAAAGGTTATTTCAGAAACACGTCCTACTCACTATCTTTGAGCGTGCCTTATCAAGGTTATTTCAGAAACACGTCCTACACACTACCTTTGAGCGTGCCTTATAAAGGTTATTTCAGAAACACGTCTTCCACACTACCTTTGAGCGTGCCTACTAAAGGTTATTTCAGAAACACGTCCTATTCACTACCCTTGAGCGTGCCTTATAAAGGTTATTTCAGAAACACGTCCTACTCACTACCTTTGAGCGTGCCTTATCAAGGTTATTTCAGAAACACGTCCTACACACTTCCTTTGAGCGTGCCTTATCAAGGTTATTTCAGAAACACGTCCTACACACTACCTTTGAGCGTGCCTTAAAAAGGTTATTTCAGAAACATGTCCTACTCACTACCTTTGAGCGTGCCTTATAAGGTTATTTCAGAAACACGTTCTACACACTACCTTTGAAAGTGCCTATTAAAGGTTATCTCAGAAACACGTCCTACTCACTACCTTTGAGCGTGCCTTATAAAGGTTATTTCAGAAACACGTCCTACACACTATCTTTGAGCGTGCTTTCAAAAGGTTATTTCAGAAACACGTCATACTCACTACCTTTGAGCGTGCCTTATAAAGGTTATTTCAGAAACACGTCCTACTCACTACCATTGAGCGTGCCTTATAAAGGTTATTTCAGAAACACGTCCTACTCACTACCTTTGAGCGTGCCTTATCAAGGTTATTTCAGAAACACGTTCTACACACTACCTTTGAAAGTGCCTATTAAAGGTTATCTCAGAAACTCGTCCTACTCACTACCTTTGAGCGTGCCTTATAAAGGTTATTTCAGAAACACGTCCTACTCACTACCTTTGAGCGTGCCGTACAAAGGTTATTTCAGAAACACGTCCTATTCACTATCTTTGAGCGTGCCTTATCAAGGTTATTTCAGAAACACGTCCTACACACTACCTTTGAGCGTGCCTTATAAAGGTTATTTCAGAAACACGTCTTCCACACTACCTTTGAGCGTGCCTACTAACGGTTATTTCAGAAATACGTCCTATTCACTACCCTTGAGCGTGCCTTATAAAGGTTATTTCAGAAACACGTCCTACTCACTACCTTTGAGCGTGCCTTATCAAGGTTATTTCAGAAACACGTCCTACACACTTCCTTTGAGCGTGCCTTATAAAGGTTATTTCAGAAACACGTCCTACACACTACATTTGAGCGTGCCTTAAAAAGGTTATTTCAGAAACATGTCCTACTCACTACCTTTGAGCGTGCCTTATAAGGTTATTTCAGAAACACGTTCTACACACTACCTTTGAAAGTGCCTATTAAAGGTTATCTCAGAAACACGTCCTACTCACTACCTTTGAGCGTGCCTTATAAAGGTTATTTCAGAAACACGTCCTGCTCACTACCTTTGAGCGTGCCTTACAAAGGTTTTCTAAGAAACACGTCCTACTCACTACCTTTGAGCGTGCCTTATAAAGGTTATTTCAGAAACACGTTGTACACACTACCTTTGAAAGTGCCTATTAAAGGTTATCTCAGAAACACGTCCTACTCACTACCTTTGAGCGTGCCTTTTAAAGGTTATTTCAGAAACACGTCCTACTCACTACCTTTGAGCGTGCCTTATAAAGGTTATTTCAGAAACACGTCCTGCTCACTACCTTTGAGCGTGCCTTACAAAGGTTTTCTAAGAAACACGTCCTACTCACTACCTTTGAGCGTGCCTTATAAAGGTTATTTCAGAAACACGTTGTACACACTACCTTTGAAAGTGCCTATTAAAGTTTATCTCAGAAACACGTCCTACTCACTACCTTTGAGCGTGCCTTTTGAAGGTTATTTCAGAAACACGTCCTACTCACTATCTTTGAGCGTGCCTTATAAAGGTTATTTCAGAAACACTTCCTTCTCACTACCTTTGAGCGTGCCTTATAAAGGTTATTTCAGAAACACGTCTTCCACACTACCTTTGAGCGTGCCTTATAAAGTTTATTTCAGAAACACGTCCTATTCACTACCTTTGAGCGTGCCTTATACAGGTTATTTCAGAAACACGTCCTACTCACTACCTTTGAGCGTGCCTTATAAAGGTTATTTCAGAAACACGTCCTACACACTACCTTTGAGCGTGCCTTATAAAGGTTATTTCAGAAACACGTCCTACTCACTACCTTTGAGCGTGCCTTATCAAGGTTATTTCAGAAACACGTCCTACTCACTACATTTGAGCGTGCCTTATAAAGGTTATTTCAGAAATACGTCTTCCACACTACCTTTGAGCGTGTCTTATAAAGGTTATTTCAGAAACACGTCCTACTCACTACCATTGAGCGTGCCTTATAAAGGTTATTTCAGAAACACGTCCTACTCACTACCTTTGAGCGTGCCTTATCAAGGTTATTTCAGAAACACGTCCTACACACTACCTTTGAGCGTGCCTTAAAAAGGTTATTTCAGAAACACGTCCTACACACTACCTTTGAGCGTGCCTATTAAAGGTTATCTCAGAAACACGTTCTACTCACTACCTTGGAGCGTGCCTTATCAAGGTTATTTCAGAAACACGTCCAACACACTACCTTTGAGCGTGCCTTAAAAAGGTTATTTCAGAAACACGTCCTACACACTACCTTTGAGCGTGCCTATTAAAGGTTATCTCAGAAACACGTTCTACTCACTACCTTGGAGCGTGCCTTATAAAGGTTATTTCAGAAACACGTCCTACTCACTACCTTTGAGCGTGCCTTATAAAGGTTATTTCAGAAACACGTTCTACACACTACCTTTGAAAGTGCCTATTAAAGGTTATCTCAGAAACTCGTCCTACTCACTACCTTTGAGCGTGCCTTATAAAGGTTATTTCAGAAACACGTCCTACTCACTACCTTTGAGCGTGCCGTACAAAGGTTATTTCAGAAACACGTCCTACTCACTATCTTTGAGCGTGCCTTATCAAGGTTATTTCAGAAACACGTCCTACACACTACCTTTGAGCGTGCCTTATAAAGGTTATTTCAGAAACACGTCTTCCACACTACCTTTGAGCGTGCCTACTAAAGGTTATTTCAGAAACACGTCCTATTCACTACCCTTGAGCGTGCCTTATAAAGGTTATTTCAGAAACACGTCCTACTCACTACCTTTGAGCGTGCCTTATCAAGGTTATTTCAGAAACACGTCCTACACACTTCCTTTGAGCGTGCCTTATCAAGGTTATTTCAGAAACACGTCCTACACACTACCTTTGAGCGTGCCTTAAAAAGGTTATTTCAGAAACATGTCCTACTCACTACCTTTGAGCGTGCCTTATAAGGTTATTTCAGAAACACGTTCTACACACTACCTTTGAAAGTGCCTATTAAAGGTTATCTCAGAAACACGTCCTACTCACTACCTTTGAGCGTGCCTTATAAAGGTTATTTCAGAAACACGTCCTGCTCACTACCTTTGAGCGTGCCTTACAAAGGTTTTCTAAGAAACACGTCCTACTCACTACCTTTTAGCGTGCCTATTAAAGGTTATTTCAGAAACACGTTGTACACACTACCTTTGAAAGTGCCTATTAAAGGTTATCTCAGAAACACGTCCTACTCACTACCTTTGAGCGTGCCTTTTAAAGGTTATTTCAGAAACACGTCCTACTCACTACCTTTGAGCGTGCCTTATAAAGGTTATTTCAGAAACACGTCCTGCTCACTACCTTTGAGCGTGCCTTACAAAGGTTTTCTAAGAAACACGTCCTACTCACTACCTTTGAGCGTGCCTTATAAAGGTTATTTCAGAAACACGTTGTACACACTACCTTTGAAAGTGCCTATTAAAGTTTATCTCAGAAACACGTCCTACTCACTACCTTTGAGCGTGCCTTTTAAAGGTTATTTCAGAAACACGTCCTACTCACTACCTTTGAGCGTGCCTTATAAAGGTTATTTCAGAAACACGTCCTTCTCACTACCTTTGAGCGTGCCTTATCAAGGTTATTTCAGAAACACGTCTTCCACACTACCTTTGAGCGTGCCTTATAAAGTTTATTTCAGAAACACGTCCTATTCACTACCTTTGAGCGTGCCTTATCAAGGTTATTTCAGAAACACGTCCTACACACTTCCTTTGAGCGTGCCTTATCAAGGTTATTTCAGAAACACGTCCTACACACTACCTTTGAGCGTGCCTTAAAAAGGTTATTTCAGAAACATGTCCTACTCACTACCTTTGAGCGTGCCTTATAAGGTTATTTCAGAAACACGTTCTACACACTACCTTTGAAAGTGCCTATTAAAGGTTATCTCAGAAACACGTCCTACTCACTACCTTTGAGCGTGCCTTATAAAGGTTATTTCAGAAACACGTCCTGCTCACTACCTTTGAGCGTGCCTTACAAAGGTTTTCTAAGAAACACGTCCTACTCACTACCTTTTAGCGTGCCTATTAAAGGTTATTTCAGAAACACGTTGTACACACTACCTTTGAAAGTGCCTATTAAAGGTTATCTCAGAAACACGTCCTACTCACTACCTTTGAGCGTGCCTTTGAAAGGTTATTTCAGAAACACGTCCTACTCACTACCTTTGAGCGTGCCTTATAAAGGTTATTTCAGAAACACGTCCTGCTCACTACCTTTGAGCGTGCCTTACAAAGGTTTTCTAAGAAACACGTCCTACTCACTACCTTTGAGCGTGCCTTATAAAGGTTATTTCAGAAACACGTTGTACACACTACCTTTGAAAGTGCCTATTAAAGTTTATCTCAGAAACACGTCCTACTCACTACCTTTGAGCGTGCCTTTTAAAGGTTATTTCAGAAACACGTCCTACTCACTACCTTTGAGCGTGCCTTATAAAGGTTATTTCAGAAACACGTCCTTCTCACTACCTTTGAGCGTGCCTTATCAAGGTTATTTCAGAAACACGTCTTCCACACTACCTTTGAGCGTGCCTTATAAAGTTTATTTCAGAAACACGTCCTATTCACTACCTTTGAGCGTGCCTTATACAGGTTATTTCAGAAACACGTCCTACTCACTACCTTTGAGCGTGCCTTATAAAGGTTATTTCAGAAACACGTCCTACACACTACCTTTGAGCGTGCCTTATAAAGGTTATTTCAGAAACACGTCCTACTCACTACCTTTGAGCGTGCCTTATCAAGGTTATTTCAGAAACACGTCCTACTCACTACCTTTGAGCGTGCCTTACAAAGGTTATTTCAGAAACACGTCCTACTCACTATCTTTGAGCGTGCCTTATAAAGGTTATTTCAGAAACACTTCCTTCTCACTACCTTTGAGCGTGCCTTATAAAGGTTATTTCAGAAACACGTCTTCCACACTACCTTTGAGCGTGCCTTATAAAGTTTATTTCAGAAACACGTCCTATTCACTACCTTTGAGCGTGCCTTATACAGGTTATTTCAGAAACACGTCCTACTCACTACCTTTGAGCGTGCCTTATAAAGGTTATTTCAGAAACACGTCCTACACACTACCTTTGAGCGTGCCTTATAAAGGTTATTTCAGAAACACGTCCTACTCACTACCTTTGAGCGTGCCTTATCAAGGTTATTTCAGAAACACGTCCTACTCACTACATTTGAGCGTGCCTTATAAAGGTTATTTCAGAAATACGTCTTCCACACTACCTTTGAGCGTGTCTTATAAAGGTTATTTCAGAAACACGTCCTACTCACTACCATTGAGCGTGCCTTATAAAGGTTATTTCAGAAACACGTCCTACTCACTACCTTTGAGCGTGCCTTATCAAGGTTATTTCAGAAACACGTCCTACACACTACCTTTGAGCGTGCCTTAAAAAGGTTATTTCAGAAACACGTCCTACACACTACCTTTGAGCGTGCCTATTAAAGGTTATCTCAGAAACACCTTCTACTCACTACCTTGGAGCGTGCCTTATCAAGGTTATTTCAGAAACACGTCCAACACACTACCTTTGAGCGTGCCTGAAAAAGGTTATTTCAGAAACACGTCCTACACACTACCTTTGAGCGTGCCTATTAAAGGTTATCTCAGAAACACGTTCTACTCACTACCTTGGAGCGTGCCTTATAAAGGTTATTTCAGAAACACGTCCTACTCACTACCTTTGAGCGTGCCTTATAAAGGTTATTTCAGAAACACGTTCTACACACTACCTTTGAAAGTGCCTATTAAAGGTTATCTCAGAAACTCGTCCTACTCACTACCTTTGAGCGTGCCTTATAAAGGTTATTTCAGAAACACGTCCTACTCACTACCTTTGAGCGTGCCGTACAAAGGTTATTTCAGAAACACGTCCTACTCACTATCTTTGAGCGTGCCTTATCAAGGTTATTTCAGAAACACGTCCTACACACTACCTTTGAGCGTGCCTTATAAAGGTTATTTCAGAAACACGTCTTCCACACTACCTTTGAGCGTGCCTACTAAAGGTTATTTCAGAAACACGTCCTATTCACTACCCTTGAGCGTGCCTTATCAAGGTTATTTCAGAAACACGTCCTACTCACTACCTTTGAGCGTGCCTTATCAAGGTTATTTCAGAAACACGTCCTACACACTTCCTTTGAGCGTGCCTTATCAAGGTTATTTCAGAAACACGTCCTACACACTACCTTTGAGCGTGCCTTAAAAAGGTTATTTCAGAAACATGTCCTACTCACTACCTTTGAGCGTGCCTTATAAGGTTATTTCAGAAACACGTTCTACACACTACCTTTGAAAGTGCCTATTAAAGGTTATCTCAGAAACACGTCCTACTCACTACCTTTGAGCGTGCCTTATAAAGGTTATTTCAGAAACACGTCCTGCTCACTACCTTTGAGCGTGCCTTACAAAGGTTTTCTAAGAAACACGTCCTACTCACTACCTTTTAGCGTGCCTATTAAAGGTTATTTCAGAAACACGTTGTACACACTACCTTTGAAAGTGCCTATTAAAGGTTATCTCAGAAACACGTCCTACTCACTACCTTTGAGCGTGCCTTTTAAAGGTTATTTCAGAAACACGTCCTACTCACTACCTTTGAGCGTGCCTTATAAAGGTTATTTCAGAAACACGTCCTGCTCACTACCTTTGAGCGTGCCTTACAAAGGTTTTCTAAGAAACACGTCCTACTCACTACCTTTGAGCGTGCCTTATAAAGGTTATTTCAGAAACACGTTGTACACACTACCTTTGAAAGTGCCTATTAAAGTTTATCTCAGAAACACGTCCTACTCACTACCTTTGAGCGTGCCTTTTAAAGGTTATTTCAGAAACACGTCCTACTCACTACCTTTGAGCGTGCCTTATAAAGGTTATTTCAGAAACACGTCCTTCTCACTACCTTTGAGCGTGCCTTATCAAGGTTATTTCAGAAACACGTCTTCCACACTACCTTTGAGCGTGCCTTATAAAGTTTATTTCAGAAACACGTCCTATTCACTACCTTTGAGCGTGCCTTATACAGGTTATTTCAGAAACACGTCCTACTCACTACCTTTGAGCGTGCCTTATAAAGGTTATTTCAGAAACACGTCCTACACACTACCTTTGAGCGGTCCTTATAAAGGTTATTTCAGAAACACGTCCTACTCACTACCTTTGAGCGTGCCTTATCAAGGTTATTTCAGAAACACGTCCTACTCACTACCTTTGAGCGTGCCTTACAAAGGTTATTTCAGAAACACGTCCTACTCACTATCTTTGAGCGTGCCTTATAAAGGTTATTTCAGAAACACTTCCTTCTCACTACCTTTGAGCGTGCCTTATAAAGGTTATTTCAGAAACACGTCTTCCACACTACCTTTGAGCGTGCCTTATAAAGTTTATTTCAGAAACACGTCCTATTCACTACCTTTGAGCGTGCCTTATACAGGTTATTTCAGAAACACGTCCTACTCACTACCTTTGAGCGTGCCTTATAAAGGTTATTTCAGAAACACGTCCTACACACTACCTTTGAGCGTGCCTTATCAAGGTTATTTCAGAAACACGTCCTACTCACTACATTTGAGCGTGCCTTATAAAGGTTATTTCAGAAATACGTCTTCCACACTACCTTTGAGCGTGTCTTATAAAGGTTATTTCAGAAACACGTCCTACTCACTACCATTGAGCGTGCCTTATAAAGGTTATTTCAGAAACACGTCCTACTCACTACCTTTGAGCGTGCCTTATCAAGGTTATTTCAGAAACACGTCCTACACACTACCTTTGAGCGTGCCTTAAAAAGGTTATTTCAGAAACACGTCCTACACACTACCTTTGAGCGTGCCTATTAAAGGTTATCTCAGAAACACGTTCTACTCACTACCTTGGAGCGTGCCTTATCAAGGTTATTTCAGAAACACGTCCAACACACTACCTTTGAGCGTGCCTGAAAAAGGTTATTTCAGAAACACGTCCTACACACTACCTTTGAGCGTGCCTATTAAAGGTTATCTCAGAAACACGTTCTACTCACTACCTTGGAGCGTGCCTTATAAAGGTTATTTCAGAAACACGTCCTACTCACTACCTTTGAGCGTGCCTTATAAAGGTTATTTCAGAAACACGTTCTACACACTACCTTTGAAAGTGCCTATTAAAGGTTATCTCAGAAACTCGTCCTACTCACTACCTTTGAGCGTGCCTTATAAAGGTTATTTCAGAAACACGTCCTACTCACTACCTTTGAGCGTGCCGTACAAAGGTTATTTCAGAAACACGTCCTACTCACTATCTTTGAGCGTGCCTTATCAAGGTTATTTCAGAAACACGTCCTACACACTACCTTTGAGCGTGCCTTATAAAGGTTATTTCAGAAACACGTCTTCCACACTACCTTTGAGCGTGCCTACTAAAGGTTATTTCAGAAACACGTCCTATTCACTACCCTTGAGCGTGCCTTATCAAGGTTATTTCAGAAACACGTCCTACTCACTACCTTTGAGCGTGCCTTATCAAGGTTATTTCAGAAACACGTCCTACACACTTCCTTTGAGCGTGCCTTATCAAGGTTATTTCAGAAACACGTCCTACACACTACCTTTGAGCGTGCCTTAAAAAGGTTATTTCAGAAACATGTCCTACTCACTACCTTTGAGCGTGCCTTATAAGGTTATTTCAGAAACACGTTCTACACACTACCTTTGAAAGTGCCTATTAAAGGTTATCTCAGAAACACGTCCTACTCACTACCTTTGAGCGTGCCTTATAAAGGTTATTTCAGAAACACGTCCTGCTCACTACCTTTGAGCGTGCCTTACAAAGGTTTTCTAAGAAACACGTCCTACTCACTACCTTTTAGCGTGCCTATTAAAGGTTATTTCAGAAACACGTTGTACACACTACCTTTGAAAGTGCCTATTAAAGGTTATCTCAGAAACACGTCCTACTCACTACCTTTGAGCGTGCCTTTTAAAGGTTATTTCAGAAACACGTCCTACTCACTACCTTTGAGCGTGCCTTATAAAGGTTATTTCAGAAACACGTCCTGCTCACTACCTTTGAGCGTGCCTTACAAAGGTTTTCTAAGAAACACGTCCTACTCACTACCTTTGAGCGTGCCTTATAAAGGTTATTTCAGAAACACGTTGTACACACTACCTTTGAAAGTGCCTATTAAAGTTTATCTCAGAAACACGTCCTACTCACTACCTTTGAGCGTGCCTTTTAAAGGTTATTTCAGAAACACGTCCTACTCACTACCTTTGAGCGTGCCTTATAAAGGTTATTTCAGAAACACGTCCTTCTCACTACCTTTGAGCGTGCCTTATCAAGGTTATTTCAGAAACACGTCTTCCACACTACCTTTGAGCGTGCCTTATAAAGTTTATTTCAGAAACACGTCCTATTCACTACCTTTGAGCGTGCCTTATACAGGTTATTTCAGAAACACGTCCTACTCACTACCTTTGAGCGTGCCTTATAAAGGTTATTTCAGAAACACGTCCTACACACTACCTTTGAGCGTGCCTTATAAAGGTTATTTCAGAAACACGTCCTACTCACTACCTTTGAGCGTGCCTTATCAAGGTTATTTCAGAAACACGTCCTACTCACTACCTTTGAGCGTGCCTTACAAAGGTTATTTCAGAAACACGTCCTACTCACTATCTTTGAGCGTGCCTTCTAAAGGTTATTTCAGAAATACGTCTTCCACACTACCTTTGAGCGTGCCTTCTAAAGGTTATTTCAGAAACACGTCCTATTCAGTACCTTCGAGTGTGCCTTATAAAGGTTATTTCAGAAACACGTCCTACTCACTACCTTTGAGCGTGCTTTATAAAGGTTATTTCAGAAACACGTCCTACACACTACCTTTGAGCGTGCCTTATGAAGGTGATTTCAGAAACACGTCCTACTCACTACCTTTGAGCGTGCCTTATCAAGGTTATTTCAGAAACACGTCCTACTCACTACCTTTGAGCGTGCCTTACAAAGGTTATTTCAGAAACACGTCCTACTCACTATCTTTGAGCGTGCCTTATAAAGGTTATTTCAGAAACACTTCCTTCTCACTACCTTTGAGCGTGCCTTATAAAGGTTATTTCAGAAACACGTCTTCCACACTACCTTTGAGCGTGCCTTATAAAGTTTATTTCAGAAACACGTCCTATTCACTACCTTTGAGCGTGCCTTATACAGGTTATTTCAGAAACACGTCCTACTCACTACCTTTGAGCGTGCCTTATAAAGGTTATTTCAGAAACACGTCCTACACACTACCTTTGAGCGTGCCTTATCAAGGTTATTTCAGAAACACGTCCTACTCACTACATTTGAGCGTGCCTTATAAAGGTTATTTCAGAAATACGTCTTCCACACTACCTTTGAGCGTGTCTTATAAAGGTTATTTCAGAAACACGTCCTACTCACTACCATTGAGCGTGCCTTATAAAGGTTATTTCAGAAACACGTCCTACTCACTACCTTTGAGCGTGCCTTATCAAGGTTATTTCAGAAACACGTCCTACACACTACCTTTGAGCGTGCCTTAAAAAGGTTATTTCAGAAACACGTCCTACACACTACCTTTGAGCGTGCCTATTAAAGGTTATCTCAGAAACACGTTCTACTCACTACCTTGGAGCGTGCCTTATCAAGGTTATTTCAGAAACACGTCCAACACACTACCTTTGAGCGTGCCTGAAAAAGGTTATTTCAGAAACACGTCCTACACACTACCTTTGAGCGTGCCTATTAAAGGTTATCTCAGAAACACGTTCTACTCACTACCTTGGAGCGTGCCTTATAAAGGTTATTTCAGAAACACGTCCTACTCACTACCTTTGAGCGTGCCTTATAAAGGTTATTTCAGAAACACGTTCTACACACTACCTTTGAAAGTGCCTATTAAAGGTTATCTCAGAAACTCGTCCTACTCACTACCTTTGAGCGTGCCTTATAAAGGTTATTTCAGAAACACGTCCTACTCACTACCTTTGAGCGTGCCGTACAAAGGTTATTTCAGAAACACGTCCTACTCACTATCTTTGAGCGTGCCTTATCAAGGTTATTTCAGAAACACGTCCTACACACTACCTTTGAGCGTGCCTTATAAAGGTTATTTCAGAAACACGTCTTCCACACTACCTTTGAGCGTGCCTACTAAAGGTTATTTCAGAAACACGTCCTATTCACTACCCTTGAGCGTGCCTTATCAAGGTTATTTCAGAAACACGTCCTACTCACTACCTTTGAGCGTGCCTTATCAAGGTTATTTCAGAAACACGTCCTACACACTTCCTTTGAGCGTGCCTTATCAAGGTTATTTCAGAAACACGTCCTACACACTACCTTTGAGCGTGCCTTAAAAAGGTTATTTCAGAAACATGTCCTACTCACTACCTTTGAGCGTGCCTTATAAGGTTATTTCAGAAACACGTTCTACACACTACCTTTGAAAGTGCCTATTAAAGGTTATCTCAGAAACACGTCCTACTCACTACCTTTGAGCGTGCCTTATAAAGGTTATTTCAGAAACACGTCCTGCTCACTACCTTTGAGCGTGCCTTACAAAGGTTTTCTAAGAAACACGTCCTACTCACTACCTTTTAGCGTGCCTATTAAAGGTTATTTCAGAAACACGTTGTACACACTACCTTTGAAAGTGCCTATTAAAGGTTATCTCAGAAACACGTCCTACTCACTACCTTTGAGCGTGCCTTTTAAAGGTTATTTCAGAAACACGTCCTACTCACTACCTTTGAGCGTGCCTTATAAAGGTTATTTCAGAAACACGTCCTGCTCACTACCTTTGAGCGTGCCTTACAAAGGTTTTCTAAGAAACACGTCCTACTCACTACCTTTGAGCGTGCCTTATAAAGGTTATTTCAGAAACACGTTGTACACACTACCTTTGAAAGTGCCTATTAAAGTTTATCTCAGAAACACGTCCTACTCACTACCTTTGAGCGTGCCTTTTAAAGGTTATTTCAGAAACACGTCCTACTCACTACCTTTGAGCGTGCCTTATAAAGGTTATTTCAGAAACACGTCCTTCTCACTACCTTTGAGCGTGCCTTATCAAGGTTATTTCAGAAACACGTCTTCCACACTACCTTTGAGCGTGCCTTATAAAGTTTATTTCAGAAACACGTCCTATTCACTACCTTTGAGCGTGCCTTATACAGGTTATTTCAGAAACACGTCCTACTCACTACCTTTGAGCGTGCCTTATAAAGGTTATTTCAGAAACACGTCCTACACACTACCTTTGAGCGTGCCTTATAAAGGTTATTTCAGAAACACGTCCTACTCACTACCTTTGAGCGTGCCTTATCAAGGTTATTTCAGAAACACGTCCTACTCACTACCTTTGAGCGTGCCTTACAAAGGTTATTTCAGAAACACGTCCTACTCACTATCTTTGAGCGTGCCTTCTAAAGGTTATTTCAGAAATACGTCTTCCACACTACCTTTGAGCGTGCCTTCTAAAGGTTATTTCAGAAACACGTCCTATTCAGTACCTTCGAGTGTGCCTTATAAAGGTTATTTCAGAAACACGTCCTACTCACTACCTTTGAGCGTGCTTTATAAAGGTTATTTCAGAAACACGTCCTACACACTACCTTTGAGCGTGCCTTATGAAGGTGATTTCAGAAACACGTCCTACTCACTACCTTTGAGCGTGCCTTATAAAGGTTATTTCAGGAACACGTCCTACTCACTACCTTTGAGCCTGCCTTATAAAGGTTATTTCAGAAACACGTCCTACACATTACCTTTGAGCGTGCCTTATAAAGGTTATTTCAGAAACACGTCCTACTCACTGCCTTTGAGCGTGCCTTATAAAGGTTATTTCAGAAATACGTCTTCCACACTACCTTTGAGCGTGCCTTATAAAGGTTATTTCAGAAACACGTCCTATTCACTACCTTTGAGTGTGCCTTATGAAGGTTATTTCAGAAACACGTCCTACTCACTACCTTTGAGCGTGCCTTATAAAGGTTATTTCAGAAACACGTCCTACACACTACCTTTGAGCGTGCCTTATGAAGGTGATTTCAGAAACACGTCCTACTCACTACCTTTGAGCGTGCCTTATAAAGGTTATTTCAGGAATACGTCCTACTCACTACCTTTGAGCGTGCCTTATAAAGGTTATTTCAGAAACACGTCCTACACACTACCTTTGAGCGTGCCTTATAAAGGTTATTTCAGAAACACGTCCTACACACTACCTTTGAGCGTGCCTTATAAAGGTTATTTCAGAAACACGTCCTACTCACTACCTTCGATATCTAATTTATTACATTGTTTACAAATCTTAAATACCAATAATAAATATATATAGTTATAGAATAATATTGTGTTGTCCATGTTATATGCCGAAATATGTCCCAAGGTTAGAAGGCATAATGCATAACCCTTTGACTTCTAACATTGGCACATATTTCGGTATATAATATGGACAACACAATAGTATTGTTATTATTACTCTTAATGTCTTTGGTGATTTAAAAAAATGAAATGTGTCTAAAATGTATTGATAGTATAAAGATTGGCAGATATATATATATTCATTCAAATTCAAGAAATATTTAATTTCAACAATAACAATGAACTGTCAAATATGTAATTCCCAATCCTGGAACTGGTCATTATTTTGACAGACGACAGCATCAACGTTCAAGAAAAACGCATAATACATTGTAAATTGTACATTGTGAAAAGCGCTCAGGTGATCCCGTGTAGACCCCGCCTATCTAAATCACGTAACATTGTTCTAAGCATAGTAATGACCCCAACAATAGTACTATCCGAGTGCATAGTACAACGACGCTAGTTATTCTTTGCAAACTTAGATTTCGATAATATCATGTCAATTAAAATGAAAGTTTCTTACATGAAGAGTAATAATAAACAATATCAGTACCAAAACATTGATTAATGTACCACTCTCAACAATATTTCAAATATATCGTGGTGACCTGTTTTATTCGTGGAGGAAACCGGATTACCTGGGAAAATAACCCGATCTGTCGCAAGCCACTGGCAAACTGCATCAATTATGTTTTATCTAGTACACCTCACTATCAGCAGGATTCGAACTTACAACGTTAGCAGTGATATGCACTGGTTGTACATATATTCTTAAATCTAACTACTATGCGATCCCGGCGTTCCCTGTATCGGTAAAGCTGTAATTCTACTACTTTCCCGTGTAGCGTTATCGTGTGTCAATTTTTCGACATTGTGCTTCCTGATCTTCTCCGCGCTGCTTGCCCATGGTCGGTGGTTCCCTCCCGTTTCTTCCACCAATACAACTGATCGCCATGATATAGCTGACATATTCATGAAAGTGGCATTAAGCAAAATAAATCAATTAAGCCATTACTGGTTATCGCACATCTGTTGTCAACATGGGAGTGGTGTGTGTTATGTATTTATATGTTATACGCGTGAGTAACTAATGGATACATGTGTATATAAAGAAGGACAACAAGAGAACAACACATTCATGCGTTTTAAATAAAATAAAGCATACAATTAAGCGCATTTATTAAGTGAAACATTTTAAAATGTGAACTGAACTAAAACAGGTTCATTAATGAATTTTGAAGAACATAGTATAATGTTTTAGTATGGTTCTATTTTTAGCTTTATTCCAAATCTTTCTACCTGTATATAGACTTTGCAATATGCAAATGATCTTGAATATGTATTGCATGTTCGTTTTACTTTTTATATGCAATTGTGACCACGACGACAATTTAGGTATAGTTGAACAAGTTATATATTATTGGTGACAACTATACAATATATCTGTCCCACTGGATCTCAAAGTTACTTGTCATACTAGGTTAATACTAAATATTATATACGTCTGAAAATCAAACCAAACAGTGCTGGAATTAGATCGTTGAGCTGTCATTTTTTTGTTCTTCCCTCGACAGGATCTGAATTCACACCATTGATGCACTGCAGCACCAATGGCTTAGCCTTATGTCCAGCGCCCCAGATCATTCGACCACATCCGCTTCATTAAAATGTAGCTTCAATAGTCGAAGTGTTACCTTGTCTCATAAGGAAAATATAGAGATAGATATAAGACATGTGTCTAAGCGTGTGCATATGGTACATATATACTTAATAATATAATTTGAAAGCAATCTATATATATATATTTATCCTGTTACATGATTAAGGATATACATATATACATCAAGAATTGTTTTCTTTCAACACACATTTTATTGAAATCACCGGTTTTTTTGCACTAATTTAAGGGAGCAAGGGTAACTTAACTTAGAGGCCACTGTTAGCTACAACGCTTATTTGATCCGGGTGGAGAAAATAAGGCACAATATACTTATTTTTAACAAGAAAAGAAGATCATACATATGTAAGAGGAGAAATATATCAAAGAGTAATTGCAATCCGTAAATCAAAGAAGGACAGATAATACAATGGCCCAAAGAATGTCAGTAAAGGGACCAAAGGACAAACAACGATCCTCAAGGATCTATAAGGATAAATTTCCCCCTTCTCCATTGAAATTAGTAGTCACTGTGTTGAAATGAAATAACATTAGGCTGGTATGTCAAACAACACTGGTAAGATTATTATGTTTGGCTGCCAACGTGGGGGTCCAAGCACAATTTGGGAAAACAGTCAGTCTTCTATAACTAAACATTATAGAATACCAAAGGGCAATCCACCAATGACAATCAAGAGAAGCTGACAACTTAGGGTACACAAGACGAAATAAAACAAAGAAAAACACAACACAATGTATGTTAGAAACCACTATGAACACACACACCCAATCAACTTAAATAAGACATGCACCTTCCAACAAACAACTGGTAAAACAGGAACCAAACATAGTCTGTGTGAGATTGATGTAAACATTACAAATGGTGTGATTTTCTTTACACATCACAAACAATATTACATCGACATACATGTGCAAATCTAACCTTTGCAGTATTCATGGCTTACACAATATCAATGCATATTATAACAACTTAAGCTTTGTGAATTTCCAATGTGTCTTTGTTTAAAGTTCGTCCTTATTGATGACAATGCCTTTGTTTACCTGTTTTTAATGATCCAGAACGGTTATGTATACCGATATTTTGATATATCAATTTGCCAGAAATATCATACGAAGTGGGCTTTGTAATATAATATGACATGCAGAAATAGAATATAAAAGAAACAATGATTTATTTTATTCTCTAAATGTTGATAAAAAGCGTGTACTGTACCATTTTGTTAACTTCATTAAGACATTAACATCAAGATCGGGATTCATTTCATCAATTTAACTATTGAATTGACCTTTATCCACAGTTGTGAGATAATACAAACAAGATGACATTTACTTAACATTTAATGTGCTAATGTCAATAAACGATAGAGAATACTGAAGTGGTAGCACATTATGGACAATCCATAGAAATTGGCAACGCATGTCACACAAGAAAAAGAATAAAAAACAAACAAAAACAAACAAAAAGCGAACACAATGTGCGTTGGACACCACTATCCGCAATCAAACACAAATAACGTTAATAAGACATGAGCCCCCTTACAAACAACTGGGTGTAAAGACGAACCAACCATCGCTTGTATGTGGAAATCACAACACGGAACCCAAAACGTAAAGACACATAATAGGAGAACACAAAACACTAAACAGATGAGCAAGCAACACGGATCTTAATGACCGGTAAATCTTTTGCAAAAGCATTACACCTATGAGTTCAAAGCGTATTTATTAATATTGATAGCAATTTAACAGCTTTATTCAATCAAATTAAGACCAATTTGAAGGAATGTTAGATAATACCGAAAAGCCAATCAAATGTCCGAAATTAATATCGTAAACCACGAAATTTTGCTTAAAATAAAAACTGGATATATAAAAACAGATGAGGGTGGGGTCAACACGCAATACAAAAGCAATAAAAAAACAAAAGATGGGAACTTATGCGGTTAATATTTATGGATGGCTAATGTGTAAGCTTACTGTACCGCAACGAACAATAGAAAGTAAAGCGAACATGCAATACATATTCAAGATCATTTGCATATTGCAAAGTCTATATACAGGTTGGAAGATTTTGAAGGGGTAACCAAAGAATAATATATCGATTTTCTATATTTAAATGAATGCTCTAAGACGATGGTTGTATCGTGGTACATTATCGTGTGCGATGTGTTTCATAATAGCGTTGATGCTGTATAATAGGACAAATCATGTCAATGTTAAATATCATAAATCTCCAGTGTGGAATTGTCACAGTCAGGATAAACACAGCATTAATATTGGTATACTGATTCCTTCTACCATTAAATACATAAATATTTGTTCAATTTTATTTATTGTTCCGTTTTATCTTATCACTTAATATTTCAGTATTTATCAATTGAGCTTGGTACATAAATATTGTAACTGTAAATGAAAGAATATATATAATGGTAGTTATGCAGTTGTCAGTTTCTATTGATTGTCCATTCTTGATAGCCACTTTCTCTAGCGTTTATATAAACCTATTACATGATTAAGGATGTACATATATACGTCAATAATTGTTTTCTTTCAGCACACATTTTATTGAAATCACCAGTTGTTGCAGTAATATAAGGGGTAAAGGGTAGCTTAACTTAGAGGCCGCTGTTAGCTACATAGCTTATTTGTCCGAGTGGAGAAAATAAGGCACAACTTGCTAATTTTTTAACAAGTAAAGAAGATCATACATATGTATGAGGATAAATATATCAAAGGGTAATTGCAATCCGTAAATCGAAGAAGGACAGATAATACACTGGCCCGAAGAAGCACAGTAAAGGGACAAAAGGACAAACAACGATCCTCAAGGATCTATGAGGATAAATTTCCCACTTCTCCATTGAAATTAGTAGTCACTGTGTTGAAATGAAATAACATTAGGCTGGTATGTCAAACAACACTGGCAAGATTATTATGTTTGGGTGAAAACGTGGGGATCCAAATACAATTTAGGAAAAATGTCAGTCTTCTATAGCCAAACGTTAGAGAATACCAAAGGCAATCCAAAAATGACAATCTAGAGAAGCTGACAACTTAGGGTACACAAGACGAAATAAAACAAAGCAAAAGCACAACACAATGTATGTTGGACACCATTACGCACACAAACACACAATCAACGTAAATAAGACATGTGCCCTCCAACAAACAACTGGTAAAACAGGAACCAAACAGAGGCTGTGTGAGATTGATGTAAACATTACAAATGGTGTGATTTTCTTTACACATCACGAACAATATTACATCGACATACATGTGCAAATCTAACCTTTGCAGTATTCATGGCTTACACAATATCAATGCATATTATAACAACATAAGCTTTGTGAATTTCCAATGTGTCTTTGTTTAAATTTCGTCCATATTGATGACTATGCCTTTGTTTACCTTTTTTTAATGATCCAGAACGGCTATGCACACCGATTTTGTGATATATCAATTTGCCAGAAATATCATACGGAGTGGACTTTGCAATATAATATTACATGCAGAAATAGAATATAAAAGAAACAATGATTTATTTTATTCTCTAAATTTTTATAAAAAGCGTGTAATGTACCATTTTGTTAACATCATTAAGACATTAACATCAAGATCGGGATAAATTACATCAATATAACTATTGAATTGACCTTAATCCACAGTTGTGATATAATACAAACAAGAAGATATTTACTTTACATTTAATGTGCTAATGTCAATAAACGATAGATAATACTAAAGTGGTAGCACATAATGGACAATCCATAGAAACTGGCAACGCAGGTCACACAAGACAAAGAATAAAAACCAAGCAAAACAAACAAAAAACGAACACAATGTGCGTTGGACACCACTGTCGCAAGTAAAAAACACAAAAAACGTTAATAAGACATGAGCCCTCTTACAAACAACTGGAGGTAAAGACGAACCGAACATCGTTTGTATGCGGAAATCACAACACGGAACCCAAAGCGCAAAGACACATAATAGGAGAACACAAAACACTAAAAAGATGAGCAACACGGATCTAAATGACCGGTAAATCTTTTGTAAAAGCACTACATATATGAGTTCAAAGCGTATTTATTAATATTGATAGCAATTTAACTGGTTTATTCAATCAAATTAAGACCAATTTGAAGAAATGTTAGAGAATACCGAAAAGCCAATCAAATGTTCGAAATTAATTCGTAAACCACGAAATTTTGCTTAAAATAAAAACTGGATATACACAAACAGATGAGGTTGGGGTCAACACGCAATACAAAAGCAATAAAAAACAAAAGATGGGAACTTATGCGGTTAATATTTATGGATGGCTAATGTGTAAGCTTACTGTACCGGAACGAACAATAGAAAGTAAAACGAACATGCAATACATATTCAAGATAATTTGCATATTTCAAAGTCTATATACAGGTAGGAAGATTTTGAAAGGGTAACCAAAGAATAATATATCGATTTTCTATATTTAAATGAATGCTCTAAGACGATGGTTGTATCGTGGTACATTTTCGTGTGCGATGTGTTTCCTAATAGCGTTGACGCTGTATAATAGGACAAATCCTGCCAATTCTAAATATCATAAACCTCCAGTGTGGAATTTTCAGAGTGAGGATAAACACAGCATTAGTATTGGTATACTGATTTCTTCTACCACTAAATACATAAATATGTGTTCAATTGTATTTATTGTTGCGTTTTATCTTGTCACTTAATATTTCAGCATTTATCAATTGAACTTGGTATACAAATATTGTAACTGTAAATGAAAGAATATATATAATGGTAGTTATGCAGTTGTCAGTTTCTATTGCTTGTCCATTCTTGATAGCCACTTTCTCTAGCGTTTATATAAACCTATTACATGATTAAGGATGTACATATATAAGTCAAGAATTGTTTTCTTTCAACACACATTTTATTGAAATCACCAGTTGTTGCAGTAATATAATTGGGAAATGGTAGCTTAACTTAGAGGCTACTGTTAGCTGCATAGCTTATTTGTCCGAGTGGAGAAAATAAGGCACAACATGCTTATTTTTAACAAGTAAAGAAGATCATACATATGTAAGAGGAGAAATATATCAAAGGGTAATTGCAATCCGTAAATCGAAGAAGGACAGATAATACACTGGCCCGAAGAAGGACAGTAAAGGGACAAAAGGACAAAACAACGATCCTCAAGGATCTATGAGGATAAATTTCCCTTTCTCCATTGAAATTAATAGTCACTGTGTTGAAATGAAATAACATTAGACTGGTATGTCAAACTACACTGGCAATATTATTATGTTTGGCTGAAAACGTGGTGGTCCAAATACAATTTGGGAAAAACTTCAGTCTACTTTTGCTAAACGTTAGAGAATATCAAAGGCCAATCCAAACACGACTATCTAGAGAAGCTGTCAACTTAGGATACACAAGACGAAATAAAACAAAGCAAAAACACAACACAATGTATGATGGACACCACTATGCACACACACACACACACACACACAATTAACGTAAATAAGACATACACCCTCCAACAAACAACTGGTAAAACAGGAACCGAACATAATATGTGTGAGATTGATGTAAACATTACAAATGGTGTGATTTTCTTTACACATCACGAACAATATTACATCGACTTACATGTGCAAATCTAACCTTTGCAGTATTAATGGCTTACACAATATCAATGCATATTATAACAACATAAGCTTTATGAATTTCCAATGTGTCTTTGTTTAAATTTCGTCCTTATTGATGACAATGACTTTGCTTACCTGTTTTTAATGATCCAGAACGGTTATGCATACCGATTTTGTGATATATCAATTTGCCAGAAATATCATACGAAGTGGGCTTTGTAATATAATATTACATGCAGAAATAGAATATAAAAGAAACATTGATTTATTTTATTCTCTAAATGTTTATTAAAAGCGTGTAATGTACCATTTTGTTAACATCATTAAGACATTAACATCAAGATCGGGATACATTTCATCAATTTAACCATTGCATTGACCTTTATCCACAGTTGTGAGATAATACCAACAAGATGACATTTACTTAACATTTAATGTGCTAATGTCAATAAACGATAGAGAATACTGAAGTGGTAGCACAAAATGGACAATCTATAGAAATTGGCAATGCATGTCACACAAGTCAAAGAATAAAAACCAAACAAAAACAAACAAAAAACGAACACAATGTGCGTTGGACACCACTATCCGCAAGCAAACACAAATAACGTTAATAAGACATGAGCCCTCTAACAAAAACTGGGGGTAAAGACGAACCAACCATCGCTTGTATGCGGAAATCGCAACACGGAACCCAAAACGTAAAGACACATAATAGGAGAACACAAAACACTAAACAGATGAGCAAGCAACACGGATCTTAATGACCGGTAAATCTTTTGTAAAAGCACTACACCTATGAGTTCAAAGCGTATTTATTAATATTGATAGCAATTTAACTGGTTTATTCAAGCAAATTAAGACCAATTTGAAGGAATGTTAGAGAATACCGAAAAGCCAAACAAATGTTCGAAATTAATTTCGTAAACCACGAAATTTTGCTTAAAATAAAAACTGGATATATACAAACAGATGAGGGTGGGTTCAACACGCAATACAAAAGCTATAAAAAACAAAAGATGGGAACTAATGCGGTTAATATTTATGGATGGCCAATGTGTAAGCTTACTCTACCGCAACGAACAATAGAAAGTAAAACGAACATGCAATACATATTCAAGATCATTTGTATATTGCAAAGTCTATATACAGGTAGGAAGATTTTGAAGGGGTAGCTAAGGAATAATATATCGATTTTCTATATTTAAATGAATACTCTAAGACGATGGTTGTATCGTGGTACACTATCGTGTGCGATGTGTTTCATAATAGCGTTGACGCTGTATAATAGGACAAATCATGTCAATGTTAAATATCATAAATCTCCAGTGTGGAATTGTCACAGTGAGGATAAACACAGCATTAGTATTGGTATACTGATTCCTTCTACCACTAAATACATAAATATGTGTTCAATTTTATTCATTGTTCCGTTTTATCTTATCACTTAATATTTCAGTATTTATCAATTGAGATTGGTACATAAATATTGTAACTGTAAATGAAAGAATATATATAATGGTAGTTATGCAGTTGTCAGTTTCTATTGATTGTCCATTCTTGATAGCCACTTTCTCTAGCGTTTATATAAACCTATCACATGATTAAGGATGTACATATATACGTCAATAATTGCTTTCTTTCAACACACATTTTATTGAAATCAACAGTTGTTGCAGTGATATAAGGGGTAAACGGTAGCAGCTTAACTTAGAGGCCGCTGTTAGCTACATAGCTTATTTGTCCGAGTGAAGAAAATAAGGCACAACATGCTTATTTTTTAACAAGTAAAGACGATCATACATATGTATCAGGATAAATATATCAAAGGGTAATTGCAATCCGTAAATCGAAGAAGGACAGATAATACACTGGCCCGAAGAAGGACAGTAAAGGGACAAAAGGACAAACAACGATCCTCAAGGATCTATGAGGATAAATTTCCCCTTTCTCCATTGAAATTAGTAGTCACTGTGTTGAAATGAAAAAACATTAGGCTGGTATGTCAAACAACACTGGCAAGATTAGTATGTTTGGCTGACAACGTGGGGGTCCAAATACAATTTGGGAAAAATGTCAGTCTTCTATAACTAAACGTTAGAGAATACCAAAGGGCGATCCAAGAATGACAATCTAGAGAAGCTGACAACTTAGGGTACACAAGACGAAATAAAACAAAGCAAAAACACAACACAATGTATGTTGGACACCACTATGCACACACACACACAATTAACGTAAATAAGGCATGCGCCCTCCACCAAACAACTGGTAAAACAGGAACCAAACATAGTCTGTGTGAGATTGATGTAAACATTACAAATGGTGTGATTTTCTTTACACATCACGAACAACATTACATCGACATACATGTGCAAATCTAACCTTTGCAGTATTCATGGCTTACACAATATCAATGCATATTATAACAACATAAGCTTTGTGAATTTCCAATGTGTCTTTGTTTAAATTTCGTCCTTATTGATGACTATGCCTTTGTTTACCTATTTTTAATAATCCAGAACGGTTATGCATACCGATTTTGTGATATATCAATTTGCCAGAAATATCATACGAAGTGGGCTTTGTAATATAACATTACATGCAGAAATAGAATATAAAAGAAACAATGATTTATTTTATTCTCTAAATGTTTATAAAAAGCGTGTAATGTACCATTTTGTTACCATCATTAAGACATTAACATCAAGATCGGGATACATTTCATCAATTTAACTATTGAATTGACATTAATCCACAGTTGTGATATAATGCAAACAAGATCACATTTACTTAACATTTAATGTGCTAATATCAATAAACGATAGAGAATGCTAAAGTGGTAGCACAAAATGGACAATCCATAGAAATTGGCAACGCATGTCACACATGACAAAGAATAAAAACCAAACAAATACAAGCAAAAACCGAACACAATGTGTGTTGGACACAACTATCCGCTAGCAAACACAAATAACGTTAATAAGAAATGAGCCCTCTTACAAACAACTGGGGGTAAAGAAGAAACAACCATCGCTTGTATGCGGAAATCACAACACGGAACCCAAAACGTAAAGACACATAATAGGAAAACACAAAACACTAAAAAGATGAGAAAGCAACACGGATCTTAATGAACGGTAAATCTTTGTAAAAGCACTACACCTATGAGTTCAAAGCGTATTTATTAATATTGATAGCAATTTAACTGGTTTATTCAATCAAATTAAGACCAATTTGAAGAAATGTTAGAGAATACCGAAAAGCCAATCAAATGCTCGAAATTAATTTCGTAAACCACGAAATGTTGCTTAAAATACAAACTGGATATATACAAACAGATGAGGGTGGGTTCAACACGCAATACAAAAGCAATAAAAAACAAAAGAATGGAACTTATGCGGTTAATATTTATGGATGGCTAATGTGTAAGCTTACTGTACCGCAATGAACAATAGAAAGTAAAACGAACATGCAATACATATTCAAGATCATTTGCATATTGCAAAGTCTATATACAGGTATGAATATTTTGAAGGGGTAACCAAAGAATAATATATCGATTTTCTATATTGAAATGAATGCTCTAAGACGATGGTTGTATCGTGGTACATTATCGTGTGCGATGTGTTTCATAATAGCGTTGACGCTGTATAATAGGACAAATCATGTCAATGTTAAATATCATAAATCTCCAGTGTGGAATTGTCACAGTGAGGATAAACACAGCATTAATATTGGTATACTGATTCCTTCTACCACTAAATACATAAATAGGTGTTCAATTTTATTTATTGTTGCGTTTTATCTTATCACTTAATATTTCAGTATTTATCAATTGAGATTGGTACATAAATATTGTAACTGTAAATGAAAGAATATATATAATGGTAGTTATGCAGTTGTCAGTTTCTATTGCTTGTCCATTCTTGATAGCCACTTTCTCTAGCGTTTATATAAACCTATTACATGATTAAGGATGTACATATATACGTCAAGAATTGTTTTCTTTCAACACACATTTTATTGAAATCACCAGTTGTTGCAGTAATATAAGGGGTAAAGGGTAACAGCTTAACTTAGAGGTCGCTGTTAGCTACATAGCTTATGTGTGCAAGTGGAGAAAATAAGGCACAACATACTTATTTTTCACAAGTAAAGAAGATCCTGCATATGTGACAGGAGCAATATATCAAAGGGTAATTGCAATTCGTAAATCGAAGAAGGACAGCTAATACACTGGCCCGAAGAAGGACAGTAAAGGGACAATAGGACAAACAACGATTCTCAAGGATCTATGAGGATAAATGTCCCCCTTCTCCATTGAAATTAGTAGTCACTGTGTTGAAATGAAATAACATGAGGGTGGTAAGTCAAACAACACTGGCACGATTATTATGTTTGGCTGAAAACGTGGGGGTCCAAATACAATTTGTGAAAAAAGTCAGTCTTCTATAACTAAACGTTAGAGAATACCAAAGGGCAATCCAAAAACGACAATCTAGAGAAGCTGACAACTTAGGGTACACAAGACGAAATAAAACAAAGAAAAAAAACAACACAATGTATGTTGGACACCACTATGCACACACACACACACAATTCACGTAAATAAGACATGCGCCCTCCAACAAGCAACTGGTAAAACAGGAACCAAACATAGGCTGTGTGAGATTGATGCAAACATTACAAATGGTGTGATTTTCTTTACACATGACGAACAATACTACATCGACATACATGTGCAAATCTAACCTTTGCAGTATTCATGGCTTACACAATATCAATGCATATTAAAACAACATAAGCTTTATGAATTTCCAATGTGTCTTTGTTTAAATTTCGTCCTTTTTGATGACAATGCCTTTGTTTACCTGTTTTTAATGATCCAGAACGGTTATGCATACCGATTTTGTGATATATCAATTTGCCAGAAATATCATACGAAGTGGGATTTGGAATATAATATTACATGCAGAAATAGAATATAAAAGAAACAATGATTTATTTTATTCTCTAAATGTTTATTAAAAGCGAGTAATGTACCATTTTGCTAACATCATTAAGACATTAACATCAAGATCGGGATAAATTTCATCAATTTAACTATTGAATTGACCTTAATCCACAGTTGTGACATAATACAAACAAGATGACATTTACTTAACATTTAATGTGTTAATGTCAATAAACGATAGATAATACTAAAGTGGTAGCACAAAATGGACAATCCATAGAAATTGGCAACGCATGTCACACAAGACAAAGAATAAAAAACAAACAAAAACAAACAAAAAACGAACACAATGTGCGTTGGACACCACTATCCGCAAGCAAACATAAATAACGTTAATAAGACATGATCCCTCTTAAAAACAACCTGGGGTAAAGACAAACCAACCGTCGCTTGTATGCGGAAATCACAACACGGAACCCAAAACGTAAAGAAACATAATAGGAGAACACAAAACACTAAAAAGATGAGGAAGCAACACGGATCTTAATGAACGGTAAATCTTTTGTAAAAGAACTACACCTATGAGTTCAAAGCGTATTTATTAAAATAGATTGGAATTTAACTGCTTTATTCAATCAAATTAAGACCAATTTGAAGAAATGTTAGAGAATAGCGAAAAGCCAATCAAATGTCCGAAATTAATTTCGTAAACCACGAGATTTTCCTTAAAATAAAAACTAGATATATACAAACAGATGAGGGTGGGGTCAACACGCAATACAAAAGCAATAAAAAACAAAAGATGGGAACTTATGCGGTTAATATTTATGGATGGCTAATTTGTAAGCTTACTGTACCGCAACGAACAATAGAAAGTAAAACGAACATGCAATACATATTCAAGATCATTTGCATATTGCAAAGTCTATATACAGGTAAGGAAGATTTTGAAGAGGTAACCAAAGAATAATATATCGATTTTCTATATATAAATGATTGCTCTAAGACGATGGTTGCATCGTGGTACATTATCGTGTGCGATATGCTTCATAATAGCGTTGATGCTGTATACTAGGACAAATCATGTCAATGTTAAATATCATAAAT